>JAEAOA010002307.1:0-377145 GCA_016746295.1 Potamilus streckersoni | reverse complement strand
AGCAAGGAGCTGACCTAGCTTGTCCCTAAATACGCGCAGCTAGCACTACGACTCTAGGAGGGACCTATAAAATAGAGACATAGAAACCAACATATATTACTATAAAACCTAGAGTTATATATAAAGCATTACATAGACTCTGAAATATGTGATGGTGTTCATAAATTTGGCTATTTATAATGTTGCTATTAATAGTTTTAATCAAGGAAAAGACTAACACCAAAATGGATGGGATGTGACTAAAAGTAACGCTAAAATGACGAAATTGTCCCAGAAACTTAACCGAGACTAAACATGTCCCTGAACATTAATTTATATTGGTTTAGACTAAAATTAAAACTAAAATTGCGACATTGTCCAATACTATAGTGGAAATTAAGAAAATCTGGAACATTAAAAGTAACGCTAAACATACGAAATTGTTCCAGAATATGACGGAGACTGAACTTATCGCAGTAGATTAAGTTATATCAGGATTCCTGCAGGTCATGGAATCCTGGAAAAAATTTTGGAATTTAAAAAATAAATTTCAAGGGCCTTGAAAAGTTATGGAATTTGTCAAAACCTTGAAAAGTTTTGGAAAAGTCATGGAATTTGTGACAATGGAGTAAAAGATATTGATTACTTTAAATTGTATAGAGCACCGAGAACCACCGATTAAATAAAATGATAAAATTACAATCGATAAATGGTTTCAATTCATATAATAAGAGTAAGTACTCCTAATGGAAGTATAACATGATTTCAGGTGTAGTTCACTAAATAAAAGAAAGCAACTGGAAAGTAATGTATTTTGTTAATATTGCAAATAGGAACACATACAAAGACTACTAAGAATTGTTTCCTTTTTTCTTTTCAATACAAATTACATTGATCATTGGATTATGACATGAATTCCTACATAAAGTCAAAGTGTGCTAGCCCATGTAAATTTAAAAAGTACATATTAAATATATTTGTTGTTAACTTATTTCTTATTTTAAATTGAAATATGTTATTTCTTATGTTCATTTACTTGACAATGCAAGTTAGCGCGAACCATGAGTTTTTTGAAATGGCCCAGGAAAAGGTTTGGAAAAGTCATGGAATTTATTTTTGTTAAGTCTGCAAGAACCTTGTTATATTTGCTTAGTCTAAAAGTAGAACTAAGATTACCAAAATCTCCCAAACCATAGATAGTAGAGACTGAGAAAAACTCTGGGAGGATTGTATTCAGATTGCCTTGACTTAAAAATTTCACTAAATTTCAGAAATAGCGGACTTGAATGGAAACTGGTAACTAGTCAGATGTATTAGTTGTTAGATATAGTTAAAGACGAAGTGTAGCACTAAATTCTGAAATTGCACCTGGCTTTAGCGGAGACTGAAAATAATCCATAGATAATTTTTTAAAATGTTACCAAGACTTAAAGTAGTACTGAAATTATCTAAACTCATACCGACCTTCGTGGAAACTGAAAAATTGTAAATAAAAATTAAACTAAGCGATAATATTACATCTATGGTAATTAGCATTATGGGGATCCTACTTTTTTAAATAGAGCGTCAAATTTTATAGCGTTAATATTAGCATTAACTGACCCTACTTTGTACTATAGAGTCAAGATTTATAGCATTAAATGGAACACCCTGGGACACTAACGGGAAGTTTGTATGGGAACAATAGGAATGGAACAGATAAGGTAACGTCTCATTAATGGACACATGCAACCGAGAAAAATGTTTTTGTGAGTTAAACACAAATTATACAACAACTAAAAAAGCTTTTCAGGCAAGAAAGAATAAGTCTTTTCGAGACATTAGACTGATCCTCTAAAAGGTTTTTATCGCGAATGCATGCTATCCTCACCACCGAAACGAGTAGCATAAAACACAACATATACCATCTCATCAACGAAAGAAGAAGCATAAAACCCAAAATATACCATCTCATCAACGAAAGGAGCAGCATAAAACCCAAAATATACCATCTCATCAACGAAAGAGAAGCACAAAAGCACACCCAATACTATCTCATCAACGAAAGAAGAAGCACAAAACCCAGAATATACCATCTCATCAACGAAAGAGAAGAACAAAACACACCCTATACTATCTCATCAACGAAAGAGAAGCATAAAACCCAAAATATACCATCTCATCAACGAAAGAGAAGCACAAAAACACACTCTATACCATCTCAACAACGAAAGAGAAGCACAAAAACACACTATACCATCTCATCAACGAAAGAAGAAGCATAAAACCCAAAATATACCATCTCATCAAAGAAAGAGAAGCACAAAAACACACCCAATACTATCTCATCAACGAAAGAAGAAGCACAAAACCCAGAATATACCATCTCATCAACGAAAGAGAAGAACAAAACACACCCTATACTATCTCATCAACGAAATAAAAAGCATAAAACCCAAAATATACCATCTCATCAACGAAAGAGAAGCACAAAAACACACCCTATACCATCTCAACAACGAAAGAGAAGCACAAAAACACACCCTATACCATCTCATCAACGAAAGAAGAAGCATAAAACCCAAAATATACCATCTCATCAACGAAAGAGAAGAACAAAACACACCCTATACCATCTCATCAACGAAAAAGGAAGCACAAAACCCAAAAGAGACCATCTCATCAACGTAGGAAGAAGCACAAAAACTTACCTATACTATCTCATCAACGAAAGAAGAAGCACAAAATACACCCTATACCATCTCATCAACGAAAGAGAAGCACAAAACACACCCTATACCATCTCATCAACGAAAGAAGAAGCACAAAACCCAAAATATACCATCTCATCAAGGAAAGAAGAAGCACAAAACATACCCTATACCATCTCATCAACGAAAGAAGAAGCATAAAACCCAAAATATACCATCTCATCAACGAAATGAGCAGCACAAAGCACAAAATCTACCATCTCATCAACGAAAGAGAAGAACACAACACACCCTATACCATTTCATCAACGAACGCGCATGCAAACACACACACACACACATCTTTATTGAAGTGAGTGTTTATAGTTACACTTCACTATATTCAGACAAATTAGCAAATTGGCAAATTGAATAGAATTTCTTTTCTAGAGATTTGGTTAGCCCTGAAAAGAGCTGTTTATATTGAACTCCAATGACACCTGGCTAACGCTGACATCTTCCAGGACGAGCATCTCACACACATCATCGGCTCCAGTCATTCTCCCAATTTATTGTTCAGACCTGCAGAGCAAACGGAGCTTGAGTTACTTCACTATCCCACTCCTCCGTTTGTGGAATAGTGAAGACCTGCTGTACCTCTTGTCTTCGGGGTCAGAGTTGGGATTGAATAACTGGTCTCATTTCCTGAGGTCTTGGTCTCCGCGGTGCAACTGCTGCTGCTGCTGCTGGAGGTGTCCTCACCTCAGGTAGCACCTCACACACACAAGTTTTATCATAGGGTGTAACAGGATCCTCGCTGGTTCTCTATCTCCTCTTCTTTGTATCCTCCTCTTCCTTAAGTTTCACTTCTTCATAGTCAGTTCGTCCAGGAGACGTCTGGCATGTTCCAGATGCATTTGGAGTTCCGAGAGTTTTTGTAGTCTACTACTACTCAAAATAAAATGTTGACGAGTCCACAATGGTAGCTAGACTGACGTATGCCCACGGTTATATCCTTGGAGGACGGACGTGATGGGAAACATCCGCTAATTTTTTACCATGATATGAAACGCGCGGACTTAAAAGAAGTTCTCACGTTAACTTTTTTTGACTTACCAACACAGTCAGAATTTTTTGTATGTTGTTGACAAGACAGGGAGAAAAGGGTGGGTTTTGTTTGTTTCGTTTTGTGTTTTTACTGACCCCCTAAAAATTGAAGTGTTTATAGTCACACTTCTAAAATTTTAAAAAATTTTAGGCAAAGGAAAGAAGTATATCTTTTCGAGTCTTGAGTAGCCCTGAAAAGGGCTGATTGTTTTTTTTTTGACGAAGAGTAAAGGCAATCTTTGTTGAATTTTACTGTCTAAGATTGCAACCCCGTCTGGCAGCAGGTTTTCCTACACGATAAGGTCTGCTTCTGCGAAAAGAGAAAGAGAAGTCTTTGGTGTCTATTCGACAGTCCACAAATCCTTTGTCTGGTTCTTGTTGTTGATATTGTTGTTGCTGCTGCTGCTGTTGCTGCTCTTCTCTTTGCCTCTTCTGAATTCTGTATTTCTCAATCCATTCTTTTTTTTTCTTTCTCATTTTCCTCTCTAAAGACATTCTCTATGAGATCTTGGGCTATAGAGAGCATTCTGACATTCTCTATCTCTTCAGGCTTCGGTATCAGGTTTAGCCTGACAAGATGTAATTGAACGTAAGCTTCGTTGAGTTTAGCTAGTCTGGAAGGCATCTTCGTAGGATGACGAGTCAACAGTGAATGGTCAGACTGGAGATCCGTTCGCTTTATATGGTACAAGCGCGGACGGGATAGAAAACATCCCTACTGAGTTTTAGTTATTGAAACGTGAGGATAGCTCATGTCATGAGGAGGGATAGAGAGAAAGTCAAAGGACATATATTAAAACTGTGGGTCTTTTTTATAACTAAACAAACGACAGGCACGTTTTTTCTTCAAAATGCAACATTTTTTATTCAACTAAAAATGAATAGAATTAACAAGCAACAAGGAACAAACAACATTTCAATTTAAAATACAAATTACTTTTGACAAGGTTGACAACGTTGTGAAATTATGTGAGATTTCCATTGATTCATATCATGAGGCCATTGATGTACACTACGTTTTCTAGCTAAAGACAATAGATAACCATAACGGTCACAAAACCATCGATCTACTTTTTCATCATTTCTAGAAGAGTCACGATAAAAAAAGTGACTAAATGTTCTAAAGAATGTCCCAGACTGCGATGATGAAGAAAATACACACAATATTGTCCACACACCATAGAATCGTTGCTTTGTAACTTCTCATTATTGAATCGTGTCGTCTGGGCATTTCTTCTCATAAAGTCAATGATATCGTTTTTCAAAGGTGGTAATCCATACGAATCAAAATACTCCACACAATTGACTTGAGGAAAGTACACGGCTACTCAGTGAGTTCCTGGAAGATGACTGTCGTATGTGTTGATGACATAAGCTTGGTGGTCCTGAGTTTTGCGATGTGGGAGTTCATCTTTAGCACACACCACAGGATTCCAAAAAGCAGTATACGAACTGTTATTCAAAAGGTAATAAAGTTCCCAGGTATCTATTTTTTCTGGTTGTTTTGTTTCTCTCCTTTTTTTTCTTCACAGGTGATGATAAGTCATCAATTCAATTCTGACTTTTTGCATGAAAAGTTCTGACAAGTAACCATTTCTTCGCCTGGTTTCCCAACTCTGGGCTAAGAGAGCTTCGATGTGATAGATCTCTCGAGTAGTCAGTGGAGGACAGGAATGATCACAAAAGCCTTTATACCACTCATGCAACACGGTTTCTTCTGCAATGAGACTCCAAGCTTCGTCCAGATACTCGTCCAATTTTTCTTCTTGACTCATCATGAGACATTTATCGTGTTGAATTTGACTAGGATGAACGTTTTGACATCTATAGCAATCTTTCTTCTTGACCAATTCCGTAATTTTATCTGCCAAGTGTTTAGCAAAACAGGAGACTAAATGTTGTTCTTGCTCTGGCCATCTTGACTTCACCACCTCGTTCTCGTTGTCTTCGTCTTTGAATTCGGTTTTCACGGTATCCTCCCATTCCATGGATTCTTCCACTTTCAAAGAAGGATATGTGTCCTCCATAGTGTCTAATAGTCTAGAATAACTTCTCTCAAACTGTTGATTTCTATGGTATTATCGAATTCAGCATACAGGATGACGTTCGTTGTGTGGGGTAGAGGTTCTGCAAACTGAAGTTCCACTCGCAGTTGACCGGATTTTATAGGGTGGAAATGTCCCTCGTCACTGCCATAGTCTGGAGTGAAATCAAAGGCCCACAAAGTGTATCCTCCAGCATAATCGTCGTACGAAATGCCGTGACTGGTGTTGGCTCCTAGTTGACCGGTAGCTTCGTACAGGGACAAGTACGATCTCAAGTAATTCTTCTGGTCAAAGTTAGGTTCAAAGGTACACAGAGTCTTGCCATCGCGACTGACTTCAATTTTGGACACTTTGTAGTGGTTAAACTCAAAAGGATTTTCATTGTTGGCTCCGTTGAAGGCTGCATTGCTAACGATGCCAACGATTAAACGTTTGGGTAACTGGCCTTGGAATAGATGATCTTCGATCTTGGATCGGAGTCCAGTAGCAATAGTGAATGTTTTCACTTCTACACGCCGTATCGGATACTTGGCAGTGGTTCTGCTCAAGGTGTGATTGATGTCGTTTCCCGCTTTAGGTAACACTTCTACGCGACGCACGTTAAGTCTGGCTTCTTGAATTTTGGTCTTGTAGTTGACATTTTCTTCAGCCATCAAGTGGAAAGCCGTACTGCTACGATTCAATCTCAGACGAATATCTACTGCGTTCAGCAAATACTTCTCCTGCAACCACATGTCCAAATGCAAACGATCCATCAGTTCTAAATTATGGGCTCCCACGATTTTCTTTTGACGAGCAACAAATCCTTTATTGTCTTCATCTAGTTCGTCGAACTTTTCTGGTGTGTCAGGTTTCCAAATCACGCAAGCATCCAGATGAGTGTTCTTGGCCTCCTTTCCGTACGTCAAGAGATTTTCTAGGTACGCTCGGTAAGGGTAAGTATCCATGCTACTGCTGATCAGTTTGTTATTCAAGTACAAATCCACTTCGCTAAACAAGGCATGCATGAAATTGTTGACGGGAGCTACTTTGGCATCATCTGCTAGATTGGTACCGTCGGATTTTTGCACTTTGACTTTCAGATACAAGTAACTGCTATTCAGATCGATGTAATCTTCCGGTTGTCCTTTGATTTCAAACTCGATGGGAGCGGAATCCGTCAAAGAGGAAACAGGATGAAATTCGACCCATTGGGATTCTTGTATGGTCATCATAGTGGGTGGCATGGCAAACAGATCCAGTTCTGACTTGGAACAGGCACAAGACTCTCGGTGTATCATTTTCTGTTGTTTTTTTTTTTGTTTACAATTTAATAATCAAAAACGACTAAGCCTCGAACAGTTTTTCTTTTCTTAGTCTTTCTAGCTTTGAGAGTATGAAGTCCTTTGAAGGGGTGTTTTCGTCGTCTTTTTCTGCCTTGTCCTTGTTGGAACCTCAGAGAAGCAGGAATGCCTGACTCCTCAGCAAACGGGACATTTATAGGAATTTCTCGTCGACCCAAAATATCTTTGCCTGTTTGAAGCAAAACATTTTTGCCTGCTCGTAAGAAAGCTTCTTTGGGGTTTTGTTTGTCAACGATGACATCGTGGAGAAATTCTTTACCGTGTGTCATCGCAGCATCTTTCAGGGCGTGCAATCCCCGTGTCACCATTGGTTTTAACACGGGAACCACAGTACGAAAGGCCGATTTGAGCATATCCCCTAAACCATGCCCTCGTTGTCGAGTGACTCCTTGGTACACAGGATACATGACTGACAACAAAAGTTTTTTTAGAGTACTCTTTTTCGAAAATGGAGTTTCACAGTGACTTTCCCTTGGGTGAATGGAATATTTTGTCCCAGATCTCCTTTTATAGTTATGTTGGCAGTGTCAAAATACGACTTACTGACAGGTAAATAGTGAGGATGTACAAATTCACGGTGAATATGATAGATGTTTCCACCTTCTTCGTCAGCAGCCGTGGCAGAATCCACTTTGAAAGGAATGACACGCAGTAACGGTACAGAGGTGTGACCTACTACGTTGTACTCCACTACATCGGAGTACACAAAAATCAAATTCAGTCCTTGGTTCATTACTACATGGAAATGAAAATGTTTGGCAAAATCCAAATTGTTACCTATGGGTGGCATTTTGGTTGGATGATTCTTGACCATTTCGGGGTTTCCATCTAAAATGTGATACAATTCAGGACAAAATGTAATGGCCAAGACTGTCATGTGAAAATTTCATCAGGAGGCGACGAGCTATTTTGTGGTATTCAATCTTGACACTTTTTTAGTTTTCTCCAAGGCTTTTTCAAACATGGCATTCAACCTGTCAGCAAGGGTGTTCACCAAATGTTGACCGCTAAAATAATAACCTGAAGGAATTTTCAACATGTAAGTGGTTCGATTAGTGACAGGATTCTTTGTTTTGGGAAAGTCAACTTTATCACAAAGTTCATCCATGACTTGTTGCACTTGATCGTCTTCAACTTCTATGGACACAGTGTTTTGAGATTCAACGATGTTTTTGATTTGTGTAGGGTGAATCATTTCTACCAAAGCCACTTCCCAATGGGCTTCGTCATCAAATTGAATGATATGAGGTAATTTGGCCGTGTAACAGCACAAGGTGTTTTTGGGAAACACCTCCATGGAACTGTCACTGGGTAAGGTTAAGTAAAATTGGTTGTTCATAATTCCACAGTTCTAGTGTCCGAGGAGTCACTGGAGACCAGAGGAGTGTCTAAAAGAGAATGGTTAGGATGAATGTTGGAACTGACGTTGGACACCAGACTCCCGTTGTTGTTGTTTCCGTTAGAGGAATATTTTAGGGACGGGTTGGGAAGAAGGTAACCAATGCAACTGCTAGTAAAATGGTCCACAACTGTTTGTCTCCTTGTTGTAAAATTAGATTGGCAATGGCTGCACCGATGACACAATACACCACAAAGATTTGGCAGAAAAAGACGATTTGCGTTTAGGCACACGTTATCCACACCACACCCACAAGGGTTGCTTTTGTAGATCTTGCAGAGAAGAAGCGTTCACAGTAGGAACTGAGGCTGTGTTGAAGACCATGATGGTCACTTCTTTTTATAGTCAATGATTTGAGAAGCGTCAATCCACGAGTCAAAACTTGACGGATATCCTTTCCAATGTACTTTGACTTCTTTGACACGCCGTTTTCCCACTTTTCGTGTTCTTCGATCGAGAATGCTTTCGATTTCGTACACGTCGTCTTCTTTTTTGGTCACACGTTGTAGCTCGGGTAAGTAAAACGTTCCTTTTAACACTTCTCCGTTCATGTCTTCCAATTTATAGACGGGAGGATAACGACCACGCACTCGTTCAGTGACACGAAACAATTCGGTGGTCCAGTTGGGCAAGTAACCTTTGTGGAAAGTACGTTTGGTTTCGCCAATGCGTACCCAATCTCCTGTGGCTAACTGTCTACCTTTCTTGGAACTAGTGACTGATGGGGACGTACCAAACAGACGCTCGGAGACGGTCAATTCGTTGTCGGGAGTCACTTCTTGAGGGTTCACGTCCAATGCTCCGATGGTAAGATTGGTTGTACGAATGAACGAGGTGTGGCAAGATGTCGATGTACTTGAGAGTGTGTTGATGCGTAAGATATTTCCACATGCGTTCTTTCAAAGTGCGTTGAAAACGTTCCACGATACTGGCTTTAGTTTCGGGATTCTCGGTGGTAAAAAAATGAATGTCACGTTTCTTCAATTCTTTTTGGAAAGCTTGGTTTAGAAATTCGTTACCTTTGTCGGTTTGCCATCGAAGAGAGTGACGACCACTTTGATTCAACACCAGTTTCAATGCTCGCACTAATTCACTGCTCGATTTGGAAGTCAAAGGCACGACCCAAGCAAATTTGGAAAAGACGTCGATGACACAAAACAAATATTTGTAGCCACGATTGTAGGTGGCCAAATGAGAGACATCGGCTAAATCCGCCTGCCATTGATGATCGATACCTTCCACTTGGGTGCGACTTCTTGAAAATTTTCGTCGAATAGGTTTGTGTAAGGTGTACGTAGCTTGTTCTTGTAACCATCGTTGCACTTGAGGTAAACGGACACTTTTCAGTTTTGTTTTGGCAACACGATACAATTTTTGAACACCTCCGTAGCCAGCTGGATGAGATGGATCGTAGTAAATGCTAGCTAAGACCTTCTCCATTTTTTCTTTTTTCTTTTTTGTTTTTTTTAATAAGTGATCCAATCTTCGCTGATGCTTTTCGCTATGGAGCGAGAGGGTGGTTTGGAAACGGCTTTACGTGTTCGATGTGCCACAGGAGTCGGAGTGGAAGGTAGTTTTGGTAATGGTGTTGGAGGTGGTAATGGTGGTAAGGAAATTTCTTTGGTTTTCTTGTCTTTTTTCACTTCTGGTTTCCCTTCTTTCTTTTTTACTTCTGTCGAAGAAGGAGTGGACATCCTCTTTTTAACCCAAGCTTTAAGTTCTTCTCGTTGAGGTGTAGGGGAAGGGGTCAACAAGGACGTTGCAATTTTACTAGGAAGAGGAGCTGCTGGTGGTGTTTGAAAGACTTCTCGTACCTCTTCTTCAGGTATCCGTGGGGTTGCTTCTGTCTTAACCGCTGAGGTAAGTGGTGGTGGTGGTGGTGATGGACTTTTCATCAGGGCTTTCAAATCTTTCAAAGAAGGTACAGCTGTTTCGTCTAATACTTTTTGGTGAAAGAGTTGCAGTCGTTGCAACAATTGACCGTACCGTTGAGATTTTTCCGTTTCGGACAAATCGCTACGATCCATCAACGATTGCAATTCGTGTTGTAACTGAGACATTTCGGTCAAATGAGGATTGGGAGGTAATTGTGGGGTCCGTTGTTCTTGCCAACGATGGTATTCCATCCATCGTTTATAAGGGACTAAAGTCAGTTTTCGTCCTTCCATTAGATTTCAAGAATCACGACTGGGATCTTTTGACTCCAGTGTTCTCCTTTTATCTTTGTCCTCCCAGGATAGTTCCAAGTGATCCCATTACTCCTTGCAACAAGGGTTGTGCTATGTTTCCCAGCAAGGGTGCTAACATGGGTGCTAACATGGGTAAAATAGTAATTCCTCCGCGTTGCACCAACATCTTTTTCTTTTGACGAATAGGAATTTTCTTTTGGACCATTTGGCGAAGAACGTGCCGATGTTTGGCTAAGCATTTTTTCTGATGTGCAGACAAAGGAATCGTGCCTTTCAAAACATTCAGACAACATTCGCACACGGTTTCAATGACGTCCTTCGAGGCGGTTTGAATGAGTTTTTTTCGCATGGATGAAGGAGCTTTGGACAGGACAGACAACATGTCCCAATGTTTGACTATACGAGGAGGTATTCCTTTTCTTTTCTTTCCTTTAGGAGTAGAAGAGGAATGGGTTTTGGAGGGTGACATTTTTTTTGTGAATTGTTTCCAGGGCAGACACCAAAAAGTACACTAACGTCAATCACTTGGGTACATGACCTTTTATCCTTTTTTAGCACAACGAAACTGTCTTGTTTCCTTTTGGAACAGGAGAACGATACATCTTTGGGTACACGACAGCCACTTAACTTCATAATTCGTCCTTGTTAGCCCTTATCCATATGGCCTTTGTCCCTGACCAATTTTTTGTTGTCTCTCTTTTAGAAATTGGTCAACCTTTCTGAGCATGTTTTCCAAATTCCAACCTCCTCTTTGGTGACTTCTTTTTTTCTTGGAACGACTGTGTCATTTCTGTAGGTGTCGTCGATGCTGAACTAAACGTTTCTTAGGATGACGTGACTGACGTTTTCGTTTTCCTTTTCCTTTTTGCACAGAAGAACGACGATGGTGATGGTGTACACTTCTTGGTGGTGCCATCTTGAGGTGATTAGCAGCACAAAAAAAAACACTAATGTTAAAATGGACCTCAGATCTTTTTCTACTGGAATGCGTCGCCACTGATTGTCTTTACGTCGTATCAACTTGATGACAGGCAACACACGTCGTGGAGGAGTTCGCAAAAGGCTAAGTCGAGCTAATTCTTGGTTGGACAAATCGAGTAAACTTTGTAACACACCTGATCTCTCTTGGACTTTGATTTTGGGGGCAGGTACTTTGTGAGCAGCAGCCACTGCTGCTAAAGAGGAAGTGGGTATTACTGCTGGAGAAGACATTTTTGGAGACGATCTCTTGTAGGTTGAAACTGTTTTCGGTGGACTTTTCTTTTTCGTTTTCTGAGGTGGTGACTTGGTTTTGGTACCGCGGCTCTTTTTCTTTTTCTTTTGGTTACGTTTGGGAGTGACTTGTTTCTTGGGGACAAGTTTGGGTGCATTGGGATCCCATTTTAGGAGGGAACGAATGATGACACCTCCTAGTGAACCACTACCTCCAGGTTTCAAAATGATTTGCTTTTTGGTGTGAGTGTCAATGCGAGGATCAGCTAGTTGCGTCAAGGCTACTTTGTTTCTGTCAAAAAAACGTTTGGTTTGATGTGGAATCTGAATGATGCCTTGCAGTAATTGACGTGCTGTCACCGTAAACCATCGTCAGACTTCTTTGAGACTGGTTTCTAAGACACGAACACGTATTTGTGGATTTTTCTCGAGACTAATGCCATACAAGGCACGAATCAATTTAACGGGAAGATGAGACCGAATGGACGTCATGTTAACGATGTGTGAGACAGAATCCAAGTAACCAAGGCTTTTATACTATTTTTGTCTTTGCTGGTCATTTTTAAGTCGACAACGGGGATGAGCACACGACAGGTCCTCCGTCTTGACACCAGTGGTGAAACAGATGGGTACGAAATCGCAAATAATCGGGGGTAGTGGGTTTCAAATCCACGAGTAAATAGGCGTGTGGAGTTTGAGTGGCATCTTCGTACGCATGAGTTAGGCAAGGTGTTCCTAACTGTTTGGCTAAGACTTGCACTTGCAATTTATCTCTAGGACTTTTAAACAAGACCACGTAATGAGCATTGAGATTGATGGTACGATGGGCTTTACTTTGTTGAAACAAATTTTGAGTAATGTAAATGACACTGGCATTACGATGATGCCCTTTGCGTGTAAACCAGTTTAATTTCTTCTTCGTCTTTTCCTAACATGTCATCGAAAATAACCAAATGGGTTTGACTGGGGTCAGACACGATACCGTCGTCTTCGACCGGAATGCCTTCCACAAACACAATGGATTCACCTTGACTTTCTCGTAGAAGGTTGTACGCGGATTGCCACTCTTTGTAACACCACACGATACGTTTAGGTGGACGATCGATCAAATGATGTTTATGTTCGATCAAACGTTTGACAAATTCGGTTTTGCCTGAACCGCTAGGTCCAGCAATGAGCATCTTAAAGGGATGTCGAAGATACAAGGCATCCCAACTAGCACGGTCTAAATGTTCGTCAATGACTTTGAAAGTGGAGGAAGAGGGAGCAGAGACAGTAGAGGTAGCCATAGTAGCGTCAGGAATGTCACCTTTCGTGTAACACGATGACAAACAAGACAAGAGTTTTTATACTTTTTCAGGACACGTTTATTGCAAACTTTAAAATGAAATAACACGAAAGACATAAATACATAATAGCCAAATGGTTAAGTACATGAATAAAAGACACATCAACACAACTATCGTGGAATATAAACAAATTTCTACTTTACAACATTTTTTGTCATTCAAATGTAGTGTCCTAGGGATAATGCGTAATGTTCTAAACGTTTGTACATGGTTTGGTACTGTCACACAAAGGTTCTCCTGGAATGGTCTTTCGGAAAGGTCAAGGACCGTCCTGTCCTGAAGAGAATGGTTTTCCTCCGTGACAGACTGTTCTTCTTCTTCTGGTATTGTCACTAACACAGAATGAAAAGTGACTTTTTTTCACGGAACGTTTTAATGTTTCAGGATTACAAATCTCGGGCATAGTTAGCCACTTCTTTAGTCCAAGCCTCAAAACCCACACTTTTCCAGTCACGTACATCTGTCCAGTGAGGGTGTAAGTCACAAGCTACACACACATCCTCATACACCTCTTAGGTACCTAAAAGTTGACGAATCTTGTTTTCCCGTAAAGGTTTAGAAGTATCCAAATGAAAGCGCAAAGCTTTCAGGAGAATGAGTTTCTCGTGAGCATTTAAAGGCATCACTTTCATATTTTTGTTTTTGAAGTGGTACGTACTGTTCGTAAAGTGTCCACAAATCATCGGACGGTAAACGAAATCCCAGAAAGTAAGTCACTAAGACACACACGATACGTCGTCCCCAATTCAATGGACACAGTTCTCGTAAAAGGCAATGGTAATCCTCCACTGTTTGAATATGGTCATGGATCTCCTTCCAAGGAATCTGTTGTATCACCAATGATAACGGTTTTGGCATGGTAAAAAGATTTTATAGTCTTTTTGCGACAGCTATAACAAGTAATCTCGTGTTTGTGTGCGCTCGTACGTTTGAGCATGTGCTTGCATGTGCGTTCATTGGTGTGAATTGTATATAAGTGTGTTTTATGCAAGGTCATTCATTGATGAAATAGAATATTGTGCGATTTATGATTCCTCGTTTAGTTGGTGTGATAGCATATTCGTGTGGTTTATGCTTGCTCGTTTCATTGGTGTAAAGAGTATATTTGTATTTTTTTCTTCTCATCCGTTGGTGTAGATAGTATATTTGTGTTTTTTTTCTTCTCATCCGTTGATGTGGATATTATATTTGTGTGTTTTATGCTTGCTCTTTCATTGGTGTGGATGGTATTTTTTATGCTTCTCGTTTCGTTGGCGTAAATAGTATATTTTTGTTTTATGCTTCTCGTTTCGTTGATGAGGATATTATTTTTTGTGTTTATGCTTCTCGTTTCGTTGGTGTATATTGTATATTTTTGTGCTTTATGCTTCTCGTTTCGTTGGTGTAGATAGTATTTTTTGTTTTTATGCTTCTCGTTTCGTTGGTGTGAATAGTATATTTTTGTTTGTTTTATGCTACTCGTTTCGTTGGTGTGAATAGTATAGGGTGTGTTTTATGCTTCTCTTTCGTTGATGAGATGGTATATTCTGGGTTTTGTGCTTCTTCTTTCGTTGATGAGATAGTATTGGGTGTGTTTTTGTGCTGCTCATTTCGTTGATGAGATGGTATATTTTGGGTTTTATGCTTCTTCTTTCGTTGATGAGATGGTATAGGGTATGTTTTGTGCTTCTTCTTTCCTTGATGAGATGGTATATTTTGGGTTTTGTGCTTCTTCTTTCGTTGATGAGATGGTATAGGGTGTGTTTTGTGCTTCTCTTTCGTTGATGAGATGGTATAGGGTGTATTTTGTGCTTCTTCTTTCGTTGATGAGATAGTATAGTGTAAGTTTTTGTGCTTCTTCCTACGTTGATGAGATGGTCTCTTTTGGGTTTTGTGCTTCCTCTTTCGTTGATGAGATGGTATAGGGTGTGTTTTGTTCTTCTCTTTCGTTGATGAGATGGTATATTTTGGGTTTTATGCTTCTCTTTCGTTGATGAGATAGTATAGGGTGTGTTTTGTTCTTCTCTTTCGTTGATGAGATGGTATATTCTGGGTTTTGTGCTTCTTCTTTCGTTGATGAGATAGTATTGGGTGTGTTTTTGTGCTTCTCTTTCGTTGATGAGATGGTATATTTTGGGTTTTATGCTGCTCCTTTCGTTGATGAGATGGTATAGGGTGTGTTTTGTGCTGCTCATTTCGTTGATGCGATAGTATATGTTGTGTTTTATGCTACTCGTTTCGGTGGTGAGGATAGCATGCATTCGCGATAAAAACCTTTTAGAGGATCAGTCTAATGTCTCGAAAAGACTTATTCTTTCTTGCCTGAAAAGCTTTTTTAGTTGTTGTATAATTTGTGTTTAACTCACAAAAACATTTTTCTCGGTTGCATGTGTCCATTAATGAGACGTTACCTTATCTGTTCCATTCCTATTGTTCCCATACAAACTTCTCGTTAGTGTCCCAGGGTGTTCCATTTAATGCTATAAATCTTGACTCTATAGTACAAAGTAGGGTCAGTTAATGCTAATATTAACGCTATAAAATTTGACGCTCTATTTAAAAAAGTAGGATCCCCATAATGCTAATTACCATAGATGTAATATTATCGCTTAGTTTAATTTTTATTTACAATTTTTCAGTTTCCACGAAGGTCGGTATGAGTTTAGATAATTTCAGTACTACTTTAAGTCTTGGTAACATTTTAAAAAATTATCTATGGATCTATGGATTATTTTCAGTCTCCGCTAAAGCCAGGTGCAATTTCAGAATTTAGTGCTACACTTCGTCTTTAACTATTTCTAACAACCAATACATCTGACTAGTTACCAGTTTCCATTCAAGTCCGCTATTTCTGAAATTTAGTGGAATATTTTAAGTCAAGGCAATCTGAATACAATCCTCCAGAGTTTTTCTCAGTCTCTACTATGCTTTGGGAGATTTTGGTAATCTTAGTTCTACTTTTAGACTAAGCAAATATAACAGGGTTCCTGCAGACTTAACAAAAATAAATTCCATGACTTTTCCAAACCTTTTCCAGGGCCATTTCATAAAACTCAAGGACCGCGCTATCTTGCATTGTCAAGTAAATGAACATAAGGAATAACATCTTTCAATTTAAAATAAGAAATAAGTTAACAACAAATATATTTAATATGTACTTTTTAAATTTACATGGGCTAGCACACTTTGACTTTATGTAGGATTTCATGTCATAATCCAATGATCAATGTAATTTGTATTGAAAAGAAAAAAGGAAACAATTCTTAGTAGTCTTTGTATGTGTTCCTATTTGCAATATTAACAAAATACATTACTTTCCAGTTGCTTTCTTTTATTTAGTGAACTACACCTGAAATCATGTTATACTTCCATTAGGAGTACTTACTCTTATTATATGAATTGAAACCATTTATCGATTGTAATTTTATCATTTTATTTAATCGGTTCTCGGTGCTCTATAAAATTTAAAGTAATCAATATCTTTTACTCCATTGTCACAAATTCCATGACTTTTCCAAAACTTTTCAAGGTTTTGACAAATTCCATAACTTTTCAAGGCCCTTGAAATTTATTTTTTAAATTCCAAAATTTTTTCCAGGATTCCATGACCTGCAGGAACCCTGATATAACTTAATCTACTGCGATAAGTTCAGTCTCCGTCATATTCTGGAACAATTTCGTATGTTTATGTTTAGCGTTACTTTTAGTCACAGTCACTTGAATATTAATGTTCCAGATTTTCTTAATTTCCACTATAGTATTGGACAATGTCGCAATTTTAGTTTTAATTTTAGTCTAAACCAATATAAATTAATGTTCAGGGACATGTTTAGTCTCGGTTAAGTTCTGGGACAATTTCGTCATTTTAGCGTTACTTTTAGTCACATCCATTTTGGTGTTAGTCTTTTCCTTGATTAAAACTATTTATAGCATCATTATAAATATGCAAATTTATGAACACCATCAACATATTTCAAGTCTATGTAATGCTTTATATATAACTCTAGGTGTTATAGTAATTTATGTCGGTTTCTATGTCTCTATTTTATAGGTCCCTCCCTAGAGTCGTAGTGCTAGCTGCGCGTATTTAGGACAACTAGGTCAGCTCCTTGCTACACTGTTACCAAGTATTTAGTACCGTGACGTTATGCCACCTGGGACCATTCCTCTTGACACTATACAGTCCCAGGGTGTGCTAATACAAAATTCCCCTTGTCGCTATCTTCCTTCGGCTGTGCCATTTGTCGCCAAAAATCTTGTCGCTATTCTATCCCAGGCCATATTTTAATGATAACTCCCATTGTCGCTATTCTATCCCCATTCACTACTGATATTATAATTCTACTCTTCATCAATCAAGATAACGAGTTTATTTTAGGTATTAAAAATGGCCGACTTCAACATTTAACACACAGTAATTAGGACGAATTAAAGTTATTTTAATTGTCGGAAAATGAAAAAAAAAAAAAAAGAAACCGCCGAAAAAACTCAACAGCTGAAAATACAACTTGAATTGACGCAAATAAAAGAAAATATTCATCAGAACTATGAAAATATTGACTGAAGTTATGAGATAGAATAGAAACATCCGAGTATATTTTGGTGTATTTAAATATATTGTATAGCATTTGGATAGTATCGGCATGTTTCAGTAGCATTTAAATATACCTTTTGATAGGTTTTCGGAAGTATTTGGGTATATTTTGCAGTATTTGTATATACATATGCATGCATCCAAGGATTAAAGCCAAGGGTAACAATGCATGCATATATATATATATATATATATATATATATATATATATATATATATATATATATATATATATAAAGAATACAAATCATATGGCGAATAACAACCCTCTCAAGCGTACTGGATCCACCAAGGGATCACGTTTGTCAGGGATTAATTAAAATAGATGCAATAAACTGACGACGAACAGTACGAAACTGGTAACTAACTAGCCTAAGCGCTTTCGACTCTTAATGAGTCTTTTTCATAGGCAAATACAAAACATAGTTACGACAAACAAATAAACACAAAAACGTTGTGTTTGTAAACCTCTACATTTCTGTCTTCACATGTGCTAAAACTATAAATACAACCAGCTTGTATAGACTAGTTGCGGAAACTGAAAACGTTGTATAATTCCCTAAAAGTCTACAAGCCAAAGCGACATCTATTTTTACTTTGTGTACATATGTAACGCAGATTATATCCCGGATATTTGATTCTATACCGGTTATTCTTATAGTAAAAATTGGAGGATAATAAGATTTAGAAAATGTTAAATTCTACTAGTGCATAGTTTTCATTTTCTAGTCTTCTTGGTTTAGACCGCTTGGTTTCAATGTTCTAAGGCGGCGTATCCAGTATGATTCCTTTTCCTTCCTGGTTTCGGAACTCCAGCTGTGGTTGTTAGCAATAGCGATAAGTATTATATCACTGAAAGTGTGGCCAGGGGAGGAGAAGTGTTCTGCGACCGGACTTCTGTACAGCTTTTTTGTCATCCAATCAGATCTATGAAGGTTTATCCTTATGTGTAGCTTTTCAGTTTCTCCCACGTACTGAAGGCCACAGATCTTACATGTGATGAGATAAATCACATTCTCTGTTTTGCACGTTTTGTTTGGACCATGTATGTTTAGTTTTTCTTTAGTCACTGTGCTAGTGAATGTCTTGTTCTCTTTCATATGTTGACAGGTTTTGCATCTTTTATCGCCACAGGGTCCAGATTGACTAGGTTGGTTTTGACTAGCGATTGTTGTTAGCTTGGCCCTGACTAGGATGTCCTTTAGGTGTTTTGGTCTTCGGTAAGCTACTACAGGTTTGTTCGGAAGTATTAGGTTTAGTATGTCTGACGATTGCACGGTTGGCCAGTGGTTTGCGATGATTTTACCTACTTTGGGATTGTCTGGGTGATAGGTCAGAATAAATGGTATCCTATCAACCTTTTCTTTCTGTCCATATCTGAGTAGGTCATCACGGTTTGTTTGTTTGGATCTGATTGGATGACAAAAAAAGCTGTACAGAAGCCCGGTCGCAGAACACTTCTCCTCCCCTGGCCACACTTTCAGTGATATAATACTTATCGCTATTGCTAACAACCACAGCTGGAGTTCCGAAACCAGGAAGGAAACGGAATCATACTGGATACGCCGCCTTAGAACATTGAAACCAAGCGGTCTAAACCAAGAAGACTAGAAAATGAAAACTATGCACTAGTAGAATTTAACATTTTCTAAATCTTATTATCCTTCAATTTTTACTATAAGAATAACCGGTATAGAATCAAATATCCGGGATATAATCTGCGTTACATATGTACACAAAGTAAAAATAGATGTCGCTTTGGCTTGTAGACTTTTAGGGAATTATACGTTTTCAGTTTCCGCAACTAGTCTATACAAGCTGGTTGTATTTATAGTTTTAGCACATGTGAAGACAGAAATGTAGAGGTTTACAAACACAACGTTTTTGTGTTTATTTGTTTGTCGTAACTATGTTTTGTATTTGCCTTTGAAAAAGACTCATTAAGAGTCGAAAGCGCTTAGGCTAGTTAGTTACTAGTTTCGTACTGTTCGTCGTCAGTTTATTGCATCTATATATATATATATATATATATATATATATATATATATATATATATATATATATATATATATATATATATATATATATCTTTTCAAGACGAAATAAATACCAAATTACCAAAAGAATAAATTTGACTACACAAAGTCCAATCCAGTCCACAGAAGCTCGTATCAATGCTTACAATTTACCGTCATACATGTACTAGGTAATAAATCTTATATAGTACCTTTACGACGGTAGATTGTAAGCAACGAGCCGAGCCCCAGAGGTCCAGTCACAGAAACTATATAGCAGTCAAAACGTTATAGCGTATACATAGCAAACATGAACAGTAAAAAGAATATGTCAATGGGTGATAGTGCATAACATATAACAAGTTATTACTTTTATAGAATAAAGCTATCAAGTGATGGGAGAAAAGGAGATAAGAGGTCTGTATATACAGAACCTCAGAGAACGACTCAACCAGGTAAGTAGCAAATTAAGAGAAACCACCGCAAAACAACATATAAATACATTTTCGTTTCAAACTTCGTTTTGATTATTTACTGGGAAAAAAAAACCCAACTAGAATATAGATATATGCAATAAGTATTCAAATTAGGAACATGTATGTCATCCCGGACTCAGTCCATTATTCTTGAGCAAACGTACATTGGAGATGTTCGTTATGTTTAGTACAAAGAAATTCTAATTGCTTTAGTAATTCAACGTATTTGATTTTGACCCAGAACTTCACATTGCAATGAACTATAACATTTCTTTAGTAGAAAATGCATTACGTGCTTGTTTCTAGACAGTATTTAAGAGCATTTGGGCAGTATATGGATATATTTGGTCAGTATTTTGTATATTTGGGTGCATTTGAGTAAATCGTTCCGCCGTGCAAGAATACACACGGGGCGAAAAACCATACGAAAATGAAATGTGCAACAACAACAACAACAACAACAACAGCAACAAAGCGTTTAGAACGAAAAATGATTTGAAGACTCACGCGAGAGTACTTCTGGCGAAAAACCATACAGATGTACAATTTGTGAGAAAGAACTTGCTCGAAGTGGGTATTTGACGAATCACATGCGAATACACACTGGCGAAAAGCAATACAAATGTGATCTTTGTCAGACAGCTTTGCCGAGATTGGATCGTTAAAACAAATACATGGACAGACGTAATGGAATTGTACGAAAACCATGTGCATGTGGCGTATGTGACAAAGCATTTGATTAAAATGTTAATCTACACACACATGAGAATACACGTTAGAGAAAAACCATACAAATGTGAAAAATATGATAAAACGTTTACTGACACATTAGTTGTGAAGAGTCGCATGAAAATACATTCTATAGAAAAACCATTAAAGTGTGAAGTTTGTTGCAAAACCTTTAGTTACGATTGCAACTTGAATATACATATGAAAAGATATAATGAAGACCATACCAGTGTAAATTGTGTGATACATTTTTTTGGTGGATTATAGTTCACTAATAAGCCATTAGCGCACACACACTGGAGAAAAACACACCAGTGTAAAAATGTCATAAAATGCCCTAAGGAAACTTAAACAAGCACGTTAAAGTTATGTTGGTCTGGTTTAAGGACATCTCCTATCTAATCTTAAAACATACCTGATGATCATATCTTTCGTCGTATGATATGACCGAATTATTTATGACTAATATTATTCAGAATGATATACATACTGTTTTAAATGTCATTATTGCTATGTTATTATCATACTGAAGTTGTCTTCATGTATCATCCACAGAATCATGAAGTCATGTTAACAAAAATGTATGGTGTATATATTGAGAGACCAAACAAACAGACCCTAGATTTTTTAAATACAATTTTCAAAAAGATTTTATAAAAATAATGCGGATCCCATGTATACACTTGTAGTCACGCAGGTTTACGAGAATCATGTTGGAACATCTATGCTGTTTGTATGGCATGGAACTATGTGCTTTCTAAAAGCTTCAATAGAAACCTGACCTTTAGCATGTGGACTGGAATCACAGTTGGATTTGGAACTACCTATTTCAGCCCCATAATCTTTGACTTATACTCAGTAGATAGTACGAGAAAGAAAGTGTTTAGTCGTATTGCCCCCAATTATGCACCCATCGTGTACAGTTTATACTCTCGCTATTGTTGGGGGTGGGGGTTAAAGGGGTGCTCTTAGTCTTTAAAAATTTTTGTTTCATTGGGTAAATTACCATTATTATTTAGTAAACTATAATCGAAGAACATTGATCGCTCACTTTTTGGTATACCTTAAGTTAGCCGGGAGACGATGGGTGTTTTTCTTTTTTTATAACCATTTTCTTTGACACCTGCTAGAGAGGAAACTGACGTAGATACGATACTTATACAAATTTGATGTTCATGTAATTTGTTCTGGTTTATGGAGAACTAGTGTCTGATCTTACTCGTATCTAATATCAGATGATCATATCTCGCATTATGGCACATGAGCGAATTATTTCTAGCACTAATATCAGTCTGATGTACATTTCTATTTTAAACGTTATTACTGCTATGTCATTATTATGATCAAATTGACCACGTGTATCAGTCACAGGATCATCAAATTATGCAATGATAAACAAAAATAGTCGGTGATTTATATTGAGAGAACAGACTCTATATTTTTTTTTAAAAAAGAATTTATATAATGCAAAATAAAGCGGATTGGAAAAGGTAGCAAGTAGAAAAGCTAAATGAAGCATTTAATTGTATATTCTTCATACACAAACGCGCAAAAATGTCTTTCAAGCGTTTCTTATTAACTACGCGCTATAAAAAAAAATCAACTATGAGAGGAACGATACATAAGGAAATTAGCATCTTTAATAACTGAGCAAACTAGCTCTCTCGCCATCATCTAGAATTACACTGTAATTGAGCTGATTGAATTTGAGTTTTTGATAGCTTGACATCTTACTGTGTGCTTTCCAAGTGGGTCTCGTTATACACGCAACAGTTATGTCTACCATCCACTTTTTGCCGATATACGATGAAAAGAAAACTGTATACATTAAGTAAATTTGGATTTGTACAGAAAAACAATGTGTAAATTTTCATTCACTTAAATGATTTTACTGGTTAGGCTGAAATATCAATGTGTAAACGGGGGATTTTAAAACATTAAAACCAATTTAATTGATTTGGCGTTCGTTAACTAGGGAATCATCTCCCACGGTGTTATTGCCCAATGTGGACGGATAGAGGAAACGTTAACAGATAAATGAGCAAGCAATTGAAAGAAAAAAATCCTTTTTCTTCCAATAAATAATACAAATTTAATCAATTAGGATAAAACCAAAATTTCACTTCCAACTAATACAACAGATCTGCTAAAATAAATGTAATGAATTTATGCATAACCAAAATCTCACTTTCAATTAATACGTGGCCAAAATTTTACGTTCAATCGAACTGATTCGCATTGATAGAATTTAGTCGCAGTGTTCGACTTACATCATTTTACGAGTAGTGAATTCTGAGTTAAATCCTACGCTTTTTTTGACAGCATTACATGGCGTCTGTCTTCTCTCATCTTGTTTCCACGTTTAATGCGTGTGCTTTGATCCTCTTTCTGACCCCTGTTTAGTCCGACCTCTCGTAGATGCGGATTTCCCCTTGATTCATCGGGTTTTTCGTTGCTTATCTCCTATTGGAGTATGAAGCTGTTCCTTAAATATGAGAGTATCACGAAAGCTAATTAACTCTGCTCATGTTCAGATCTGGAGATTTGCATTGCACATATTCTGAGTTAATGTGATCTTAACAAATAACTGTCTTTACAGATTTCGTGTTTCGGTAAGGTACTGTAATATTAGTATAAATGACCTTAGCTCGAAGTTCATTGCACTTTCGTCATATGCAAAGAAGTCTACCAAAATCTGGTGTCCCTTTTGTCACATGCAAATTAGTCTACTAAAATCCGTTACCCCTTTTGTCACATGCAAAGCTGTCTACCAAAATCTGGCGTCCCTTCAGTCACGTATAAAGTAGTCTAAAAAGGGGTACCGGATTTTAGACTACTTTGCATGTGACAAAAGGGACACCAGATTTTGGTAGACTTCTTTGCATGTGACGAAAGGGACACCTGATTTTAGACTACTTTATACGTGATGGAAGGGACACCAGATTTTGATAGACTACTTTGCATGTGACAAAAGGGACACCGGATTTTGGTAGACTACTTTGTATGTGACAAACAGGACATGGAGAATTTGGTAGACTACTTTTCACCTGACAAAAGGGACACCTGGTTTTGGTAGAAGATACTGGCAAACCTATAAAGAGGTCTTTTGGGGAAAGCACCCACCATGAAGATTGCTATTATATATCACTTATCCAAGCTAATGAAATATGCCATTCGTCTTGTGGAGGATTTATAACTCCGGTATATGCTGATTTGGTAGATGAAAAAATGCTCTAAGCATAAAATATCTTTATCCTTGAGAAAGACGAAAAATAATTAAGTATCTGGAAAGGTTCATGCAAATCAAAAGTTAGAACTTAATTCTAAATGACAGAAACAACTTCTTAAAGTAGTTAGACAAAACAAAAGAAGGAAATGGATACTCCTTAAGTGTGTTGTTCACAGATCCTTACAACGACCTATACAATGGAACCAACAGTTACCATCAGATAAGACCAAACGCAAAACTTTGAACTTATATAAAGCAACGAGAGTTCCCGAGGAAACAGCGAAGCAAACAATATTTACAAAAATGAACATCTGATGAGCAAGTAAGAAAAACAAATAGTAATTGATAACAAACATTAAATATTTCAGAGATCTTTTGCTACAGTATTGGAAAATGAGACTCTTAGATTTTCATTACTAATCTGGGTCAACGCCTCAATACCCAAGACTTTACTATTGTATCACAAACGTGCTCTTACACTCCAGCCGGTTGATGCAAATAGTAAAGGACGATTAATATTTTTGTTTTACGTATTTTTAAAACAAGTTTTACACGAAAGCTCATGAGTATTTGCAAAGGAAGGTCACATTTTTATCACATTTTTTAAAAAAAATATATATATTGTAGAATAATCTTTTGCCTAATCCCCAACAAACAATACGCATACAAAAAATCCAACCCGTAAAAGTTTGCTATATCATTAATGATTAAATAATCAGTTACTAAATAAAATGTTTATAACATTTATTGTTCAATAACATCAAAAAGTCCAACAATGTAAGACGTCCATCGCCGATATTACGTAGTTTGGATGCGACCTAACAACATTATATCAGGGATGTGCGTTTTACATTGTAGGACTACAACAACGATTGTTGCAAAGTCATACAAGATAGAAGTAATTATCACAAAAAAAGTTAAAAACATTGGACCATTTGATAGTATAATAAATATTTACTGTTTAATAACAACAAACGTTACGAAGGAATATTAGATCAAATCCTGACATTGTTTTTCAGTATTTTATGATTTTTTAATAAATTTGTATGGGCTGAACCTGTTATGGGCCGACTTGGGAATATGCCGAGATCTACCAGACAATTATGCGTCAGGGAAGATAACAATGTCCATTGTCAGCATGAGTACAAAACAAATTAACTCCCTTTATCAACAACGCAGTCAAAATTAGCAGCACTAACAACAGACTAGTCCGAGTTTCCTCTGAACCTTGACACCCCATTTTTGATATTTGGTTTTTTATGTTGGGGTGTAGGGTCAGAGTCTATACCCTATCAGAAACTTGGAATTTGCCGACACCATTTGGTGTCGGCATAGGGTACTCGCCAACTATCAGGCCTAGCAAACTTAAATAACCTTACATTGACCCATAATTACATTAAATCGATAGGGAAATCATTTATCTTCTCAGAAATTACAAGCATAACACCGATTTTGTCTTTAATCCGTTGTCAGACGAGACGTAACTACGGCGTTGATGAATTTTGACCTGGTTCGCACCATTTTCATTGCTAGTCACATGACTAACCAAATCTCTAAGCCAATATGCATAAACGTCATAGGTCAAATAGTCACGTGATAACAACAAAAAAACCGCGTTTTCCCATACCCCTTGTGGAAGACGGCAAATGTGTCACCTTCATTGATAACTGATTTTATTACATCATACTGTAGTTCTTTAATATTAAAATAGTATCCCTTTTCTTAAAGTATCTCATTGGCAAGAGCTTCGGTGTATTTGTCTTTACCTGCCATGTTGCAATATAGGTTTATACACAAAACCTTCCATTCAAGTATTGCAGAAAGAAGACATAAACTCGAAAATATTGAATGAAAGTCACGCAATGTATACAATAACAAGAAAAAACACGTATTATTCAACATATTAATTGTGATAACAGCAGCCCGAATCATGTCGCTGTCGCATCTTCCTGGAAAGAGGCTGACTGATCACGCAGAAACTACATGTCAACGCACTTTGTTGTTATCACGTGACTATTTGACTAGTTTTCTAGGCCTTATAGTTGGCGAGTACCCTATGCCGATACCAAATGGTGTCGGCAAATTCCAAGTTTTTGATAGGGAATAGACTCTGACCCTACACCCCAACATAAAAAACCAAATATCAAAAATGGGGTGTCAAGGGTCAGAGGAAACTCGGACTAACAACAGACTTACTTTAATTTTCATGGCATCAAAGTCATTTTTGATGTGAAAATAAAGAAATTATTTTTAAAAATCTTCCCGCAACCCCACCCCCAATTTTATTTTGGAAAAATTTGGAAATGTACGAACGTATATGAATTAGCAAATGTCCATGTACTTTCCTATATCAAGTCCCTGATCTAATTCAACATGCACAATGCCATCCTTTTTTATCAGTAAACACTATGTTCATTAGGTCTGGTTCAAATATCCTAAATGGTCCGAGATATGTGCAAAAAACAAAATGTTTATGACCAGACAGGCTCACTATTTCCTATTTCCTTTCATCTTTCATACCAGGTGTGTTTGAGATGAAAAGCAAACATTTTCATTTATTATAAGACAAGGTCAACATAATTTACCCCCCCCCCAAAAAATCCCCAATTTTGAACATTTAATTTTATGGTTAATTACAATGGACTAAAATTGTATCTATTATTTTTATATAATATGCATGAGAAATCATTTGTACATAGTTCTATCATTGGAAAAATGATAAGTTCTGATACATTCCTGGGTTAATTGCAATAGTTGAGGATACTGAAGCATGATGGTATTATTAAAAACCAATAACATAATAAATTTCCAGAAATGAATTTAATTTACTGAACATATGATCAATTTCATTTGTTAGGATAAGTCGGCCATCATACATTACACTTACAATCCAAATGTTCTTTTTTAGTACTGTTAATAAATAGAAGCAAATTTGAGCAATAAATCAATTTTCAACATACTGTGTTCTGTAAATCCATTATATATATATATATATATATATATATATATATATATATATATATATATATATATATATATATAGTTACTTCACCTTTTAGCTCACCATATTTTTCACAAAAAGTGAAATACTTGTGTGTTTGTAGTACACAAAAACTGTGCCACCATTTCCATTCAGAAATGTGTACATGCTATGAAAAATGCACTATGTTTATATTTCATGCAGTATTCATTACACATTTTTCTAGTTATTTGGATTTAAAAAAATATGGGTAAATTAAATACCCTCCCCACTTCAAAGCCATATGTCCTTCAATGTTGTTTACCATGGGTATTTACTCCTAACAACCTGTATTTGTATTAATATTTGTGTTTTGCTGCTTAAACATTGCATTTGATGCAATAAATGTTTAAAATTATATTTATCCTGAACATAAGATTTAATTCCCAATTGATATTTCCAAAGTTTTTTGCCAATGCACAAACCCAATAATAGCTTGGCTTGTAAGGGCAGCACTCACATGTTTTCAAGTTGACAAGACATTTGATCAAGCCATTAATTTATTACACATATTTGTTTAGTGCTAATCAAAGTTTGACATCTTCCAGTGAATGTGTGACCTTAACACCTTTTAGTTTTTAAAGGCAGTACCCTCTTTATTTTCCCAAATGATGACCCTTTGATCAAGCCATCAATTTAATATTTGCTCAGTGCCAAGTAAATGAGGGAGTTTATTTAAAAATTTACATGATCTTTCTGCACAATCAACACATGTTCCTTTTCAACTTTTAATAGACTCCATAAACTGTACAATCAAATTGTTACTGAAAGACTCCAAGCTCAGTCTCTATATATGACAGTGAAGCCAAGGAAATGTAGTTGGATGATATTACAAGACCATGATCATTTACTAGACGATGATGGGGGAATTTAAGAACATTATCAGATAGCAATGATGAATTTTTGTACTTTCCACTAGATGACATTATTTAGTGGCATTAATAAGATGATGCGAAGCAAAAACAATATGGTCTTAACTTTCACTGTTTATTTGTAGGATGCACAGAATTAATATTACAGGATAATGTGAATCAGATCATCCTAAACTATTTTAAAGGCAGCATGTGACCTATAATGAATTCAGGGATTTATCATATCTATTTAAAATGTCATGTATTATGGATTTTAATGGATATTTTTTGGCAAAAAGTGTTAAGTTGTCAATTTTTTTATGTTCCACTCAAAATATAACTGTATTTTATATGGATTCTGTTGTTATTTTTCATATCTATCCATCCAGTTATGTTACCAATGTACACCTCTGACTCACTTAAAAGTCACCACTTCAGACAGAACGACTTAAAGGAGGGTCAAAGAGAAATTGGCTTCATTTAGCCCTAAAAGGGAAGTCCACTTATAAATAAGTATATATAGTATATTAAATATTCCTCTTTTCCTCCCCACTATCTCTCTGTCACACATTCTCGTTCTCTCTCATTTCCCCCTGATGATTAAGTGATGTTTATTCACCTTTTTATCCTCTATTAGGATCTGTGATTTGATTGCCTTTAAATGTTTGGTAAAAATACTCAGAATGAGTGGTAGGGCAGACTCAGAAATGTTAATAATATAACTTGGTATGAGATGTTATAATTTTATGCGTTTCTTCAAATGTTTTATCGATTAATAATGAAACTAAAGTAAAAATATAAAGAAAACATAACACGCAACTACAAACTAAGTCTTGGTCAAGAGAAGTAATGGAGTCAGAAATTTTTGATGATCAAATTTTTAATTTTAACAGTAAATTTTGGGAAGAGAAATGGATTTTGAATCTACAGATAATGTTCCACATAAATATGATAAATTAATATTTTAATGATTCTCTCCATAAATGATCTTTCAATACCAAATATGGTCAAATTTCATCAAAATTATGGCCTTTAAAGCATCCAAAATTTCAGCCAATCAAATGCAAGATCACCTTCATAACATGTATGTGTTTTGCTCATCATGAGACACATCTGATATCTCAGTGACACAAGTCCACATATAAATATGATCAGAAATTTGGCCTTTAGAATGCTTGAAAGCTTAGTCAATTAGATGCAAGATCACTTCCTGAATATTGAAAGGATGTTGATTATAGTGAACTCATCTTTAGAGCCTCCTATAAGCTTACATATGAAATCTGATCAACACATGATCAGAAATATAGTCTCTAAAGTGTGTACAGTCAAGAGTCAATAGACAATGAAAAACATATGATATACAAAAATCCATACCATAAGCTCAGGCCTTTTGACTTTTGAAATCACTAGAACTACCGCAAATGACTTTGACACAGTGCCATGATTGCTTTTGAACAAGTTATAAACAGAAAGAAAAACACAGTTTGCAATTTCTAAAGAACGAATTTTAAAGCATACTCTGATTCTGAAGACAAACTCACACAAACATTTAAGAGTAATAACAATGAGCACTGGGTTCTAGAATCTACTTAGACTGCTGTCAAGTCTGAGTGGTATTTGTTCAGATGCCAGTCTAATGAAGTTTTCTGTATGCACTTAAACTGACAGTGTGGACAACTAATGTTCTTTACACCAATGTGCAAGCAGTAATGCTTCTGTAAATTATAATTATCTCTAAATTTCTTTCCACATCCTTTCCATCCACAAATAAAGGTCTTATCAACTTTCATATTACTTTTGCAATCTTTTGTGGCTTGAACAGCTCTGTCAATATCACTTTTTGAAGTTTCCTTTCTGACAAATTTTCTGTTGTGAACTTTCTTAATGTGGTTGGTTAATGCTGATTTAATCTTGAATGTTTGAGAACAATTCTCAACATAGCAATGATATGGTCTACTTGATGCATGAGTTTTCTGATGCCGATGAAGGGATGAAGCATCGTGGAAAAATTTCTGACAGACACAGCAGGAATGCCAATTGGTTTTGTCCAAATGACTGTTCAGATGTGCCAAATAAGAACGTTTCTGCTGATAAACCTGCAGACATGTATCACATTTGAAGGTCTGTCTCTCTGGGTTGTGCATATTTCCAATATGCATCTTCAGCAACTTTTGGCTCTTTGCTTCATAGCTGCAGTGGCTGCAACTTATTAAATGTGAAGAAAGTTTTGCTAAATCAACAAACTTTTCTGTTTTCTTCAAATGAATAGTTTTAAATTCATCATTAGTTTCTTCATCTAAAATGCCACTCCTGTCATTTGCTTCTGCTAAACATTCTTCAGTATCCAAATTAATTGAAGACCCAGGCAAATTTTGGGGCATTTTATGGATAACACGTGTTTGTTTTTTTGATACTTCAATAGAATGTTTTAATTTCAGATGCTTCTTCAGTAAATATAATCTAGTAGTTCTGTATGTACAAAGTTCACAGGAAAACTTTTTGTGTTCTCTGGTGTGCATTCTAAGTTCTAACTCCTCTTTAAAGATTATATTGCATTTTGAGCAAGTATATTTTGTTATAGCATTATCTGCTAAAATGGGAAATGTGATTCGGAGAGTAACATTCTTGGCAATTAATGCAGTCTGCTGATCTTTTAGAACTTGTTCATTAATTTCATTCAACCCGTCATCATTGCACTCTAAATACAAATCTATATCGCCATCCTGTTTGACACTAAAAGCATTTTCTGCCTGTTCCTCCTCTTTCTGAAATGGGTCAACAATATTGTGGCAAATCTGACCTATTTCAGTGTCCTCTATTGATATGGCAACAGCTTTTGCAGCTGCTGTTTTGGAAAGCAAAGAGCATGGTAATACACTGTGCTCCATTTGTGAGTCATCAGATTCAAATACTGTTACCAGTCCATCTGAGTAGTGGTGATATTCATCACCATCTGACTCACATTGAAGAATTCCACTCACACCTGAGTCAGCGAGAATCAAGTTTTCATCACAATGGCTGCCATCTTGAACTCCTTCCTGAACAAAATGCAGAAACTCTGATAGGAAACTATCTTCAGACTGGGCGAGTCTCATGTTTAATTCCATTGTCAATGCCTACAAACAAAAACAAGAAATTTCCAGATTATTGTGACGAATCTCTTATATCTTGTAAAAAAACATGCAAATGTAATTAAGTTGGTGGGCACAAGAAGTGGTGAGAATGTTAAGCTAAAGGATATTATAAAAATTAGAAAACAAATTTAAATGACACCTATCACAAAGGATAACTTTTTGACAGCAAATTCTCTAGCTTTCCAAGAAATGGTGCCTCTTAGGCCACCTTGGTTGAGTGTATGGGACCATTTTTAAAAGGACACTTGTCCATGTCATAGAGTGCAACCTTTCCTTTAGTACCAAATATCCACTTTAAATGAACATAAAAAACATTCTACCTTTTCACCAACAAAACCCAGTGACCTTCTCAAAGACATTCTACCTTCTCACCAACAAAACCCAGTGACCTTCTCAAAAACATTCTACCTTCTCACCAACAGAACCCAATGACTATTCTCACACAACATTGTACCTTATCACCAACAGAACCCTGTGTCCATTCTCATAGAACACTGTACCATGTTACAAATAGACCACTGTGACCATTTTCATAGAACAGTGTACATTGTCAAACAGAACCCTGTGACCATTCTCATAAAACACAAACGATTATTTGCTTTGTAATTCTTTGAGCTGAAAACATTTTGAATTTGTGAAATTAGAGATACAATGGTCGCTCACTGTAAAGCACTATATAAAATGGTATCTGATATGTTTAAACTGGTCCTTCACTACATAACACTTTAGTATATAACAAGGTATCTGACATATGAGTGATTTAGATTTTTAATGTAGCTTTAACAATTTTAGTCACAGCGCTATGATGTCTTTAGTGTGGCAGTTACAGTGATGATGAGCAGTGGGGCATCATGGCAGAGACATGTAGCATGATGTCCCACCCAGTCTCTTTATCCTGACACTATGCTAACCAGTCCTAACATTAACCTCTTAATACTTAGTGACATGAAAGGCAAGTACCATTCTTTATAAGTCTTTGGTAATTCTAGGCTAGGGTTCAAATCCACAACCTCACATATCCAAAGCAGATGCACTAACCATTTAGGCCACTGAAGCCATGTGTCTATACATCTAAAATGGTACCTGACATATGTTTAAGGTGATCCCTCACTGTCAAGCACCTTTATACATGTAACATGGCAACTGATATATCATGTGTAATTAAGGTGTTTCCTCACCATAAAATAATTATATATAAAACATGGTATCTGATATATAATCAGCATGGTCAAAGTGATCCCCACTATGAAGTTTCTTAGAATATAACATGGTATCTGATATATAATCAGCATGGTCAATGTGATCCCCACTATGAAGTTTCTTAGAATATAACATGGTATCTGATATATAATCAGCATGGTCAATGTGATCCCACTATGAAGTTTCTTAGAATATAACATGGTATCTGATACATAATCAGTATGGTCAAAGTGATCCCCACTATGAAGTTTCTTAGAATATAACATGGTATCTGATATATAATCAGCATGGTCAATGTGATCCCCACTATGAAGTTTCTTAGAATATAACATGGTATCTGATATATAATCAGCATGGTCAATGTGATCCCACTATGAAGTTTCTTAGAATATAACATGGTATCTGAAATATAATCAGCATGGTCAAAGTAGTCACAAACTGTAAAGCGCTTTGGTATATAATGCTGTCTCTGAAACTGAAAGCATAGTCATAGATCCTATTAAATATCCAAATATTAGGTGATCTTGCTTATATTATGGAATATTTGTATGGCTCCTCTTAAATGCATTATAATAATGCACCACTGCATCTCTTTCTCAGAAAAAGTTTAAAAAAATAAATTTACATAAAACACATGATGATGTACATTAAAAGCTTCACAAAAAAATGACATCTGTCCATATGGGGCAAATCCTGCCCCTATAAAATTCTAAAATGATTGTCTTAAAATTTATATCCAGGGCAACACGGAAGAGAAAAGAAATGTGTGTGTGTGTGTGTGTTTTGTCTGCACAGAATCACACTAAAAAATATATTATTTTCTCATTTTATTGATTTTTTAGAACTTTATGTTATTTGTGAAATTTAAAGAAAAGAAAAAACATGTAAGTTGTCAATATATAAGTGTATTTTAGACTATTTATCTTTATTTAATCAAAATTTACACTTTTTTTCCTTCTGTGTCACTGATGACAGGTCATCTCATAAAATGACTGATGACATATCATCTCATAAAAATTTAACTTATATATTACTTTGGTCCTGAGCAAGCTAAGATAATACTGTATTTTGAAAATGGTGACATTTTTTGAAAATTGGCAACAAAATACATGTTGAGGTTGGCAATTGTTTTGGGAACAACTTTTTTAAAGCTAGTGAAATCCCTGCATCACACAACTTATGATTTTAAATCTAAATAAAAATGTATTGGTTGCTTTAGTATGCATAAGAAATTTATATTTATAAATTTTGTTTTGTATTGACTTTGTGCAGTCAACTGGTTTCTTGTGTTTATCATTTAGAACATATTTTCCCCAAGTATTATGCAAAAATTGTTCAGATTCAAACTGGTCTACATAAGAATTTTACTTTCAATAAATTTAAACATTAAATATTCTGTCTGTATAGCATTATTCAAGGCCCATTTCTTATGGACACTAATTAAGAACTTCAGAATTGGGGATGCAAGTGAGTGATAGTTTTGGTAAGGAGGCCTAGACCTGCATGTTAAGCTTGTGACAGTTAATCAAAAGTGTGAAGAAATTCCTCATGGAATGTCAATAAAATTATAGAATATCAATAAAATCATTTTAACCAAAACTTAACTGAATTTTTAACCAATGTCTTGTTTAAGTAGTTAATATGCATAATATATCGTCAGGACAGTACTATGAGATAGAACATTAAATTTGAACATGATACGGCCTCCAAGTCTAGCTAGCTGACTATATGTGGGCAAAATTTGAATAATTTCTTTGGGAAGAATAACATAACTAATCAGTGGAAGGAGAATGAAACATCTAATTCTTACATATATCTCTGCCATCATGATGCAAGTCTCTGAGCTACAAACATAAAACATTAAGCCTACCAAGTTAGCTGTTATTGTTGTTCTGGGGCTTAACGCCATTTTTCAGCACTTGATAGGCTATATATGGCTGCCAGTATTAATGGTGGAGGAAGAAACTGGGAGATCTGCAAAAAGAACCATTGACCCACGAGAAGCTACTGGCAAGCTTTCTCACATGTCCATATTCTCGGAATCTTAGACTCGAACCCACGCAGATAGAGGTAAGATGGCAGTGATCATAATGGAGAGCACTTTAGACCACTCCGGGACCCATCAAGTTAGTAACTGTACATGTGATATATTTAGTAAAGGTAGCTTTAAAGGTGTCAGATTCTCAGACCATAGCATAAGGAACTACAATGGTACATGTACCAGTTAACAGTTTGACCAAAACTATTTTGGTAAAGGTAGAAGTCCCACCAGCAAAGTTCCATAAGCATACTGGGCAAACCTAAGTGGGTAAATGTCCAGACGAGAAGAACCAGTAGTTTAATTTTCCAAATTCTTTATACCACTGACATATAGGTCTTGTTTGTCCATTAGAATCAGACTGAATTTTGTAAATTCAAGTAAAGGCCTTACTCCAAACTCTTAGTACTCTTCTAAATCTCATTACATTCTTCATCGATTTAACCACAAAATAGTTATCCAAATTTGCAAACAGCATTTTGTACAAGTCTCAAAATGTCTTGATATTGAGTTCATATGCACTACTTATTTGGCTATACAAGGAAATGAACACAATAATGAAAGCTAAAATTATTCACTTGATGAACTCTTAAAATATGACTATCTCTGGGTCTTCCTGCCTCAGTCATTGCTAATGATCATTTATTCTGCAATCAAAATATAGTTGGAAAAAAAATCACATTCCCAGATTATTTAAATTATATATTACATAGTCAACATTTTGAGACCGTCCTTGTCCTGCCTATGTTAATTGTTAATGAAGTTTTATGATGGCAAGTCTGATGTATTCTTTTTGTAATTATAAACATGTGTTGACATGTGTGAATCTAATTTCAGTCGCACTTCCCATTCAGATACCGTATATATTGTATCAACAGTAAATATTTTCCATTATTCTACATTTAAAACATCTTTGTCCTTGAAAAAGCCTTATGTTAATTTACTTAATTATTATATAATTTTTTATAAGATCAGCACACAGAAAAATCAAACATGTCAAATTCTTGGGTATTTATTCTTCTAGTACAATATTTTGTATCTTTGCCAGCCTTTGCCCTGTCTTATTCCTTTTCTCAGTCCCTCGTTTTCATTTAACCTCACATAACATACATGCTTCTAGAACTCTTATGTACAAATGCTCTCAGTGAAAAGAAGTACTTGTGCTAATGACATCTGACAAATTGATTTATTTCATTTTAATCCAGTGAAGATAAAACATCTTTGAACAGTTCTTGCCTTCATTCAGTATCACCCTCTGTCCATGATCTTCACTACATAGACAATATTTCACAACACAAATTAAAATTGATTTGTCTGATGTCATTAGCACAAGTACTTATTTTCATGGAAAGTATTTGTACATATAAGTTCTGGCATAATACACGTGTAATAATAATTCTGGAATATTGTATCCAGATGATCATTTTCCTGAAGTGTTCCTTCAAGATGACAATCTTGGGAATATCATGCAAAATATTCCCTTTTATTTTGCAATATTGCCTGTTTATTGAAAATTACTTCATTTCTATTTGAAAGCAATATGCATGATTGTGATTCAACTCTATTCTGTCTTTTGATATAAGCTCAGTAAGTTGCAGCTTTAGTTTGTCTTTCGTGCTTTGAGGGCGCCAAATTTCAAGCATAATCTAATATATATAATTTAGATGAGGTAAATATCCTTATCAACAAGTTTTGTCTAGGATATGCATAATGACTGATATTGACAAAGGTTTGTTAGGGAATCAACTCAAGAGTTTTCATTGTGTCTCAATATATCATGACATCTGACATAATTATCTCTGAATTGATATGATGAAAACAAAACCAATAAACAAAATAAATTCATTGAAAAATAGTTGTTAGACCATTCTAAAGCAAAACAAATATTTCAAGAATGTTTTGCCAAATCTGATTTAAAATCAAAACCTATCAGTAAACTAGGAAAATAGCAAGACACAAAACAAGTTAATTAAACAATTAGAGGAAAAATAAAAGCAATTAACAGTAGCATTGCTACTACTGAAAAATGGATTATGATAAATTGCAAGAAATAATATCATGAAAAGACAAGAGTAAAACTACTCCAAATGGATTATGATGCATTGAGAGAAATGAAAGTGAAGCTATTCCTGCTCAGTATTGCAATAAAAACCAATTCTGATTTTAAAACAAATAAAACTATAATAAATCATTTGTTTCTGATAAGTCAAACTCAGAATCAGATCTTTTAAAAAGTAAAGTTGATCACAAAATGTAGGTGAAGGGTGTTCTTTAAGAAAGAAGAAATAGATTATAAAAGTGGTTTTGTTAAATAAATATAGAAATGATTCCATTCCATAGAACACACTAAATGCTAAAGGAGCAACAGAAACACTCTTGTCCAGCAAGCCCACTTGCCACCAAAATGATAGACATAAAAGGAAATTTGCTTTGTCAGATCACAACAAATCGACCCACCAAATAGTCAATCATAGTCATCAGAAATGAAACCACCAGATGCTACAGGTCAAAAACATATTTAATTCATGCTAACACCCAAATTAATGAGAAGAAATGGAGGTATATAAAAGCAACAAAGCAACCACCACCACATCAAAAAATAAAAGAGGAATTTGAAAATATAAGCTAAACATGGAGAAGGAGTAGGCTAACATGTTAAAGTCAGGTTTTAACTGCTCCGTGGCCTAGTGGTTAGAGCATCTGTCTTGGATAGGGGAGGCTGCAGTTTTGAACCCCTGTCAAATTATAACAAAGACTTATTAAACAAATGGTACTAACTGCTGCACAGCTAGGCACTCATCATTAAGTGGTTAGTGTTAGGAATGATCACCCTGGTGTCAGGATAATATGACCGGGTGGAACATCATGTCTGTGGCATAATGATCCAGTGCTAGACATTACTATAAACTGCCACACTGCATATATTGCAGTGCTAGACATTACTTACCACACTGCATATATCACAGTGCTAGACATTACTTTAAATTGCCACACTGCATATATCGCAGTGCTAGAGATTACTTTAAACTGCCACACTGCATATATCGCAGTGCTAGACAATACTTTAAACTGCCACACTGCATATATTGCGGTGATATGACTGAAATTTTTTAAAAGCTACATTAAAAATCCAAATCACACACACTCAACAGATTACTTAAGTCATATACAATAATGCCCAAAAAGGCTTATAGTTGTAAATCTTTTCAAAGCTTTAAAAAAGACAGATTTTGAGGGATATCCTGTCAATTAAAGATAAAGAGTAAATATCACAAATAAGAAAAAAATATCTTCTGATATCAGATATTATCATGATCCCAATGATTAAGTACAATCATTCTATGTGGAAACAAATAAATTGCTAATGCTTATAAAGAAAAGTATTGGTAATGAAATTACACATATATCTAATAAATTTAAATATGGATCAAATGAATGAAAGTGAATATGAAACATTATTTTTGAAATTACATGTATTCATAAAATTCATGATAATTATATAATTGGTATTCAAACTGTGGCTTATGGAATATTAATCATTTTTTCATTGAGTTTTCATTCCCATTTGTTTTGAATAGCAACAATATATATCAAATAAAAAAAATTACACATCAGTTCAGATATTTGCTTATGCTTAATATCACATCAGTGAATAATAATTTCATATATGCAAATGATGCATGTTATCAAAGGTAAAATTGCCATAGGATCCATGTTTGGAAACATACTTGATGAATTACAGGGTCTTTTCTTGCTGATGGAACAAAGACTTTAGTAGGCAAATAACCATGAACAAAAATACTGTTAAATATTTTTAGGATCAAATATTGTTTCAATATTAGAAAGTGTAAGAAGAGTAAAGAGAAATAGAAGTAAGGAATCTGGATGGATAAGCAGTTGAAAATATGATTGATCAAATTAAATGAAACCAAAGGCTATTGAAATAACATACAGAATAAATAACAATAGCAATAAAGGAGACAGCACAAGAATGATCAAATTACATATAAAATTATGCCTTAGAAAATATGAAAAATAAATCAATAAATTGGCATTCTGGAGAACTCTTAATAGATTTGATGCTTGACTGTAATTTGATGGCTGGCAAAGGAATGAAAAAGATATTGCTATATTTAATCATATTATTTATGGCAAACATTGTAACACAAAAGTGCTTAAGTTAATCCTAACGATGAATCAATTACGAAGTATATATTGAATACCACTGACATAAAAGAAATAAAAAGGTACATTGTCTATACCAGTTGATACTCGCCCTGATGATCAACCTGCACAGATGCAACAGTTTTGAACAGCTCTCAATGGAGATTTTGAAAATGGTAATGGAAGATTTTCAAAGAGATAGTTCTGAACTACTGGTGACATCATTTATTTCACCATTATCTAGCACATTTGGTGTATGCAATACAGCATTTCATGGCATCAAACACTCCACAATTTCAGAAACAAATCAATCTGACCAGTATATTGTGAAAATAGATGGAGGATATATGCAAAATGTAACATTAATAATATTAGTCTATAGATGCTGACAACTGAATTGTCGCTGTCAATGGCAAGTGATATTAAAGCAAAATTAGTTAATGGCTAAACCAAAAAATGTATGTCAAACAGAGGAAAGTATAAGGACAAGAATAAAATAATAATAAACTGAATCCAAAATGGAGAATGATCACAAATGCTCAGAACTTCTATGTGATGAGTATTGCACTTCAGCTTGAAGATAAACATAAATGACCAAAAGGAAAAAAATAAGGCATTTGATAATGCAAATTTTACATGAATTTGGGTTAGAAATAATGACATTTATTATATTCAGCAGGCACTGCAGCAAATTACTTAGGCAAATAAAAAAAATTCAACAAACTATACGAGGAATCCAGATAATAGATATACATTTCTTGACACTGGCTCAGTTCTAAATATTTAAGCTCTATAAGTCATGTTTCATTTTGATGTTTGCAAGCATGAATTAATACTTACAATGAGATTCAAATCTACTGGAGTTGCATGGGAGTTTTAAATATAATTTTTTTCTCCAGTATGTATCTTTATGTAAGGACTATGAGTTGCACTGAAAGGAAAATGTTTATTACAAACTTCACATTTAAATGGTTTTTTTTTTTCGGTATGTATCCTCATGTGCTGATCTCCACTGATACTAAAACTTTTATCACACACTTCACATTCAAATGCTTTCTCTGTTATGCATCTTTGTGTGGCTACTTAGATTTCTACTCTGACTAAACATTACATATTTCAGACTTTTAATATTTTGTTTAAACATTTCTTGTTCAAAAGCAGCAGGTGCTACAAAGCTATACAAGAGCACACACAATATATCAACGGATCCAAAATGTTTTACTTAGCCATACAAGACCACAAACAAAACAAAAAACTTGGTGCCACATTGTTTTACTAAGTCATTTCAAGATCAACGGTAAGAGGTACGATTTTGTTGTGGGCCGACTCTGAAATGGACTGAGTATGTTAGGGGTAAATTTTTTAATTAAATTTGTGTGAGCCAAATCTGTAGTGGAACGACTTTGTTCTGGTCCGAGATCTGTTACCTTCCGCAGCGGCCCGGAGATTTTATCATCCTTGCATAAAAGGTTGTATGAAATATGAAATACAGGTTTAAATATTCGTAGATATTTATACTTGACATAATCACGAGTCTGTATAACATTAATCAACGTATATTAATTTGATTCCAAATTTTCAGGTCTTTACATCTTTACTGTGTGGCAATCTATATACCCGCTTACATCGGGTGCCTATAAACACTGAAAAACCGAACTACACACCGAAATACGCTTATAAATACATGTTCCCTGTAAATATATTGGTGTACAAACAGGAATTATGATTTGCTTTTGCTTGAATGGTGTTACAGAGTAAACTAAAAATATGATTAGAGCGATTCCGATACGGATTATTTGCTGTTTTTCCTCCATGCACTGTCATTACTACGTCGTACTTGATTCGACATAAAAATGAAATGGTACCCGTAGTAATGCATACAAAGAATTAAAGTGAATAGAATCAATAGTACTGTTTGACACATGATTATATATGTACTTTAACTTTAATGATACAATTTGTGAAAAATATATAACATCTGATTAATTTGTTGTTTATAAAGTTTCCCAATTTTTGGCAATATACATATTTTGTTAATATGACAGTCGATTGTGGTGTTTAAGAAGGATCTGGAATTGTTGAGTTCATTCAATGCCTAAGACGACTGTTTTTGAAGTTGAATATATGTTGGATTCATTAGACCGAATGTTAAATTCCCAAAAGACTGTAATGTATTTTAATTAAAAAGGGCTTTTGACTTCCTTGCGAATAATAAGCGTTTGTATGATAAATAAAAAGTCGAAAGTCTGATAAACCTGTATGTTTTCATAACGTCATTCCGGAACTACCAGACTATAACACCAGAACGATTAACCGTTAGCGAAGTAAGACCATTTAACGAGTACTATAATGAGCTCAAAAAATAAAAAAAAAAAGCCGTATCAGAATTGCTCCAATCATATTTTATTTTTTTCTGTAATACTATTCAAACAAAAACAAATCATAATTCTTGTTTGTACACCAATTTATTCACCGAAAACATGTAATTGTAAGTGTATTTCGGTTTTTCATAGTATTTCGGTGTTTATAGGCATCGGCTTACATTTATGGAAAATATTTTATTTACAACTTAAGATAAACCTCTTTATTCAGTGTAAAAAATTAATTTCATTTAAAATTCCATAATTCATATATATCTTCGGTTTGTTATAAGCGGCCTCTAAACCCATCTTGCCTGGTTCCCGGTCCGTTAATAGGTACCGTCCACGGCTGACAACTAATTCATTAAATCTGTAGCTTTGTGTACAAGTACGACAGGACACCAATCCACACACATTCTGGCAACTCATCATCCGGAGGTTATTGAACATCAAAACATGGCAGCCGTCTGGAGATAATTTCAAGAATTTTTGTATGGTAAAATTTATGTTTATACTTTGATGATACCACTTAAGGTTTGTTTTATATTGGAAATTTTAAAAGGAATAAAGAGAAAATAATCTCTGTGATCATTAAAAATTACCTTTTAGTACTGAAATGCACATGCGCAAAGTTTCCGCCATTTTCGATTCCACACAATTTACCAAAGGTTTTTGTTTCATCTTCAAGATTCGCCCATGCACAACTTTACAAATAGATAGATGTATTTACGTAAGAGCCTTTGTGAATCCCGTACGGAATGAATGTTATATGTACTTTTAATAACTGCAGTATGTGTAAGTATAATTTCGAGACCACGTGCGTAAAAAAGGGGGGGGATGAATGTTTCTCCGAATAATTTTGCAACCTTTGTTGAACCCGTTAGTATTTGATTTACGTATTATTTTATTGACGTAACATATTTATGATATGTAAATTTTTATGTGAAAGAATTCTTGCACAACCATTAAATTTTAATTCTCATTTTCATTTGGGAAAATCCACAATTGTGGTTTCTCTTTAGGTTAAAACCAAATCATAGGAAACCTTCAGCAGTTTTGATATTGCGACAACAAATTACATTTAGAATGGACACTGTATAGGATATCAGCAAATTACATTGCTTTTTTTTTTAAACAGGTAATTTCATTGTGCCTTTAATGCACAAAATTGTTAAAGTTGTGTGACCAATCCTTATCTGAAAGCTATTGATGTATCACCAACCCAGCAAATAAACTCTAGTATTATATAAAAATATTTGGGGAAAAGGAACTTGTGGCAAACCTCTAGATAAGAAGTTATTAAATTGTGAATTGTAATCCTTGATTTGGAACTGAAAGCATATTGCAAAATTTCAGTGGGGTATTTTTTAAACACCATGAAGTAGTTTCCTCTGACCCTTGACACCCCATTTTTGATATTTGGTTTTTTTATGTTGGGTTGTAGGGTCAGAGTCTATTTCTTATCAAAAACTTGGAATTTGCCTACATCATTTGGTGTCGGCATAAGGTACTCGCCAACTATAAAACCTAGAAAACTTAAATGACCTTGCATTGACCCATAATTACATTAAATCGCTAGGGAAATCATTTATCTTCTCAGAAATTACAAGCATAACACCGATTTTGTCATTAATCCATTGTCAGACGAGAAGTAACTACAGCGTTGATGAATTTTGACCTCGTTCGCACCATTTTAATTGCTAGTCACATGACTACCTAAATCTCGCAGCCGATGTGCATAAACATCATAGGTCAAATAGTCACGTGATAACAACAAAGTGCTTTGACATGTAGTTTCTGCGTGATCAGTCAGCCTCTTTCCAGGAAGATGTGACAGCGACATGTTTCAGGCTGCTGTTATCCCAATTAATATGTTGAATAATACATGTTTTTTCTTGTTATTGTATACATTGCGTGACTTTCATTCAATATTTTTGAGTTTGTCTTTTTTCTGCAATACTGGAATGGAAGGTTTTATGCATAAACCTATATTGCAACATGGCAGGTCAAGACGAATACACTGAATCTCTTGCCAATGAGATACTTTAAGAAAAGGGATACTATTTTAATATTAAAGAACTACAGTATGATGTAATAAAATCAGTTATCAATGAAGGTGACACATTTGCCGTCTTCCACAAGTGGTATGGGAAAACGCGTTTTTTTGTTGTTATCACGTGACTATTTTACCTATGACGTTTATCGGCTGTGAGATTTGGTTAGTCATGTGACTAGCAATGAAAATGGTGCGAACCAGGTCAAAATTCATCAACGCTGTAGTTACGTCTCGTCTGACAACGGATTAAAGACAAAATCGGTGTTATGCTTGTAATTTCTGAGAAGATAAATGATTTCCCTAGCGATTTAATGTAATTATGGGTCAATGTAAGGTCATTTAAGTTTGCTAGGCCTGATAGTTGGTGAGTATCCTATGCTGACACCAAATGGTGTCGGCAAATTCCAAGTTTTTGATAGGGAATAGACTCTGACCCTACACCCCAACATAAAAAACCAGATATCAAAAATGGGGTGTCAAGGGTCAGAGGAAACTCGGACTAACCATGAAGCAGAAAACTTGCACAATAAGATGGATTCAGCATCACTGAGATGTTAATCCTGTTCTTTTTCAAGTTGTAATGGCATAATGTCCAGGACTTGTTAGAGTGTTTGATTATATGGCTCCAGAGGTCTTGATAGGATTTTAAAGCTAAGAAACCAGGACTCCCATTTTCGTAAAAATAGTACTCCCACCGGGAAAAGTTGCAGTCTCCTCGGAGAAAATGTTGAACTTAGCAAATTAGAACTAATGGTCATCATTGAGTTAATTTCCTCATTATATATAACACATAGTTGTGTCCGCCTAATTTTCACATTGTGTAATTCTGCCATATCTCGAGGGGGCCCTGACTGGCCAAGTGGTCTAAAGCGCTCTCCATTACGGATCACTGCCATCTCACCTTTGCCTGGATTTGAGTCTAAAATTCAGCGAATTTGGATATGTGAGAAAGCTTGCCAGTAGCTTCTCGTGAGTGTTATTTCTGCGGATTTCCCGGTTTCTTCCTCCGCCATTAATACTAGCTGCCATGTATAGCCTTTTGTGTGCCGAAAAATTGCATTAAACACCAAAACAACAACAACAACAACCATATCTCGAGTTATGTAAATATAGGGGTGGTATTCCATTTGTCCAAAATTACTATTTTGAAGAGAATATTCTGGTGTCAGTTGCCGATTTACAAGCATTGCAGAATTTTATTTTCATCTATCAGTTGGATTTGGTATGCGTTTTGCATCTTTGTATGCATTTTGCGCTGATATTGGTGACCTTTCATGCACAGAATAGCCTGACTGTGGTGTAACTAGTTTGTTCTTTATGGTGAGACTGAATTATGTCAATCCAATGGATGGTCTTATTCCAAACACTTCAGACAGACATCACACTTTCTTACACTTGGCTACTGTCCTATCCAAACTATCAGTTCTAGCAGCTTTAGCACTCTTCTGAATCTCATTACAATCAGTTTGCCATTTAACCCCAGAGTAGTTATTCAAATTTTAAATAGACATTTTGTCTAAGTCTTGATGTTTCTTGATTTCGAGGTTGTGTGCGCTATTTGACTACAACATAGCTGCTGTCTTGTTTTTTTCTTCATATTTGTCCTGTATTTTGGACCTGGATATGGGTGTATATTTTTTTTTGTTAAAAATCCATTTTTTTTCCTTCAATAATATATTTTAAAAAAATTCCTTGTAAATTTTTGTTTTGACTGGGACCCTCTTCCATTCATAAAGTAAATGTGTTGAATGTATAAAATATGATTTGTCCATTCGAAATTGAGGTTACCAAGCCTGTCTTTATCCACCACCTTAAACAATTACTGTTACAACTGTATCTCATCTTTGTGATATTCAGTTTCTAATCGTGTTGAATAGGAAAGCAGAATTTTCAACCTGATTATTCTCCAGGAAAGAGAAGAAAATAGAACTGGAAGGACAATTGTGCAGTCTTGTTCAGATTTGTGTAATGTTTTGCTATTGGGCATGGAGGCGTACATTAAATACAAGAGCACAAGAAAGCTAATAAATATCAAATTGCTGCCTCATCATGCACAACTCATCCTGAACTTGGATGTATATAAATACCAGAGAACCTTGATGTAATTCGATCAAAATTCAGTTTATTAAATTTATTTTAGAAATGAACCTTTCTCTTTCAGTTACTAGTGTTGCTGACAATTTATGAGCACACGTTTTCCAGACAGCAAAATCGCAAAGGGTTACTAGTATGCTAGAATGAAAACAGTTAAGTAAAAATCATAAAGATCATCAGTGAAAGTTGGTATATTGGAATCGATAATGATTAAAAAAAAAAAACCAAACATAATGATAAGCATTTCAGAGACCTTTGTCTCTTTTTGAGTGAGTGGACTCTGTTATAGAATTGTGTTCACATATTTTCCAGCCCAATCTTTATTTCTCTAATGATATTTAGAGATATCAACTTGAAGTGCCCTAGATCCAACTTCCTTGATTGCCGGATATTTAGTTTCAAGAGGTTGTAAATTTTGTTTGTTTTTTTTATGCCAAACATCAGACTTGTTATGTCCCATTGGTCTTGCAAGAAATAGGTACAGAACTGACATCTAATATTGGGCACCACATAGCAGCCAGTTTGAAAATCTTGTCACAGCTAATAGAACTTCTTGTTGTGGATCTTGCGCTAATATATTTGTGTTCATTCCATTGAAAATGCATTAAACTACTAGCCACAAGTCAGAGGTCTCGGAAATGCTTAATTACTTGTGTTCAGACACATATTTTTGATCTAGGACACAGAAAATCGCTTAATGCAATAGTCAATATGCATACAATATCTGGATGGTGAATTCAGAGGGTTGCTAGTCCTGCTTAACCCTTTCATCACTAAGTAACTTTGTAGGCAGAGTCCTCAACACTAAGTAACTTTGGAGATGTAAAGCAAAATGACTTGTGGACTTTGAAACAACATAACTTTGTCAATGTTAAAGATATCTGGCTGGATTAGGTGTCAAAATCAAGGTTAAAAATCAAATTTTATGACTAATTCATTAAATTGTGCATATCTATTACAACTGTTAAAATGCAGGTACAAACAGGTAAGACAACAGGTAAAATACAAGAAATTTTTTTATTACCTCTTAGAAAACTTAGAAAGTTCTCAAAACATGTTCAATTGACCCTAGATGTACTAGAGAATAATCACAGTAGCAGCACAAGTCTTTTTGTCATGGTGTCCATAATAATTAAAATTCTATAAAATGTACCAAAATAATCTCCAAGGTGAGATCTGTCCACACACCTATATCGCTCTGCCACGTTTGATCCTCACATTGAAGTTCGTTAAACGGACAATTTTTCCAAAAACTTCATCTGAATAGAATATATGAAAATATTCCGAAACTTTCCTGGAGCCATCTACCACTTTGGTGTGCCCAATTCTGTCAGAAAACTGAAACAAATCTCTCTGGTTTTTTGGCTTCGTCAAAAAAAAAAACCCACGTGGTTCGTACAATTCCTCTGCTTCAAAACCTTTAAAGTTTTCTTCATTGTCATCACTGTCACCCACAAGAGCATTCCATTGTCTGTCCAGACATCTTCTCTCATTTTCATCCAAATTAAAAAAGGTCGAAATTATTCAAATCCTCTGATAACCTCCATTGGAATTTGTTCAAACTCCGCCATTTTGGATAAAAATTTCAGCATTCAAAAATCACGTTAAAAATTCGTACTTTGATATTTCTAGTTGTATACAAGCTAAACTCATGAGATCATCCAAATATAACATCTACATTACAAGAAGGAAGTTATTAGAGGTACCCCGAAAGTTATTTAGTCTGGTACTATAATGTTAAAGAAGAACACTGCCCTAGACCGAGAACTCGGTCCATAGTGTTGGCGGATTTATTTCCCCATGACCGATTTTTCGCTCTGTAGTGATGAAAGGGTTAACCAACTGTTAATCAATTGATCATTTTAGCTGTGTTGATACAGTGAGAAAATTCAGTGGCTGAAAGACCTACTGATATACATGTCATTGTAAGAGTACATCAGATGAACATGACACTTATAGCTGGGTTGCAAGTTTTGACTAGCTGCTGATTGGTGGGAAAATGTAGTGATATTTGCAGAGACTGAATTCAGAGGCAGAAAGACCCAGTGATGTACATGTGGTCATTATAATAGTACTTGAAAATATCATTAGCTTTTATTGTGTTTATTTCCAAGTGTAGCCGAATAAGTAGTGCATGTGACCAAAATCAAATTCGAAATCAAGATATATTGAGATTTAGACAAAGCGCTGTTTGCAAATTTTGATAAATATTTTGAGATTAGAAGAGTGCTAAAGTTGAACAATAGCCATGTATAAGAAAGTCTGATGCCTTGCTTAGTGCTTGGAATAAGACCTTTCCTTGGTCTGACATTCTGGTAATTCAGTCTGACTCTAATTGACAAACAAGAGTTATATGTCAGTAGTGTAAAGAATTTGGGAAATTAAACTCATTGGCAACCACTAGTTCTTCTCATCTGGAAAATGAGCTGCTTCAGGTATGCACAATAGGCTTATGGGAGGGGTCTGCAACTTTTGCTGGTGGGATTAATATTTTTTTTTCATATTTTTCTCCAAATAGGAATCCTGTACTATGGTTTTAAAATTTTACTGAGACCTCTGCCATCAATTTTTGCACTGCAAAATGGCAGGCAAATACAAACTTTGTATCTTTTTGATTACAAAATATGACTTTGCAATTGCTGTCACCAGAATGAATGTTGACTGATTTTGTTTTTAAGTAAAGAAAAAATGGTGGACTTCTCAAGTTTTGATGATGAATAAATTCAAGAACTTTTATAGTAGTGAAGACATGTCACCCATCAATCACTTAAAACAAAAGTTGATCATTCAACTCTAACCCCTGAGCCAAATAGCAAGGCAGTCCCCTACAGCATTTCTTGCAGAGATCACCTAGTGCAGTTTTAGTCGTACCAGTGCCTGTATCCTTGAGACTAACTCACAGCCCTTGGCTTGCATATTTTTCCAGAGGGTTTACTTGCAGTAATATTTATTATTTTATTTATATTCATTTAATTATGCTGAAATTTTGCACAGCAGTTCTCAATAAAATTATGTACATAATGGTATAAATTTCGTGCTACATGCAGAAATAAGACTTGTGCAATAAGGTGAAAATAAATGATGTACTTATCAATTTCTTTCTCCATAATCCTTAAAATCCATTAGGAATACACACCCACAATAATTTACACATGAAATAATTATATTTTATATACACAGAAATTCCACTTTGTAAACTTAACCTCCTGTGAGTACCATTCAAAGATGCACATATTTTCCTTGCTCTTGAATTACCTTTCTTCCTTAGAATTCACATAGAAAATTTAAAAGTTAATAAAACACTTAATAAATTTTTGCTTTTATCATCAATGGCTATTTCGATGTCATTATCAATCTCATCCGATATAAATCCTGAAAATTCTCAAGAGTTTGTCAAGTAAGAGTCTGCTCCAGCTCGCTGATTCCTGTCAATTTGCATCATTTTTGGATCTAAATATTTTCACTATTTCTGCCCGTATAAGAATCAAAATTTTTCTGTGTTCAGTAGTGTTCACTATGTAAGCTAAAATTGTATTGGTTCATAAGGGAAATGGCTTGAATTGAGTTATCAGGACAATGGGTTAATGAGCTAAAGTTGGGAGATATTAAACAAAGTAAGAAAAGTAGGATTTACAAATATGAAGCTAGATTTTCAAGAATTGCATGTAATTTTTGAAGCAATTTTTAAACTAGTTCTTCATAATGCAATCATGCCTGCTAGCTAGACTTTATCAGTTATGTACTAGTGTTTTGGCTTGATATTAGTTCCATTAAACTTCATCACCCACCTATTTATCATTTTATTACTGGAAGGTACGTGATTGACCCAATTATTTTTAGTAAATTGGTTTTCCCTACATAAAATTTCAGAAATGTGTGTCCTATCAGAATGAAGATTGATAGGAACAAATTGAAGAAGTCCAGCACTGATGTGGTAAGTATACATCTATGTATGATTGTGTTTCCCTAAGTGTTCATTAGTTAAAAATAAGAAACGTTTACAAATCTAATATAAATGATAAGGTATATTATCCTTTATTATCCTTAGTTGCAGATATTCATAATTATGCTTAAGTTCCACCTTTGCTTTCCAAGGTTCCAAAAACACTTTTGGTTTCTGAGCTTTTGGGACTGAATTTCATTGGATGCAGTGGCTGGCAAGTCACCACATCAAAATTAAGTTGCTCAAATTCGATTGCCATATACAGGGGGAGCACACAACTGGAATGGACTGAAAATATTCACTTTATCAGTACAGGAAGATGTTTGCACAAATATCTTTCCTCAGATAGACATGTAATGGTTTTCCTCTGGTACATAATTAGATTTAGGCTCTTAAACTTCAAAGTATCCTTTTTATGTCATAACAAAGTTCTAACATGATCATGATATAGTAATGGGGACATAAATGCATTGCAAACTCCATAGAGCAAGATAAAACTTTAAAGTTGATATAAAAATGAAGTGCCAAGAGGTTATTTGAATAGCAATTTTAATAAAGAGCATATATTGTCAGTTTTGACATGGTCCCTACATTTTTCCCATGTACAAACTTTCTTCATGAAAAAATGCTTTAAAATGTGTACAAACTAAGAGTCTGTAAAATTGTCTATTTGATTTATGTTTTATCCCTGGTTGAAAAAGTAAATTACAGGTAATTAACACTTCAATTACAAAATCAGATTTTCATCACTGTACATAACAGCTGGTTCATTTGCAGAATTATGCAATCAAAATATTTAATGAGAGTTTATGCAGATTTTGATGAACTAAATTTTAAAGCCATCCTTATACATAGCAACCATTATGCTTTTCTCACCAAATTACGCCTTACATGTAGATGTATTTGGATTATGCATTTTGCATTTTCGGTACATTCCCCTCCCAGAAAAATTAATAATTTATTTTCTCATTTTTATTAACATTCCACTAATTGCACAGAATGTATTCTAGAAAAGACAGCTTCTGTGTAACTATGACATAAAAGTACACTTGTCTGTAGACTAGCAGTGATCTTCCTAAGTGTTATGTTCTATTTATAGCAGCCGCCCTATTTCTAAGATAACCTCATTTTCTGTTTATAGCAGCTATCTGGGACTGAACAGACTGATTTTCTAATATTTTCTAATTTTTAATCTTTGCTCACATATTCTTTAATAAAATTAAGATGAGATACGGAATCATTCTGTAAGAATTTGTTGGTAAAAGTCATCCTATTTATTTTTCGTCGATGCGTATGTTACAGTAAAAAATGTTTCTCAAATGATTTCACAGATGGATTAAAGAAAACGACTCTTGAGATGACTTCATGAATAACAATACTGTTCCATTGTATGGTAGCTTTACGCCCATTGCAGGGTGTGTGGAAAGGATTTTTATATTGGTTATAGTGTAAAACAAAGATGCTTTGAATTAATTGGCTTATTGTGGAAACAAAGTTTATAAATGCAGGGGCATTGTTTACCAAGCTCTTAATAGAACACTGACTACAACTATTGGTAGAATACAATTTTGGTTCTTTGTTCGAATGTTTGCTTCCAGACTTCAAAATTGCTGAAAATATGCATGTCTTTTGTACATATGCGCATTGAATGTTATATGTGGATTATGCTTTTTCTGCTCAGATTACTCCTTTTGTCCACTTGGATTACGCTTTTTCCTCGCCACTGGTTGGCATGTATGCATGCTGAGGATATTTTCAGTATTCATGTTGCTCAGTGTCATCAGACCTGTTTACCCGACCGTATTTGACCGTATTTGTACGGAATAAAGCCCATCCGTACGGTCATACGGTCATTGAACTGAAAATACGATTTGAGGTTGCATTTATTTATTACTTTTTTAAAATTAATTTTTTACGCCGTTTTGTTTCGTTGTATCGTCTCTTCGGTCCGCATCCGCGTCCGCATTTTGTGCCACGTCACTTATTTTGACATTCTCAACATCCGGTTGTTTAAACAAAGGAAAATGCTGCCGACAAGAAAGTTTCTGCACGAAACTGATGATGAAAATGGAAAGTCTAACACAGAAAGCAGCATTTTCTACCAGTTTATTCTACTCTGTGGCTATGCCTTAAACCATCGTCAAAAGGAGAACATTTTGTGCATTGCACTGTTTGCAACTTAGACTTTTCCTGTGCACATGGTGGAAGGAATGACTGTTCATGGCATGTGGAATCGGAAAATCATACAAAATTGAAATCATTAGTGAATGGAAATAGAAACATTTTGTCAATCATGAAAGGAAAGGAAGTCAGTGATCAAAACATACTTCAAAAACAAATAACACGTGCTGAGGCGATTCTATGTGAGTTGATCGCAAATATGAATTTGTCATTGAGTACAGCTGACAAGTTAACGGAAGCAATGAAAAATAATTTAAGAACCTTATTTCCATTCTAGTAAATATTGACAAAGATGATACTAGATTTTATCAGATAACTAAGATTGCCTTCACCTATCTAGATAAACTTATTTTTTTCTAAGTGAATGGGTGCTAACAATGTCTGTCATAATGGTTTATATCAAGTCCATAACCATGTAAAATAGAAAATTGGCTTTAATTACAATGTTATGGATATGTGTGAAGCTGAGAAAACAGAATTTCTAGAGAAAGTAACGGAGGTCAACAACAGAATAAATTTGGTTATGTTGTATTTTTTTTGTGGTTTTTATCACTATAATATGAACAGGATGTTTAAGTCAGTGGTGTTCAATTTCTGCATATTTGTGTCTTGAAACACAGAATTAACTGAATACCAGCGTCTTTGCAAACTAGGAGTTATTTACACAATATTGTATAGTCATTATGTCGTATAATACTACATAATGATAATTATAGTATATTGATAGTATCTACTATTTGTGTGCTGAAAATATTGACTGCGGTCTGAAAATACTGACAGGCATTGCTTAAAATACTGACAGGAAAATTTATGGGTAAACAGGTCTGGAGTCATTACTAATTTTCACATGCTAGAATCTGATCCTTAATTTGATATAAAATTTGCTTAAGAAAGGTAAGAAAGGTGTTGTAGATGTCATTTTGACTTGAACATTGTAAGCATTTCTGACCAGTAATTTAACAAATATCAGTATCACATGTGCAGTGTCATTGTGATGTATTAAGACAAACAAATAAATCTAGCAAATTCTATTTGTAGCACCTAATCATAATTTTAAATGCAGCCTTGACATTACTTTTTTGCGAATTTGTCAAGACAATTATTCTTCATAAACATCCAAAATTGCAGTTGTTCCATGCCTGCAAAATGACTTAAGTCGCGACAAATGCTACAAGTCTTTAACTGGCGGCACGACTAATGTAAAGACTACCACTCTAAGGGTAAATTGTTTCCATCCGTAATATATGTATACCAAAAAAAGTAAAATGGTTAAAATTGTTGTTAAACGCAACATACACTTTACTGCTTAACAGGCCTATGCGTAGCGGACTGTACTGTGTAACTTTGCTACATGCATGTGAAAGGGCTAAAAAGTCATACACTCTATGAAGGAAAGGGTTATTTGTTCAATTTGTTGTGCACGGTTTGATAAAAATTATTACAATGATTATAAATTGTGAATTGTTTTGATATTTGCTATGAAAATGTCCTCTCTTAAGTTATTTATAAATTATTTATAATTGATTGTGTGTGTGTCCATTTGTACAGTTAAAAATATTTAAATCCTATTTCTTTGCAGTTGGTCTTTCTGCCATGCAAAGATTTGTTAATTCATGACAAGTAATGAAAATGGCGAGTATATGGTCAGGCTTCAACTATGCTGTTTCGTCTAATGTGGTTATTTGTATGATTCTAAAAGATAAAATGATTATAATACTTGCCATTTCTGAGAAAATAAATCATTTTCCTATTGATTTCATGCATAAGTCAAAGCAACACAAGTTTAAATTATCTAGTCCTTCTGGTAAATGACTACCATGTTGCTGCCGCACATTAATGGCAAATTCCAAATTTTTGATATGCAATTGCAGTGACTTCACCACAGTTTAAATGTCCAAAAAAGAAAAATGGGGTGGATATATATAGAAGAAACCTAGATTAAAAAATGGACTGCTATTTGTTTTAACCCCTTAACTTCTGAGCCAAATAGCAGTCTCCTAAAGCATACTTGCAGAGATCACCTAGACCAGTGTTAGTTTTGCCAGTGCTTCTATCCCCGAGATTTATTGATAGCATTTTGTTTATCTATTTTATTGCAACATGCATGGGGGTGGGTAAACAAATGCAATACAAATTTATTTTGTTTCTCAAGTCCTTTAAGTGATTAAAGTTTCACTAAGTTCTGGGACAATTAAAAAAAATTATTTTATTGTGTCCCAATATATACGGGACAGTTTCCGAACAGTTGACCATTGTATTTCTAAGTATTGGATAATTTACAATGAAAATTTCAGCCTGTGGACTGTAGACCCTTAATAGAGCGCCTGAAGGTCACCACCGAGAGCAGTCTTTTAGAAGAAATCCAGTCTGTGAAGACTTGGACATATGGCAAGGTATGAACACAAAGAAAGGATGCCAGTTTGCAGCTGTATGGTGTAGGACAAAACAGACTGGTTTTCTAATTTTTAATTTTTGCTCACATATTATTTGTTATATATAATGTGAGGTACAGAACCATTCTGTAGGAATTTGTCGGTAAAAGTCATCCTATTTATTCTAGTTGATGCTTATGTTACAGCAAAAATGTTTCTCAAATGATTTCAAAGATGGAATAGAAAGAAAAAAATTTTGAAAAAAACGACTGAGATGAATACATGAATGACAATATACCATGTCATTCTAGGGTAGCTTTACACCCATTGCAGGCAGTGTGGAAAGGATTTTAACCATGTCATTCTAGGGTAGCTTTACACCCATTGCAGGCAGTGTGGAAAGGATTTTAGTATTGGTCGTAGTGTAAAACAAAGAAGCCTTGAATTAGCTTGCTTTGCTAACTAATACTAAGGTAACTTCTTTTTTACAGCAGAACTAAGTTGTGGAAACGAATTTTATAAATGCAGTGGTGTTATTTATCGAGCTCTTAATAGGACACTGACTACAACTAGTGGTAGAATACAACTTTGGTCCTTTGTTCAAACGGATGCTTCATGATGCCAAAATTGTGAAAAATGTGTGTTTTGTACATATGTCATTGAAGTTTAGGTGAATTGAATTTTATTATGTTATAAGTGGATGATGCTTTTTCTGCTCAGATTACTTCTTTTGTCCATTTGGATTGTTTTGTTCTCTCCAGGGGTTGGAATGTGTGCGTGCATGCTCAGGAGTGAAATTGTTTATTGCAAGGGATGAAATCAGTTTCTAATGTGCGTTTTTTTACTTATACTAGTTGGCTGAATATTATATCATATAAGTCAGTTTAATATTCAAGCACTTTTGATAAGTAGTATATGTGTAAATCTGTTTGCTTATTACATATTCCATCTAATGATTTACAGCATGATAGATTATTTTTCTACAGCAGAAACAGTGGCAATTAATAATTTGCAATCACAAGTTCAGCATGCATAATTTGTCATACAATAACTGCACTTCAATTTTTTAAAATATTCTTTTCCATGTATATTTAGTTGTGATATATTATTGTCCAAAGTTCTTTTTTGGAATATTAATAATTTTAAAACTTATCCCCCATGTATATGAAAATAGGTACCAATTCAGTTATATGCTAATTTTTTTTTACACATTTCAGTGTGAACTCTACCACTGGGCAGATGTCTTGGATATATTTGATGATGTCCTGGAGAAAGCATGTAAAAAGGAAAGTGATAGCAGCTGGACCCTGGCATGTGATGTTCCAGCCAATAATGATGTAAGTTATTAGATTAGCACAATAATTGTAGTGCTCAAAGAAATTTTTTTTAGGCACAGGCTCCCATCTGATGACTTGAATGCACAAGCTCTGACTGCAATTCCACAAGCCCAGACAGCTCATACCGAGGTCTTGTAAATGCTTACTTGCACCTATTTGGATGCTTACTTTTTTTATCAGGGATGGAGAAAATTGTCCATGATGAGTCCTCTTTGCATGCCAATAACTGGCCGTCAAAGTCAAAGACTTGCCAGTCCTACTAGAAATACGTACTGAAAGGGAGAATCTGTTGATTAATTTATAATTTTTGCTGTGCTGATATTTGCAATGACAGAAGTTTGGCAGGTTCAAAGACTACTAGCAGCTTGGATGGGTTAAATGTACTGATGTTTACAATGACTGAATTCAGAGGCAAAAAAAATCATCATGATGTACAGTAGTTATTATAAGAGTACCTCAAAACTTTGGCTTCCATTATTGTGTTCATTTCTGATTCTATCCAAATAAATAGCGCATCTGACTTTAAAATAACTTTGCCAATGTTAAAGATATCTGGCTGGATTAGGTGTCAAAATGAAGGTTAAAAATCAAATTTTATGCCTAATTCATTAAAATGTGCATATCTATTACCACTGTTAAATGTGCATATCTATTACAACTGTTAAAATACAGGTGCAAACAGGTAATACAAAACAGGTAAAATACAAGTAATTATTTTATTACCTCTTAGAAAAGAAAGTTCACAAAACTTGTTTAATTGACAATAGATGCACTAGTGAAAAATCACAGTAGCAACACGTCTTTCATGGTGTCCATAATAATAAAAATTCTATAAAAATGAAGAAAAAAAATGATCTCCAAGGTGCGATCTGTCCACACACCTATATCGCCTCTGCCACGTTTGATTGTCGCATTGAAGTTCGTTAAAAGGACGATGTTTCCAAAAACTTCCTATGAATAGAATATTTGAAAATATTCCGAAACTTTTTTGGAGCCATCTAACACTCAGGTGTGTCCAACTCTGTCGGAAAACTGAAACAAATCTCTTTGGTTTTCTAGCTTTGTCCAAACAAAATCACGTGGAGCTTACAATTTCAAAGTCCTCTTCATCGTCATCACTGTCACCCACAAGTGCATTCCATTGTCTCTCCAGACATCTTCTCTCAATTTCATCCAAATTTACCAGGTCAAAATTATTCAAATCCTTCAATAACTCTTCTCTGAAATTCCTTCAAACTCCGTCATTTTGCATACAAATTTCACCATTCGGAAAACATGTTAAAAGTTCCTACTTTGTTTAATATTTCTAGTTGTATATAAGCTAAACTGATGAGATTATCCAAATATAACATCTACATTACAAGATGAAAGTTATTAGAGGTACCCCAAAAGTTATTTAGTCGGGTACTATAACGTTAAAGAACAACACTGCCCCAAATCGAAAAGTCGGTCCCTAGTGTTTACAGACTTACTTCCCCGAAACCGGTTTACCGGTTTGCAGTGTTGAAAGGGTTAAAAGACATTCATTCATTCTTGATCCAAATTGGATTTTCAACAAAAATAACACTGGTCCAATGTTTACAGAAATGACTTGTCCTTATGCAGAATGACCAGACCTGCAGAATAGACACATGTCAGTGTTATTAAAAAATGTGGAAATTAAGCTCAGTGGCAACCAACAGTTCTTATGATCTGCAAAATGCAACATTTTCAGGGAGTGAAGTACAACTTTTGCTGGTGGGACTCTTATTTTTACTAAACTAGGAGTCCTGGACTTCTAGTTTTAAAATCCTATGTCTTGCCTGTCCGCTCTCAAGCCAGGAGAGAACCTCCAGAATTTTAGGGTATTTATACACCTACCTCCCAGTCTCATAATATCTCCCAATTTATCTTAGTTGCTACAATATATCTGTCAATTTTCATTTTCAGGATTAGAATCCAAAAATCCCTATGCATAAATATATATATCATATGCAATCCGCAGATGCCATATTCTATTTCAATTATTTTTCCTTCAGTAAATGTTAAGATTAAACAATATCGTATATGCCAACCATTACCCTTTTTTTTTCTCACCAAATGCCTTATGCATAAATGTACACCACTCCCTCGATAACTTGTGGACATTAGGGTCCAAAAACATTGACCGCAATATAAGCGAGGGCGCGAGTTATAGAGGGACCTATAACAAACAACAAATATAACAATGGGATCGACGCATAGGGAAAAGGGTGGTGGTGACTTGGCATGTTGAATACTCAATAATTGCGCTAAGATTAACAGTGGATAAATATATTTTCATATCGGTGTACTTTGTTTAGTTTTTCCTCACAGAGTAACATTAATTTCAGGATAACTTACAGTATATTGAGGAAATCATCTAAATATTATTCCTCTTGGTTTCCGTTTGCTTAGCACATGTACTGCACACATTGTGTATTACATCACTTATTTTTGTGGTGAATGGTATACATTATAATTTTATTGTTTGATCCAAGTAGACAGGTTTTTCTTCAAATACAAAAGATCGACACATTTTGAAAAAACAATGTCGATTGAACGATGTGTAGATTTTTATTGCGGTAGAAGTAAAATGGAAGCAAAAATTCACAAGGTTTAACCATTACCAACATGAATATAATGGGACTAAAAATTAAAATGACATAAATTAGAACACGATAACACTTGCGGTTTGTGACATGTTTGAGAAATATCACTTCACCTTTTTAAAAAATGCAAATTTCACAATATGGATTCTATCTTTACAGGCAATACCGTATTTTCCGCCCTATAAGTAGCTCCTGCGTACAAGTCGCTTATCCGCACTTACCATAAACACGTCTTTGATACTGCCGGCCATTGCATGCGACTTGGTAATTTCCAAATTCGTGTAAGAAATATTATACAATTGTTTTAGAGTTATATAAAAGGCAGTATTACAATAGACTTTGACTTTGCCTTGAGTCGTATTTGAATTGTTGAAAGTCCATGACCTGCAGCACGCTGTTCCACAATCCATTTTCGTAGATTCTCCTCAAGAACTGGCCAACTTGCTTTGCCACTACGATTTCCCTTCTTGGTTTTTTTTTTTTTTTTGTTGACCGTAACTCTTCTTTTTTTACGCCAGTCATGCACAATCATCTTATGTTGAATTTTCTTTCTGCTGCACGATTTCCGTTTTCTTTCGCAAATGCTAGGACGTTTAACCTAAATTCTGCATATTTTTTCTAGATGTTGATGCCATGATAAATGGCACGAATTTAATTTAAAACAAAACTTGTTGACTTATGCTAATATAACAATTTTAAATTGTACGTTATTGTGAAACTATATTTTATTAATGCTCCATTGTATGAACGGTATGTATTATATATTGGTCATTTCCACATCCCAAGGGAACTTCAAAGGCACTTTATACGCTACAGTGTTTTTAATACATTAACAAAGACCTCACGAATTCACCTAACAATTGAAACTGTTCACACGCCTTCCAGATATTTTTTTTTTTATATTAATTACCGGTACTTTGAAGTTCTCTCCATGAAGCCAGTCTTGGCTCAATCCAGAGTTTAAAACTAGAGCAATCATCAGAGGAAATAGTCATGCTATGTTTTTTTATAACAAGCCATTGTGAAACAAACCGAAAAAATGATTGTGTGTTTTTATAAACTACTATTAAAGTAAATTATGAAGCGCTATCAGAGATCTCGGAAACGCTTTACAGGGACATAATTTGTTGTTTCAAATAACAAAATAATCCCAGTTCTGCATTCAGTATTTATTTGAGTACATCAAAAGAACATGACCCAATAGCTGGGCAGCAAGTTCAAAAGACTTTGACTAGCAGCTTGGGTGGGAAAATGAGCTGAAATTTACAACAACTGAATTTAGAGACAAAAAGATTCTAAGATGTACATGCTGAATAATAAAGGAAATACAATGGCAATCGTTACTTCAATATTTTTTTAATTTATTAATAACAAATTTTAGCACATATATAACTAAATATTATTTGACTATTTAATTTGATAATCTTATAGTCTAATACTTACGTGTACCGTATGTAAGTTTCCAGCAATTTGCTTGCCCGTATACAGGCAGATGCATTTCGCTAAAGCACAGCATCACTGCGCATCAGTCACTGTCGTTAAAAAAAATATTTATTTTATAAGTCGCTCCTGCATATAAGTTGCACACATCATTTTTAAGAAGAAAAAAAAGAAAAAAGTAGTGACTTATACCCCGGAAAATACGGTAATCACCATTTTCGATGATAAAAATGAACTATGTATCAAGGTTAAATTTGCCAATTTACAATTTCTTATCACAACTTTTTCATGTTTAACATTTTAAAATATATTTTCCTTGGAAAAAAATCGGGAGCCATGCCAGACACCCTGTTATAAGCGAGTTTGTGAGTTATCAGGGCTCGAGTTATCGAGGGAGTGGTGTATATGGATTACATAATTTTGGTATGACCCTTTTCAAAAAAATAATTTGTTTTCTCGTTTTTATTAACATCCCATTATTCACTCAGACCATATTCTAGAAAAGATGGCTTCTACGTCGTTTTGTGTTGTGGGGTTTAAAGCCATTTTTCAGCACATGGCTGCCAGGATTAATGGTGGAGGAAGAAACCGGGAAATCACCGGAAAGAACCACTGACATGAGAAGCTACTGGCAAGCTTTCTCACATATCCACATTTGCTGAATCCTAGACTTGAACCCACACAGACAGAGGTGAGATGGCAGTGATCCGTAACAGACAGAGTTTTAGACCACTCAGTCACGAGGGACCCCCTGGCTTCTAGGTAACTACAATATATAAGTACTGTTGTCTGTAGACTTGCATGCATTTTCCTAACAGTATTATGTTCTTTTGACCTTGTATTCTATTTATAGCAGCTGTATGGCTTAGTGAGGAGAGACAGACTGATTTTCTCAGACTGATTTTCTCGTTTTAATCTTTACTCGTAGATTCTGTCATAGTTGGTCCAGAACCAGTCTGTATGATATTTGGTGCTATAAGTCAGATTTAAGTCGTGTGTGCTAGAGAAGAAATGTTTTCAAATAATTTTACAGATGGATTAAATAAAGACAAAATAAAAACGATTAAAAGATGAATGCATAACACTGCGTTCCATTCTATGGCAGGTTCATGCCCATTGCAGGCTGTATGGAAAAATTTTTAATATTCATTGTGGTAAATTTGATCTGTAGCAACCCTTGAAAACTAAAGAAGGCTTGAATTAACTAATTCCAGTACTAAGGTAACTTTTTTTTTTTTACAACAAAACCTAATTATTAACATGATTGTTATAAATGCAGAGGTGTTATTTTCCGAGTTCTTAATAGAACACGCCCTTTGCTATAGCAGACTACATTGGTCTTCAGATCAAACTGAATTTTCCTGCTTCCAAAATTGCTGAATACATGCATATGCAAGAGCAAAAATCATCCGATATGTTTCAATATTTAACTGAAGATAGTTCCCGTAAAATATAATCCATGAAAATTGGGTCATTTAGTATTGCCATAGACGGGAGTCATAATTACAAAGACAAAACGTTGTGCTCAGTCTCTGTATTCCATTATTGAAATTAAGTTATTTTCCACTTTATAAAACAATTTTGATTTGCATGATAATGCTTTGAATAAACATATAAATCGGCAGAACTGTTTGGGGTTTTCAGCAGATAGTGTAAGTGATAACTGGAATTCATAAAGGAGCTGCATTCTATATTTTGAAAACTATGTCAGTGTATATCATAGGTTGTCTGTCATTTGATGCACCTTGCTGCAGGAAAGGCTGCCAATAAATTAGGAGAATGCCTGAAGGATCAAGTTGACATTCTACCTGACAGTGTACTTCATGCAATTTTTTTTTTCATTTTGTTTCCATATAAACGACCCAGTGACTGGAAGATGCAAATTTCATTTTATTTTTCATGTTATGAAAGGAACAGGATTATTGGTTCTTAATCATTCTAATACTGGCTGTGATAAATTATTCTGTCTTGTTAGAAAAAATAAAACTGATAACGGCTGAGAATCTAGTACCTAGTGCTCTGCTGGTGTGCAAAACATTCACTCCCAGGTTGTACAAAGTGTTTTGAAATGCAGCATGGGATTATATTGTTTTTAAATCTAAGAGTGCCATATATATGATAACTTGAAGGATTAATTGATATTAAAAGACAATAGGAGTTAAAAAATCATTTTGTACATCAGCTCATTGAATTTGTGTCATGTTATATGTGGATTACCCTTTTTCTTCATGGATTACACTTTTTGTCCACTTAGATGACACTTATTTCTTGCTAGGGGTTAACATGAATGCATTTTATATATTTTTCTCTATAATTTTTTTTTATTTAAGTGATTATTCATTCTCTTAGAAAGTTGTTGAAGTGTTTGTCCAACATTTTACATCTTGTATATTTTTTGCAGGTTATCAAATAAATCACATGAGTTGATATGCAGTTAGTGTTGTAACAGAAAATACCTCTTGTATTAGCGCTATTCAAAGAAGATCTTTCTCTTATGTTTGCACATGGCTCTGGTGTCTTACATTTAGGTAATGAAAATAGTCTTTTTTTTTCTGTCTTTTTGGTTCAGAATAGAGAATCTTGCAAATTCTTGGGTCTTCCATAAGCAAAAATTGGTTTATTGTTGGAAAGTTATTTTTTTTGGATAAATTTAGGAAACTCCAGTTATGATTAATTATAAGGCCTATATTAGGTAATGAAGGATTATGTTGTAGTGTGCACTATTTTTCTCTATTGTACAGTTTTCTGAGTGAGATTTTGGGCTGTGTTTAGTAAAGAATATGTTTAGGAAATAAATCATTCAACAAATTTTGTAATTGACAGTCATCTGAAGCTATCCGTCAGTATCTTTCATTTTTCCTACTAAGCATGCTTAAGCTAGGGTATCACTAAAATAAAAGATGCCACTATTATTTTAGAAAAGGTCTAAAAATAACCAATCAAATATTTAGTAAACCACAACAAATATTTCCAGATTTCTGAATGTGGCTAAAAGTCTAAATTAACAGCCTGTTATGTGAAACAAATGCAAGTTGTTGAATTATATAGAAAGTGCATATCATAGCATTATGTGCATTGCTGTTGAGTAGTAAATGTCTTCTTGAACAAATAAAATTTAGTCATGCTGCTGTTTAAAAAAAACTTGTTCGCTCTGACCAACCCATGTACATTTAGCATGAAATAGGAACCTCACATTATTTTTGTAAGGTCTTTGTCCAGGGTCTACTGCCAGTTAGTTTAACCCTTTCTACTAAGTAAATTTGTAGGTATAGAGTCCTCAACCCTACGTAACTTTGGAGTTGTAAAGCAAAATGACTTGTGGACTTTGAAACAACATAACTTTGCCAATGTTAAAGATATCTGGCTGGATTAGGTGTCAAAATCAAGGTTAAAAATCAAATTGTATGACTAATTCATTAAAATTTGCATATCTATTACAACTGTTAAAATGCAGGTGCAAACAGCTAACACAACAGGTAAAATACAAATAATTATTTTATTACCTCTTAGGAAACTTAGAAAGTTCTCAAAAGGTGTTAAATTGACCCTAGATGTAGTACTGAATAATCACAGTATCAATAGAATAATAATATATAAAATTCTATAAAATGAATCAAAATGATCTCCAAGGTGAGATCTGTCCACACACCTATAACGCTCTGCCACGTTTGATCGTTGCATTGAAGTTCGTTAAACGGACAATTTTTCCAAAAACTTCATCTGAATAGAATATTTGAAAATATTCCGAAGCTTCCTGGAGCCATCTACCACTTGGGTGTGCCCAATTCTGTCAGAAAACTGAAACAAATCTCTTTGGTTTTCCGGCTTCGTCCAAAATAAACCAAGTGAAGCGTACAATTCCTCTGGTTCAAAACCTTCAAAGTCATCTTCATCGTAATCACTGTCACCCACAAGTGCATTCCATTGTCTCTCAGGACATCTCTCATTTTCATCCAAATTTACCAGGTCGAAATTATTCAAATCCTTTGATAACCTCCTTTGAAATTTGTTCAAACTCCGCCATTTTGGATACAAATTTCCGCATTCGGAAAAGATGTTAAAAGTTTGTACTTTGTTTGATATTTCTAGTTGTATACAAGCTAAACTCAGGAGATCATCCAAATATAACATCTACATTACAAGAAGGAAGTTATTAGAGGTACCCCGAAAGTTATTTAGTCGGTACTATAACGTTAAGGAAGAACACTGCCCTAGACCGAAAACTCTGTCCATAGTGATTGTGGACTTACTTCCCCTGGACCGATTTTTCGGTCATTAGTGATGAAAGGGTTAAAGGGGTGTTATTGGTAATCCTTCTAAATGACAGGATTGATTGCCATATATATATATATATATATATATATATATATATATATATATATATATATATATATTCATATATATATATAGATGCAATAAACTGACGACGAACAGTACGAAACTAGTAACTAACTAGCCTAAGCGCTTTCGACTCTTAATGAGTCTTTTTCAAAGGCAAATACAAAACATAGTTACGACAAACAAATAAACACAAAAACGTTGCGTTTGTAAACCTCTACATTTCTATCTTGAAGATAGAAATGTAGAGGTTTACAAACGCAACGTTTTTGTGTTTATTTGTTTGTCGTAACTATGTTTTGTATTTGCCTTTGAAAAAGACTCATTAAGAGTCGAAAGCGCTTAGGCTAGTTAGTTACTAGTTTCGTACTGTTCGTCGTCAGTTTATTGCATCTATTTTAATTAATCCCTGACAGACGTGATCCCTTGGTGGATCCAGTACGCTTGAGAGGGTTGTTATTCGCCATATGATTTGTATTCTTTATATATATATATATATATATATATATATATATATATATATATATATATTTATATATACACATACATACACATACACACACACAAACACATCCATCCCCTCATAAAAAGAAATATTTATACAATAAAGCATTTTCATTATTTTAACTATTCATTAAATATCTGTTTGACTAAAATTATACTTGATCAAATCCTAGAATGACAGGAAAATTGGTCATATTTGAGGGCTAATTGCTACTAAATGTAAATGGAACACATATGGATGTCCAGTATGGCTACCAATGGCAGCCGTCTTGAAAATCGAATATAGCTTATCCTGAATGAATGGTTATATCAACCTGATTTTTTAAAGATGTGTAATTGATCATAAATAATACATATCTCTTGGTCATCCAGTATGGCAGCCAAAGTGGATATCTTGAAAATTTTATCACTAAATGGATTTTTGTATAAGAAAATAGTTTTGTTACCAAATTACATAGGTTGGAGTGTCTAAAAGTATCACGGTTTCAGTTTTTTGCTCTTAAAACAGAATGGTCTTGCCTGGCCATTAGCATCAGTGCCTTCTTGAGACTTGTTTTAAACAGTTAAAACCAAATACATGTCTTGTGAGGTTTTGTTCACTAACAGCTCCATTTGAATTTACAATTTGCAGCTCAAACAATTGCTGCTAAAGGTGTTGCGTTTCACATCTCTGCTAATTGAGCACAGTTTCTCCCGCCACCTTTACAACTCCATGGAGCACCTGACATCCTTGATGTCTTCCTGTGACATGACAGTCGTGATGGAAGTGCTTGACCTTCTGTATGTTTTCAGGTAAAATGTGGTTTTTAATTTAAAAACATTCCTAAAATGATTGCTCATTTCTTAAAAATTGCTATGAAGTTTTGAATTTTTCTTTGTATTCTCATTTCACGGATCACCATACATAAATCAGTCATTTTATAATGCAGTCTTGTTTCATTTTCCAGATTTTGGTAGCTTAAAACACAAATTGTGTCATGACATTACAGTTTCTTAGAGATACATGGTATACATACATTCAGGAGCTAAATAAATTTCTGTCTTTATAATATTGATTGCCACAATCAATTAAATAATGAATTGAATATTTGTAGTTAGTGTAAAAAAAGGTTGATACTGTTACATTATTTATCTCCAACAAGCATTGTTACTTAAATATCAGCATGAAATAAGTTGCTCATCATTTTGCAGTAAAAGGTCTAACTTCCTGACACGACTATCATCTGACAAGAAACAGCGTCTAATCAGCAGACTTGTACACTTAGCAGAGAGCTGGGGAGGCAAGGACAATGGATTTGGATTGGCTGATTGCTGCACTAATAGGCCAGTGTCAGTAAGTGATCTTCCATCAGTAAGTCATCTTTCAACACTGTAAAACTGAAAGAATTTTCAACAGAAATAGGCATTTACACCAGTAGTTTAAGTTTAAAGATCTTTAATGTTGTTGGAGTTTTGTTTCTGAAATGAAAAATGTAAATAATGAAAAAAGGGATGAATGGAAAGACAACTGGGTATTTACAAAATTCTCAAACTAAAGAATTGTGAATAGGAAAAAAAATCATCTGGACTATTAGCCAAGTTGTATTAACACTTTCATCACTAAGTTACTTTGTAGGCATAGAGTTCTCAACCCTACGTAACTTTGGAGTTGTAAAGCAAAATGATTTGTGGACTTTGAAAGAACATAACTTTACCAATGTTAAAGATATCTGGCTGAATTAGGTGTCAAAATCAAGGTTAAAAATCAATTTTTATGCCTAATTCATTAAAATTTGCATATATATTACAACATTAAAATTTGCATATATATTACAACTGTTAAAATGCAGGTGCAAACAGGTAACACAACAGGTAAAATAAAAGTAATTATTTTATTACCTCTTAGAAAACTTAGAAAGTTCTCAAAACTTGTTCAATTGACCCTAGATGTACTAGTGAATAATCACAGTAGCAACACAAGTCTTTTTTTTATTGTGTCCATAATAATTAAAATTATATAAAATGAACCAAAATGATCTCCAAGGTGAGATCTGTCCACACACCTATATCACCACTGCCACGTTTGATCATCGCATTCAGGTTCGTTAAACGGATGATGTTTCCAAAAACATCATCTAAATAGAATATTTGAAAATATTTTCTGAAGCTTTCCTGGAGCCACATAACACTTTGGTGGGTCCAACTCTGTAAGAAAACTGAAACAAATCTCTTTGGTCTTCCAGCTTCGTCCAAACAAAATCATGTGGAGCGTACAATTCTTCAGTACCTTCAAAGTCCTCTTCGTTATCACTGTCACCCACAAGTGCATTCCATTGTCTCTCCAGACGTCTTCTCTCATTTTTATCCAAATTTACCAGGTCAAAATTATTCAAATCCTCTTATAACTCTCCTCTGGACTTCTAACTCTGCCATTTTGAATACAAATTTCAGCATTTGGAAAACCTGTTAAAAGTTCCTACTTTGTTCGATATTTCTAGTTGTATACAAGCTATGCTCATGAGATCATCCAAATATAACATCTACATTACAAGATGGAAGTTATTAGAGGTACCCCCAAAAGTTATCTAGTAGGGTATTATAACGTTAAAGAACACTGTTCCAGACCGAAAAGTCGGTCCATAGAGTTTACAGACTTATTTCACCTGGACTTTTTTTTCGGTTCGTAGAGATGAAAGGGTTAAAGCATTTTTAGCAGTTTTGATGTACACTTCAGAAACAGAAGTTTGAAAAATGGACCATCCATATTTCTAAATCTCTAGCCATGTTGCAGGACAATACAATTTAAATTGTTTTTGGAGCTGTTGAAAAGGTGACTTTGATACTACTCCCGCTTCCCCATAGGGTATAATTTCAGGAGTGGCAGATATGGTGTTTCCCTTTAACATCATTTGTGCATCAGAGCCCATCAGATTTGTAATTTGACTCCACATCTGGTGCCTATTTCTGACACCAAAGGGGACTTTTCATTCTTGCACTGCTAGGGGACCATGTAGAACGGAAAAGGTTCAAGTACTAAAGTTTTTGTCCATTGGTCGATCCATACATATGTTATTTACAGTTTCTTGAGTGTAACTCCAAAGCTTTTAAAGTTATCTCTTTAAAACTCTATAAACATATTAGACTAGTGGTCCAGATGTGTCTTTTGCCATTCACTTTAGGTCAGTTTTGATATCTCTGATTTGTACATCCATGTATCCAATCCATTTACCAATATGTAGACTTGCTTTTCTCATTTCACAGTTCCTAAGTCTCTGAATGTTTTGTTTATTGTATTTGTTGATCCTTCCAGCCATCATTAAGATTTGATTCTGGAGAGGAAAATTTAATGCCTATCAATTCAGTATGTTTATTGTAAATATAAATTTCTTCTATAGGACATGATGGAAGAACAAAGTTGACTTCATTGTTCATTTGTCAATATAATACACTCAGAACAGTCTCCATATCTCACTATCATCCATACAGAGCAGTGAATGGGCTGTTTGGTGGCTGCCAGTTGATAATGACCTATGAAATAATGAGCCATCTGGTACCTGTTGATCATATGCAAATTTTCTTCTAGTGCACTTGTCCCCATAATCCCTAGGCTTGTCAAGGAAGTACTCCCTTTGTATTGAAATTACTGTTCTTTTAATTGAGTCAAAAATATCCACATACTTGTTCAGTTTGAAGTAGAGTTCAAGGTCTTCCAGTAAATGTTTGACCTTAATCTCTTGGCAGTTTTCACACCTGACAACCCTTTGAGTCACAGGTGATACTTATTCACTGGCAAATAACAGATGTTTGTTGTTTGATCTTGCACATACACATATTCAGTTTTAATAGATTTCACAAATTAATCCAATCTTGTTTTGACATAATCACCTGCATAACACCAGGAGTTCAAGGAAGGAGAGTCTATTACATTGACTAGTCCATGCTTACTTACTATATGATGGTGGAGGATTTGAGAACTTGTCAGGCAATAGTGAGGGGCCAGGAGTGGCCAAATGGGTCTAAAAAGCTGTCTGTTATGGATCACTGCCATCTCACCTCTGTGTGCTTGGGTTGAGTCTAAGATTCAGCAAATGTGGATATGTGAGAAAGCTTGCCAGCAGCTTCTCATGGGGTCTGGTTCTTCCAGGTTTCTTCCTCCACCATTAATACTGGCCGCCATGTATAGCCTATCATGTGCTGTGTGCTGAAAAATGGCGTTAAACAACACAACAACAACAACATTCAGGCAATAGTGATGGATTCTTCAACCTGATGATATTAGTTAGTGACATTAATATGATACTGTAAATAAAAAATAAATGGTCTTGACTTTCATTTATTTTATAAGAATAATGGAATTGATGTCTTACAGAATATCAATCTGATAATTCTGAATTACTTTTATTTTGCTATGTGACCTGTTGAATTCATGAATGGGTTTAAAATATCAAGGATTGTGGATTTTAATGGAAATAATTGGAACAAATTGTAAGTTAATTTATTTGTGACATATTCCATTCAATAATACAGTTGTATTGTATGCTGTTGTTAATTTTCCTGTTTAACTATTCATCCATTTGGCCTTATTTATTTTTTTAAAAGGGTAATCTCATAATAAATCACTCCATTAGAAGGATCTGACTTGCAAATATACCCCACTTGTACCCTTTGAGCACTGAAAAAAAAATATCCTTTTGCATGCTTTTTGTGCCAGCATTGACCTAACAATGAAAGCTTTTAGGTTTGTACATACTTAATACAATTTCCTTCAATCTGTTACCCAGGTAACTGATGATTAAGTTTGATGGGTACTAAACTTTCATGGCTCTGCACCCATTATTCTGGATTTTGCATTAGATTAACTTTACTTTGTCGAAACCAGTGTAACTTTACAGATTAGTCTTATTATATTATATTATATTATATTATATTATATTATATTATATTATATTATATTATATTATATTATATTATAGATTATATTATATTACATATTAGTTGGCTGAATGTGGATATGTAAGAAAGCTTGCCATTAGCTTCTTGTGGGTTTGTGGTTGGTTCAGGTGATGGTGGTTTCTTCCTCCACCATTAATACTGGCCACCATGAATAGCCTATTGTGTGCTGAAAAATGGCGTTAAGCCCAACAACAACAACAGATTAGTCTTGGATGCTTTAATCTACCGATATTTTTCATTACTGGTGTCTGCATCACCCAGATATTATATAGTTTTCAAAAATAGCATCCAGTGTATAAAAACATACTGCAGATGTACATCAGCATAATGGCATGTACCTATAGAAAGAAATACAGTAGTCCCCCTCTTTTACGGCCACCCCTTCTGCACCGGGAAAGTGGTCTTATAAGGCGGGTGGCCTTTCCAGAGGGGGACTAAATTTTTTGTGAGAAGTATATATACGTAGTAAGAAAGCTTTTTTTTTCAAAGCATTTAATATCTTCGTTTAAAAGCAACATTAAATATTGAACAGTTCTTGTGCTATAATAGTTGACTTATTTCAACTGAATTTGCATTAATAGTTCTTATTCTTGGCGTAAGCGTGATATGCCAGCAGGTGTTGTCATGCACATTGCAGAACCATTCAAAAATGTCCTTTGAATCTTGGTACATACACAATTCTCTTTCCATTTGCTCCATTTTCCCACTGCTGCTAAATAACTTATCGGTTACGCTGTTATTTATTTGAGTCTTTTCAACATAAAATTGTTTTATTCGAGTCTTTTCTACCTAAATTTGTTTGACCAGTCCCCCACCTCACCCGATATCGTAGACTTTAACAGACGTTTTCTGAAATAATCATCTTCGTTTACGTGATGACATGTTAATGTTTGGTAATGAGTTATTCTGATGTTGCTAACTGTAATTATGCAGACGACACATTTGTTGACTGGACGAAACGCTTTGGTAAAGTAGCGACACAACTTGTCGTCACATGATTTTTATGTCTTTGTCTAGTACCCTATTTCTCTTTTTAACCAATGCTGACCGTGTGATCTTGACATTACTTCCAGTTATAATCATCAATGTTGCAACTACAATATTTATTTTTTTACTCTAAGTTCATAAAAACGGCTTGGATAGGTACGCCGATTTGATATGAACAATAGCACATTGCTTTACAATTGTTGAGTAATAGCCATTATTTATGTAAGTTCAACATCTTGCAAAGGGAAGCCATAAAGGCTATCAAACCATTTTCCGTGCAGACTTTTGTCTTGTACATCAATATTGCCACTTCTCCAATGTTACTACTATTAATAAGTGTAATCTTAACAATTATTAGCGGATAAACCAGACATCTTATGATAACACACAGTAAGGATATACAGATTATCTTTATGTAAGGATTAAAATTTGAGTCTCAGCGTTACAGAATAAATGTGGCTTCTCGTGAGTGTAAAGGATATAATATTAACCTTAGTGGTACATGTAGAATACTTTTTCTTAGTGGTACATGTAGAATACTTTTTTTGAAACAGAAATCCGATTACTTAACACAATTAGAAAAAAAATTGTTCTAGATACATATTACAAAATAAAATGCGGCTGCTTGTGAGGGGTAAATTTTATGTTTTTGCAAAAATATGCTGGCCGCATTAGCAGTAGCCGTGTGGCCTTTCGTGAGGGGTAATTTTGAACACAAATTCGTCGGTGCCTTCAGATTCTGGCTGTAAGGAGCGGGTGGCCACTGGTGAGGGGGGCTGTTCAGGAGGGGGACTACTGTATGTAGATTTCATGTGTTGCATAATGGCATATACATATAGAAAGAAATATATAGATTTCTTGTGGGGCATAATGTATGTACATATAGAAAGAAATAAGTAGATTTCATGTGGGGCATAATGGCATGTACATATAAAAAGAATTATGTAGATTTCATGTGCATAATGGCATGTACATATAAAAAGAATTATGTAGATTTCATGTGGTGTATAATGGCATGTACATATAAAAAGAAATATGTAGATTTCATGTGGTGCATAATGGCATGTACATATAAAAAGAAATATGTAGATTTCATGTAGAGCATAATGGCATGAACATATAGAAAGAAATAAGTAGATTTCATGTGGGGGAAGCAGGAATGGTTACATTTATGGTTAATATATATAGTGTGTATATTGATATGAAGCAGGAAAGGTTACATTTACGGCTATTAGACAGTGTGTATATTAACATTGGGATGGAAGAGATGGTAGTCGTCACTGTTAAATTAAAAATAAATTTCAGATTGGGAAAATGGGAAAACAAGCAAGAATTCCATTTCAGGTTGGGAAAACAAGAATTCCATGGGTTTGGAAATAGTTTTTGAAACTACTGGAGGTAATTAAGATCTAAGTGTACTTCTTCACCTACTTTTTTGTTGATCTTAATGGGTTGCCTTTACTGCATCAGCTTCAGGGTACACTTTTGAACCATTTAATGCAAATTTTCTGAGATGAAGTCTTTTATTTGGCTGAAAATTGGTTTAACTTAAAAGAAAATTTTGATTGTCTTACCAAGAAAGTAATATTTAGAGTTTTTAGGTCTGACTATACTTTACAAATTTCTTATACTGGTGTAAGGACAGTTGCTATGACAACTGCATTTAAAAGTTGCCCTAAAACTAACAGAAGTACACAAAAGTACTTGCCAAACAGCCAATTACCACATTCTAGTCCCTGTGGTATACACAAAATCCAGAATATACATATTATATTATAATTGTAATTATGTATATGTATATGTATATATGTACATGGTTTCAGATCACACAGTATAGTTCAGAGTGAGTGCTACACTGCAAACATCTTAATGATATGACTAAAAAGTCACACACACAATGATAGGCATTGGCTATTTTAGACGACCCTCCCCCAACCCCTCCCCCAACCGTTGTTTGATGAAAGAGTCAAGCAATCAACTTGAGGGGGAAAAGCTATTCCCCACATTATTTGTGCTAAGTTTAACACTGACCTTTTTTTAAAAAAAAACTTCACGATTATTATAAGAGAAACCTAAGAATATATCAGCAATTTGCTTGTAAAATTCTGTATGGCCAAATTTGCATATAGCTGCATTCTGCCTATAGGTAATGTGATGGGCCTTGCTTTCTTTCATTAGAAACATTTCATAACTTTTATTCTGCATGTTGTTTAAGGAAATTTTCCTACCATGACCAACTGAGCTTAGGTTGGATGTAGACGCTAAACTGCATTAATCTTGATAATACTTTGATCATTTATAGATGTGGCATATTCTGTTTTGGTATCATACATGTACATTAGTTTTAAATTCATTGTCATATGTATACTATAATGATAGCAACTTATGTAATTTCTTTAGTCCCAAGTGCAAGGCAAGAACTAGGCATAATTTGTAGAGACAACATAAATTAGTAAAGAAAACAGAACCCCAAAGAGACTGAGATTCATGGAATGAATGATTAAATAGGACATTCCCAAAGGCATTGTTGACAGAAAACAGGAATGCATTATTTTTTTTTTTAAATGTCATGATCATGGAAGGAATAATGAAGTGGCAACCCATGAAAGCTGAACTTTATTTGCTTTTAGAAATTTCCAGGCAGTGCCACAACACTACATTTTGAGTTCTACATTGAAAATGCTGATGAGAAAAGCACAAAGAAGGTAAGGAATACAATTTCAAGAACAGGACTGTATATGCTTGATTTGTCATCCAAGTATGAAAAAGTTTGAATAAAAATTTTTGTAATACTGTGACAAGATAAAATGTATAACCTTGTTGTTACCACTCAGAATAAACTGACTTTGTTAAAAATCCATTTTTAAAATTTAATGGATAATACACTTGGTATTGAAATGTAACCCACTATTACAGAATGTATTGTAAAATTGCTCTGATAACATAGGACAAATTTAACTGTCTGTAGACATGTTTTGTTTGATATAATTAGCCTGAGCAAATCCCATAGCCCCACATCATTTTGTCATTTTTTTGCTAGTCAGACAAGTGCTTAAATCTGGCTAGTCCTTTTTTTCCTTCTGTAATCATTATATCTACCTTTAAGTGGCCAATCCTGCCTTCTGGGCCTACTGAATACTTGATTCTAACCCCTCTTCATGTATACATTTACATCCTGTTACCGCTTGACTGCATATATGACTAAGTGACCAACAGGTCAAACAAAAGAAAACCAGTATGACCAATTAAGTGTTGTAAATATCATGTGACTTATCTTTATATTTTTAATTTGTTTTCCCACAGCAACATTAGAAATAGCTGATTGTTGATATCACATAACAATATGAACCCTGAGGTCATTGACATGTAGGTCATTCGATTTGTACAAATAGTCATGTGATTCTGAATGCAAATGGAGAATTCCATGTCAAATTTCATCAACACTATTGTTTTGGCTAGTTGGTCAGCTGATTAAAGCTACAATGAATGCTATCGCAATATGAGAAAATAAATCTTATTCTTATATCCATTTCATGCAGGTATATCTCAATGAAAAGACATTTAATTTTGCTAGGCAGGTTAGTAAGTGGCTACCATGATATGATCGGCGAATTCCAACTTTTCAATAGGGAATGAACTCTAACCCCGTACCCAAACATAAATGTCCAAATATCAAAAATGGGGTGGCAATGATTAGAGGAAACTTGGACTAGATGATAATGATTGACTAAGATTTTAGTCAGTGTAATTAAATTAATGATAGGTATTTTACCGACATCAGTGTTGGTTTCCTTTGTGAAATGATTAAATGACAGTAATGATTCTTTAATTTATAACCAATTATACAGATGATTAACTTCCACATGCGATATTGGTGTTTGAAGCAAAACAATTATGCTAATTAATGAGCGGTTTTAGTTCGTATTTAAAAGAGCAAATTGATGTTATGATTACTCTAGAAGTAGTTATCAAGAAAGCTGATAGATACTCAGTGGATAAAATGAGTTTGCTAAACAATTTTTGTAAGGAAGGTAATAACAGAGATTTGGAGAAGGTAAATTAGTGTGAAAATGGACGGATAAAATGTAAGACAAAATGTAAGACGGACACAGTGTGCTGTAGCTATTTCTCCAAAGAGACATAAGCAATAATCATGATGGCAAAAATGTCAAATATGACACTACTAAAAGACAAAATTTTTCAGCCACTTGGGTTGATTGTTATCCCTGGCTCGAATATATTGACTCTGAAGGAAAGATGTTTTGCAGTTGCTGCAAACAATATCCAAAAATGGCACAGGTAGGAAATTCACCCAGATGAACATTTCTGCAAATGGACCAGAGCTTGACCCAGACACAGCTATCAGATGCTGGCTTAGTGCTGGTGCAGGTGGCAGATATATACATGGACATATTTTTAAATTCATCAGCTAAAACATATATACATGAACGTGAAAAAGCCAATTATATAACAACCAATGTTTTTGAAAAATTTAATTTTTCTAAAGAAATCATTATGTTGTATATTATTTTGTCTGTTTTTCCTATGGATTAAGTACATACATTTCATCAAATTTCGTTAATTGATTACCATTTCGGGACTAGTGAAGAGAAAGGTGGGACTAGTGATTTTTCTGAAACCACTTGTCCTGGACTAGTGGTTAAAAGAAAAATTTGCTCAGTCCTGTGTAAAATTCATTGCTCGTTCATTTGGTTTTTAAAAAAGAAAAATAGCCACGCTTGTCTATATTGACCAGACTTTATACTCTCCCTGCCATTAAAGCTAGTCTTTTTGTAATTTATTTTACAAAATATCATGCATTTTTCTTTCCACATAATACATGTTTTATGCGATCTTGAATAATCCTTGAATTTGTGTGAGTCCCAGGAAAACTTGAATTTGTATTTGGATTTGTTATTTAAGAAAATCACCATACATTTGAGCCAAAATTTATTTGATTGAATACAAGTTTTAAACTGAATAAAATGTATCACTCTTTAATTCAGAATTCTTATTTACATATTTTCCAGTATATTTGTAAAGTAGTATAAAATTGGGTGGATTGAAAACCTACACTACTAGTACTTAGCAGATATATTTGCTATAGTTGATCCAGTTGTAATATTTTATCTTCTACTTTTGTACCTATTTATGTAGTAAATGTGTATGAAGTTTAATTTTCCATCAGATACAATTTGAAAGTCTTTGAAATCTCCTTGAGAAAATACTCGTATGTAGAATCCGTGTAATATTCATGACTATTTTCCAGGGAATCTCCAATGCGATCACTTGTATTCATATTGACAATCTGGATCAGATCTCTAAACTGCCAACAGAAATCATGGAAGATCTCCTGGTTCAGTTCAAAATACCTGAGGAAAAACAGGTACCATTTCAGTCCATGTCTCCTTCTTTGACACCTTGAAGATAGCTAATAAGCATATTTGTTAATGAAAATGAAGATCTCTAATTTGGATATTCTAAAGAAAAGTTATATCTTTTTTAAGTCTTCATTATTGTGTCTACTCTAAATTAGCAAATATGGATGAATTAAGATTAGAAAAGTTTGCTGGCAAATTCTAGTTCTATCTATGTATTCGTTCCCTCCAAAAGATTTGTATATTTTGTCCAAAAGATCTTTGCACTAGTTCACTCCAAAAAATGGTAGTTTTGTAGGAAATTTTAGAATCTTTGTTTACAGGTAAAGTTTAATTATGGGAGTTAAATGTTGTGTTGGTGTACATTACTTGGAGGTCAGAGAATCCTATTAATAACCTTTATCAGGGAAAAAAGCCAAGTTTGCTATATCCATGAATTGATTAAAATCTGGGAAAATATTTAGATTGGACGAGGGCATAAATTGTTTAACTTTTATGTGTATGTATATGTGTGTGTGTGTATATATATATATATATATATATATATATATATATATATATATATATATATATATAGACATGCACACTGATGGGGATGAATAATTCATTATTAAACTCGTTTTGTATCAAAATGCATTCTCAAGTTATGGGATATTTAACTAAATATATAAACATTGCTTTGCTTTCTTTTCAGACTTTGCTGTACACTCATATTCGACTAGCAAAATTATTCTCCAAGTATGAATCTAGATTGCAGTGTGTACAGGCTCGACTTCAGGCAGTTGCAATATTAGGTAAAAATGCATATTCAGCCACTACATACATACAAACAGAGAGAGAGAGAGAGAGAGAGGTACCATTAAATTTTGTACCATAAGACACTGCAGTATTTCAGAACATACTACAATACATTCCACTGTATACTGGAATTATGTTAGAATCAATAGCTGGAAAAATATTTTGCTCAGATTTATAGCAAGATAACAGTATCATATAGACATTTATATTATTTTTAGAAAAATTTACTATTATGAAATAAAAAATAAAATATCCTCACTCAAAAGAAAATTGCAGCACAGTTTCACCACCTAAAAAATTGTAGTTGAATTTGCTATGCGAGTGTAAATAGTCGTACAAGTTGTCTTCTAAAAACTAACTCCTGTGGGATGATTAAGTTTACACTATCGTAGACATCGGTGAAAAGCATTAGGAAATGTTGACGCTGAAACCTTATTTTACTAGCAACAATGTACAATGTTGATTTAATAGGAAATAGGATGCCAATACCCAAGTAAGCTGTTAATCAGACAGAAAACATACAGTAAACAAAAAATCAATGAAGAAAAATATGTAGTGACTTTAAGAATTTGCATAATATTCAAACAGGAAACAGGTGCTCTCCTGAAAATCTTACAATGATTTACAAAGAAATGCATGTAAATCATACTTTAATAGGGTTTGAATGCTACCTTGAAATTTGATTCCTAATTGAAAAGTACTTGAAAATAGGTTTTACCTTGAAAAGTACTTGAGAAAAAGCTTTGTTCCTTGAAAAAATTAATAGACAAATGCATGTATGAGCATTCTTTTCATGCCATTATATAATGTAAGTGAAATAAAACTGCAGTTGGTTGGTTTACAACATTGACCAATCAGATATTTGTAATTGCATGTGGACTTGATTATAGAGCATTAAAAAGTGTGGATTTTTCCAATGATTATTCTTCTTTGTGGATATATTTTCTGCAGCAGCAGTATTTTATACTTTAAATCCTGGTGAATTGGCTGTTCAAACACTCAAACAATAGTACCTTCTGATTTTCGACCTATGATCTAACATTTGGAAGTCTATCATTTACTTTTCAGCATTGTGCCCAAACTTTGGTTTATGATAAATGGTAAAATTGGTTTTCTCCTACATAAATCTGTATGTCTGTTAACAGAAAGGTTGCTTTATACACAATGTATTTGCATATAGGTGTAAATGTGCCTGTAAAATTTTGAGGAGCGATTATGTAACTGCAGATATAAAAATTAGATGCAGTGACAATCGACAGATGCCATGTGAATGCATCATGTTTGAGTGGAATTTAAAGAAAGGATTGTGACTATGCTACTTTGTCTACTTTTTTTCCATCCATTGTATTTTGTTCTTACTATGATGATTTGCGACTGTTATAAAAGTAGACTTGTAAGTCCAATAGTGTACTTGTAATGTAGTTGGACTGAAGAATTTAAAGAGCTAGGGTACCTTATTTGCTATGTAATCAAATGGGGTTTTGCTTTCTACATATAAAGCTTTGAATTCATTTGTTTTTCTTGGTGGTGTTATTCTCCTACAATGTTTTTTTTAAATTCTCTATTATAAAGTCTCAAGCCTGTTGCACAAATATTAGGAAGCCCCTTGTCAAGAAATTAGAATATTCTCAATAATCCTTTAAATGGCCTTTGATAAATATACCTAAAGTGCACTGGGAATCAGGGTCCTTGAAAAAAAATGGATAAAATTCTTGAAAAGTCCTTAAACTTTGTAATGCCAAAGGTGTATAAACCCTGATTAACGTGCTAGTAGATAACTAAAAACTGATATATTTATTCTTCATAATTATAAAAGTTGTACTTGGCCCAGCTATCTTTCACTGAATTTCATTTGGCAACTATATTTGTAATAAATGTTTGACAAGTTTTTTCACTCCCTAGGTGTAATCAGGTTTTTGATGAAGATAGCTCCTTTCACATATACTTGTATATAAATTTTTAGCAACACTACACATATATCTATATGTATACAAAATTTTGATATCACCTGGCCATGTATCACATGAACCTAGCTGTATATAAGGGTTTTCACCTTATTCCTAATTAATGTACATTGTAAATACACATCCACAAGAATGTCTTGATAAAGCTGTTATTTTCAGAGAGCAGATTGTTGTACCTCATACCTCTATACAAGATGCAGCTAGTTAAATTACATCTTTCCTTGAAAAAGTTTTTCCCCACTTCAGCAGATTTATTTGTTTTCAACAAGTTGCTACCTACTTGATCAAAAATGTAGCTGTTAAAAGATTATATATAGACATCTTGGAAACAAAGTCGTCTTTGTGACTAGAATATGATATGTGACAAGTATTACAACCTATTTTTAATACAATGGTATTTTATTCCTTAGGACACACACAATTGACAGATCAGGCACAAACTTTAATTACTGAAATTATATTGACCTAATTTGCTGCTCTGGAATATTACATTGTATCATGTATGCATATTACAAAAGACTGGTAAAAGTTTGGGAGATAAGAATCTAACTCTAAACAAATGTGGCCTTTTTAACACTGCTTGTGATGTACATTCCTAGGAAGTTTTATTATGGCAAAAAAATATTGCACATTGAATTTGGGTTCACAGGTTGTGCCCATGTCCCTCAAATCTTGAGAGTTTGGTATGCTTTTTTGTTCTGAAAAGTTTTAAAATGATACCTGTAACATGTCTGTTCACTTGTCGGTTAGTGCTGGGTATGATCAATGTTGAGTTGGTAAAGATGATGATTGTAAGATGGCATTTCATATTCATTTTTAAACAACATATTTGGCTATTACAGCATTCAAGTTTTGTTGTTTAGTCTTTTGACATCCAGTATAAAGTCTTTGATGGCTAGTAGTTTTTTTAGATTCAAGGAATTCCTTTGGAAATGCCGATTTATTTCAAGGTTGAATTAATGACAAAAGGGTCTGAAGTATGGATATATATATATATATATATATATATATATATATATATATATATATATATATATATATAAACTTGTGATTTAATCAGTGAAGTTCAAATTTGCTAATAAAATAAAATTGAGAAAAAAATGTGATTTACCCCAATAAATGCAAGTAGATAGTGCAAACTTGAAGTTAGATGAGACCTAGATCTAGAATGGAAAGTTCAGCTTGTTTCAAGTGAATCAGATATTCAATCATGAAAATATTTTCAGTAGTTGCTAGAGCATATTTTTAAGACTTTTTAAAAAAATGCAAATCCCCAGGGAACAGAAGACAGTACATTGCAGACATCAGAAGTTAAGCTGGCAAAACTATCAGAGCAAGTATGATTATCCCCTTGTCTTTTAGGATTACTAAAGCATCAAGTATTGTATACTGTTTCCCTGTGTTGCTGTAAAATGTTTCATGTCTCAAAGATTTAGAAATTGAGGGACATTGTGGAACAGTCTCCTGCAATTGGAAATTGTATGACACTGTCTCCTGTCCTTGGGATCATAGGTGCAGCATTTTATATTTGAAGTAAGAACATGCAACTACATTAATAACACAGTTATTAAATTGGTATTCCATCAGTGGGGAAAGGCTAGATTAGAAATTGGTTATGATTATTGAGTTTAAGAATATTCAAAGATATTTGAGAAAAATGCAGTTGAGATATGTTGCTTTTTATTGATTCTTTCTTCTTGAGACTAACATGCATACATTGCACTTTGGATGCAAATTCACTCCATACCTGCAAAATTGCATTTATTTCATTTCAGTATATTCAAATGCAATGCAAGAAAATATGAATGCCCTGTTATATCCTGGATTTATAGAAGAACTAGTGGATCTAATTGAGCTCAAGGAAGCACATTTGGTGGTGAGTAATGTTTTTATTATCCTTGTTGTTGAATCAATATGTGTTGTTTCTGTTAATGTTTGGCTGGATCATAATTAATGTACATTGTAAATACACTGCAGTTTTGACCCTACTTAATACACTGACATGTCCTGGTCTGCTCAGTTGGAGGGTTTCCACAGCCATTGAAAGTCGTTGAGAAGTGAACACCTCAATTCAAGGCCTTGAAAGTCATTGAATTTTAGAGATTTTGTTTTAAAAAAAACAAAAAAAGTGAGTGAAAATGTACTCTTGAGTCATTTATTTTATATTGTTTAATGAGTAAGTATGGTTTGATTTTCTGACATTATCCTTGTTTCTCTTAACCCCTCATTTGTTCTTAGAACCCCCAAATTTTTAATTTTACATACAGTTTTAATTCCAAAATTTGTTTTGACTTATTCTGACATCACCACCCCAGTTTAGATACCAAGGAGATTTTGACTCTCAGTCTTGTACCCCTAGGGGATATGCAGTCATTATGCTATTTTTGTTAGGAACTCCACTATTGTATTCCACATTTAGTAACCGAATAACATAAATAGTACCCCTTTTCACATGTTATGATCAACACTCGTTGACATAATCACATTGTGTCCAGGATGAGAACAGTATGTCATAGTTTGGACCATACATTGAGGAAGTTTTACAAATGCATGTTTAAAATATGGGCAATCAAAAAGACAATATAGGCAATCCAAAAGGGATCAGTCCCAGTGTGTTCAGCTTGGATAATTCAGTTTGGCATATAGGCCTACTGGTTGACAATAGCGATTTCAAAGCTGTAAATTAGATCAGATTATTGGAGCTAGACAAGTATTAAAAGTGAGAATTGTAGCTGAAGCGCCATGACTGAAATGGAGTTTTGAATTGAATAGCACACATAATCTAAACCAGAACTGACATTTTGAAGCTCAAAAATGTTACACTGCGAGTTTGTCAACTTTTGAACCGATATTGGCATACCATATAACAAATTCATAACTTTTCAAACACTAGATAAGTAATTTAAATAGGTTTTATTACCAGCTTAAGAAGTGCAAACTTCTGGACTATTCATTTGGTGATTGTTAGCACCAATCTCTTGGACCATGGATTAATTCCTCATTATTCTTTAGTGTTTTAAAGTATTGTTGGGATATTTTATTTACTAGTTAGTTTATGGGTCCAAGAACAAGTGCAATTTAAATAATGAATAGCAACACAAATTTATGTTCTGATTAACCTTGTATATTTTCTTTTTGGAGTAAGGCAAATCACAGTAAATTCTCATGTATAGTTGGTAAAGATTTGCCACCAAATTATTCTGGATAGGAGAAACATGGGGATATGTTTCCAGTCTTAATTCACTTGAAGAAATGTAGCGATATTTATTTAATTTATAGTACTATAAAAAGTTGTTTTTTTTGTCATGCTCGTAAATTCCCAAAGTCCAGAAATTTGTGATTACATGCTATTTTTAGATTTCAGTTTTTAATCAGCTTTTGGTGTAATAAATTAAACATAAATATGAATGAGGGAAATCCAAAGAAGTTGATAGGTATTCTTAAATATGCATTATTCTAAATACCTTGCACATAGTTACATATAGCCTTATAAGGGTTCAGATAAATTGAATAAATACCCTAAAAACAAATTGGGAAGTAAATATATTGGTTTGATCAAAATACCAGTCTGAACAAGCAGACTATAGTGATAATGGATTCAAAATCCCAATATAACATTAACCCTTTCATCACGGCAGACCGCATATGCGGTCAAGGGAAATAAGTCCGTAAACACTATGGACTGTGTTTTCGGTCTAGGGCAGTGTTCTTCGTTAACGTTATAGTACCAGACTATAACAATTTTGGGATACCTCTAATAACTTCCATCGTGTAGTGTATATGTTATATTTGGATTATCTCGTTAGTTTAGCTTGAATACAACTAGAAATATTGAACAAAGTAGAGGGTTTTAGCGCCTTTTCTGAAAGGTGAAATTTCTATCCAAAATGGCGGAGTTTGAAGAAAGTTCAGAGGAGAGTGACATGTCTGACTTTGAGTTATCAGAGGATTTAAATAATTTCAACCTAGTAAATATTAATAACAATGAGAGAAGACGTCTGGAGAGACAATGGAATGAACTTGTGGGTGACAGTGATGACGATGAAGAGGACTTTGAAGGTTTTGAACCAGAGGAATCGTACGCTCCACGTGATTTTCTTTGGACGGATATGCAAAACCAAAGAGATTTGTTTCAGTTTTCAAACAGAGTGGGACCCACCCGAGTGTTAGATGGATCCAGGAAAGCTTCGGAATATTTCCAAATATTCTATTCTGATGAAATTTTGGAAAACATCGTCCATTTAACGAACTTGAATGCGACAATCAAACGTGGCAGAGGCGATAAAGGTGAGTGGACAGATCTCATCTTGGATGAAATCAAAGCATTTTATGGAATTTTAATAATTATGGACACCATGAAATTTGCCAGGGATGAATTATATTGGTCAGAAAGTGATACGCACTGGCTTTTGGGATCTAAAATTGGCCAAGTAATGTCTATAGATCGATTTTTTCAGATCAGACGCTACCTGCACTTCAGTGAGGACAGGTGTGATTCAAATGACAAATTACACAAGGTGAGATATTTGTTGGACCATTTAAGACTTGCATTCCAGTCTGAATATGTCCCACACAAACAAGTTACAATTGATGAAGCTATGGTACCTTTTAAAGGGAGACTGGGCTTGAAACAATATATGAAAGATAAACCAGTTAAGTTTGGAATAAAGATATGGGTTCTGGCAGATGCTGTGTCATCCTACTGCTATAATTTTGATGTTTATGTTGGAAAGAATGCAAACATTGTAAATGGAAACCTTGGTCTGTCATGTAAGGTGGTAATTGCTCTTGCAAAATCAATTGAAATGAAGGGCTATGAAATATACACTGACAATTTCTATACAAGCCCTCACCTGGCTGATTACCTGTACCAACGGAAAACATACCTGTGTGGAACAGTAAGAACAAATCGTAAAGATTATCCTAAAGCCCTGGTACAATCAAATGCTACTGCTAGAAGAATGTGTAGAGGAACATCAGACTGGCTCATGAGCGGGCCATTGCTAGCATCCTACTGGAAAGACAATCGTATTGTCTACTATCTTTCATCATGTCACCAACCAGTAGGAGATCAAACTACAGTGCGGCGTAATAAAGATGGAACAAACACTCCACTTCCTTGTACACCTACAGTGACAGATTATGCCAAATATATGGGAGGTGTAGACAGGTTAGACCAGAGAACAAGACTGAATAAAGAAAAGAAAACAATGCGATGGTATCGACAGATAGAAATAAAACAGAGAGTGTGCATTGTACAATGCCTTTGTCTTGGAGGGTACAGTTGTGGATCATAATCCACCTGGAAAAAGAGCAAGAGACTTGTTGTCATTTCACATGGATGTAGCCCATGAGCTGATCAGAAATATTCAGCAAGGAACAAAAACATTCAAAAGATCAAGACAACTGGACATTGATGAAGAAAGACTGGATGAGAAAGCACACTGGCCTGTGCCAAGTGGGAGTCTTAACAGACTGTGTGTAGTCTGCAACAAGAAGCACAAAAGCTACAAGGACATCCATCCAAGTGCGTCTATGACAGATAATCCCTTCAAGCGATCCAAATCTTCACTAATGTGTGGCAAATGCAACGTTCCACTGTGTATTACTAACAAGAGCACCTGTTTTGTGGACTTTCATACCAAGGTGCATTACTGGCAGTGAAGACTTACCTGTGTGGACTTATCTGTGTAGTCTGCAGGTGACAATTGAATAAAGATTACATGTACAGACATTATAAATGATAGATTCTTCAGTTATTATACTGGTGTCATCAGTTTTATTTTACTTGAAGATAAAAGAAAAACAGCTTTGTGAAATTTATTGTTTTACTCATGATTAACTTTAACAAGAATTTGACATGCTTCTACCTATCAAATACCTGAAAGAAAGACTTATGTTGCTACTGGGATTATTCACTAGTACATCTTGGGTCAACTGAACAAGTTTTGAGAACTTTCTAAGTTTTCTAAAAGGTAATTAGATAATTATTTATATTTTATCTGTTGTGTTACCTGTTTTCACCTGTATTTTAACAGGTGTAATAGATATGCAAATTTTAGTGAATTAGTCACACAATTTGATTTCTTACCATTATTTTGACACCTAATCCAGCCAGATATCATTAAAATTGGCAAAGTTATGTTATTTCAAAGTCCACAAGTCATTTTGCTTTACAACTCCAAAGTTACTTAGTGTTGAGGACTCTATGCCTACAAATCTCTTAGTGATGAAAGGGTTAATGAACATATAGGAAATCTGGTATACTGGTCAATAAAGCACCTATTCAGGAAAGTCCAGTTTTATGTTAGTGACAAATCTTTTTTTGGAGCCAAAGTATCCAAAAGAAATTACCTATGCATATTTATTTTTTAAAAAAATGTACATAATAAATATTAGGAACAGTTTCCTAAGTTGCTCAAACTGGCTAAGCCAGTTGTGAATATGCCACCATTAGCAGGAGCTTCTCAGCACAGAATAATATTCATAAACTGGTGAAGAACAGAAAAATGTGAATACAAGTAGAGGCAATAATTTTTAAAGCTGAAATGTTAGGTATATTTTATGATATGGCCATTTCCTCCTCCCTCCTTTTTGTCCCCTTAACCCCTAGTTTTGTAACAACTCTCTCCCCCCACATTACATATAAATTCTGGCAGCATCACTGAAGTGAAAACACTGGAGTTGCAGCTAGAGAAGAAAGTAAAGACGCTAAAGGGCAATGACTATTTTTAAATATTTTTTCTCTTTCATATTGCATTTATTTATTTCTGTATTGTTTTTGTATTTGTTCATTTTATTTAACTTAGTAACTGAAGCAGAACACTTTCTACCATGAGAAGTTGTTGATTACTGCAAATTGGTCATCAAATTTCAGGTCACCTGACCTATATGAATTCTGTTGTGTTAGCTAGAAAATCCCACTGTCATGGCAGATCTGGGTCTATTAAGTTTGTAGTTGGATGCCAGATTTGCACTAGCCATATCAATCCTGTTCTTTGCTTATGATACTGCTAAAATTAAATATTGGTATTTTACATGATTTTTAGGCTTTGAGTATTATCTTTAGCCTTTATTTCTATGGACCTGATTATTAGATATTGTATCCATATTATTAAGCATTGAGTATTCTATCTTTTTGTACTTGATTATTTGGTATAGAGTACAATCTTTTATCCATATTATTAGGCATTGAGCTTTGTATCTGTTTGGACTTGATTATTGGCATTGAGTATCTACAATCTACAACCTTGTATCTGTATTGACTTGATTATTAGGCATTGAATATCATCAGCCTTTATCTGAATGGATTTGATAGTTAGGCATTGAATACAATCTTTTATCTCTATTATTAGGCACTGTTTTGTATCTGTATGGACTTGATTATTAGGTATTGAGTACAATCTTGTATCCATTATTATTAGGCATTGAGCTTTGTATCTGTATGGGCTTGATTATTGGCATTGGATATCATCAACCTTTATCTGTATGGACTTGATTGTTTGGCATTAAATACCTTCAGCTGTTATATGTATGGACATGATTATTGTGTATTGGGCATCTAGAACCATGTATCTTTATCGACTTGGTTTGTTCATTAATCTTGTTTCTTTTTCACTGGTATTTGAACTGCTGCATTTTTGTAGACCACAGTAACTTTGTAGGCATAGAGTCCTCAACACTAAGTAACTTTGGAGTTGTACAGCAAAATGACTTGTGGACTTTGAAACAACATAACTTTGCCAATGTTAAAGATATCTGGCTGGATTAGGTGTCAAAATCAAGGTTAAAAATCAAATTTTATGACTAATTCAATAAAAATATGCATATCTGTTACATCTGTTAAAATGCAGGTACAAACTGGTAACACAGCAAGTAAAAATACAAGTAATTATTTTAATACCTCTTAGAAAACTTAGAAAGTTTTCAAAACTTGTTCAATTGACCCTAGATGTACTAGTGATTAATCACAGTAGCAACACAAGTCTTTCTTTTATGGTGTCTATAATATATAAAATTCTATAAAAATGAACCAAAATAATCTCCAAGGCGAGATCTGTCCACACACCTATTATCGTCTCTGCCACGTTTGATCGTCACATTGAAGTTTGTTAAATGGACAATTTTTTCAAAAACTTCATCTGAATAGAATATTTGAAAATAATCCGAAGCTTTCCTGGAGCCATTTAACTTTTGGGTGTGCCCAACTCTGTCCGAAAACTGAAACAAATTTCTTTGGTTTTCGGGCTTCGTTAAAAAAAACAAACCATGTGGAGCGTAAAATTCCTCTGGTTCAAAACCTTCAAAGTCATCTTCATCGTCATCACTGTCACCCACAAGTGCATTCCATTGTCTCTCCATACGTCTTCTCTCATTTTCATCCAAATTTATCAGGTCAAAATTATTTAAATCCTCCGAAAACTCTCTAAAATTCCTTTAAATGCCGCCATTTTGGATACAAATTTCAGCATTCGGAAAACATGTTAAAAGTTTGTACTTTGTTTGTTATTTCTAGTTGCATACAAGCTAAACTCACGATATAATCCAAATATAACATCTACATTACCAGATGGAAGTTATTAGAGGTACCCCGAAAGATATTTAGTCGGGTACTATAATGTTAAAAAAGAACACTGCCCTAGACCGAAAACTCGTCCATAGCATTGACGGATTTATTTCCCCTGGACCTGATATGAGGTCTGCTGTGATGAAAGGGTTAAAGGAGGAATATATTAGTCTTAATTTAAAATTCCGTCTTTTTTCCATTTTTGTCTTTATTGTTGATATTTAGTGTTAACCGCATTACCACTAAATGTCACCATAAGAAATGAAAATGGAAAAATGATGGATTTTCATAGTATGACTGACATGATTTTTGTTAAGTAAATAGCATAGCTGTCAATTCCGTTGAAAAGGTTGTGTACATGTATGATCAACTACACATCCAGTTTTTGCATCCTTATTTTCATTCCACTCAAGGTGGCAGGTCTGCTGTTACTGTTATTATCATTTCATTTGAGCCATATTTATTTTTCTGTACATTTCGGACATCTTGTATATTAACTTGTGCAACTCCTGCTTTTAGTTTATGTCATGTAATGGAGCCATTGGGCCAATTAGAGTTGGGGTAAGACTTAAGCTTTTTGCACCCGATTTGAAAAGTGTAGTACTCTATCATGTACATTTCCATAGCATTCCTTCATTGTCTGTATCATTCCTGCCATATGTCCTGCCTTGTGTTGTAGTTGTTGGATAATGGGGTTGTGTCCATTCCTAAAGATATATATTTGCAGCTTGTCTATGAGTGTGGGTGGTAAGAGTATGATTTATCTTTCCTGGTTCTTGTTTTATTTTTGTATATGTATAAAATTCCCAGAAAGTTTATATCTTTATTTTCACAGGAAATTAAGGCAGCCTCCCTTAGAACATTGACTTCAATAATTCACTTGGAGAGAAATCCAAAGTAAGTTGCAGCTCTTACTGTATGTCTTAATCTGTTTATATGCCTGTTTATCATTTTCTGTATCATAGATGCATTCATTACAAGAAACATGCTATTAGACACATCAATGCACACACACAATGACATTATATGCATTTGGTTAATTTGCCATTTTATTGAACATGCAATGAGGAAAGCTCAGTCTAGTGTTCATTTTTCAATCCATTTGCACATCTCTACATCTGTCTGTCCACACCATTACTTAGGGTTCATGTTTAAGTTTTATGCTTCATAGCAAAATAAATGTATGGTTGACAAAAATGGAAATTATTAAAGTGTAAATGCATTATGTATCTTCAGCCTTGTATCTAAATGATCTTGGCTGATCGTTTAACAATGCAATATAAATATGCAGTGATTGGCATCGTTGGGATTGTTACTTGTATGTAATTTTCCCTGGTATTGTAGCTGGGACATTATAGTTCATTGGTGGTTTTTTTTTTGTTATTTTTTTCATGCCTGGCATTTGTTATAGATAGAGCATATCGTGTCACCCTTTCCATGATATGTGGACTTTTTTCCAGCTAAAAATGGATTGTGTGTTGTTTTGTTTTTTTACTGAAAACAGGTAAAGATGAAGTTGGCAAGCTTGTATATTATGTGTAGGAGGTTAAAGTTAGAAAAATAATACAAACTCTTAATCCAGTTATCCTTTCTGCTCGCTTTTTGTTAGAGGTCAGGTTTTATCACTTGATTATTGCTTGCTATTATTACCACCAATAATAATTGCAAACCTGATGGCTGAAAAGTGCAGTAAAATTAGTATATGCTCCTTACCATTTCTGTCAAAGTTATGAAACATCTTTAAAACGGTTAATGATTATTGCCAGTCGTGTAATGAGCATACTTATTTTGTAAACACATGATTTCATGTACAAATTGGTTGAATAGTGGTAGAGTTGCCACTGAAGCAACATGTTTCCAAAACTGCATAATGTCTCATTCTAATAGATATGCATTGTGTATCTTCAGTCTTGTATCTAAATGATTTAGGCTGATCATTTTACAATGCAGTATAAACGTGCAGTGATCAGCATATTTGGGATTGTTACTTGCATGTAATTTAATTGGTATTGTAGCTGGGATATCTCATTTTGTTACTAATTTGTTTTCGCATGCCTAGCATTTGTTGTAGAGGGCAGATAATGTCACCCTTTTTTAAAATACCAATCTGTCATTGCCATTATGCAAGTTGATGGCAAGTGGACTCTTAACTGCTAAAAATGGATTGTACTTTGATTTACAATAAACATGAGAAAGCTGGTAAACTAGTATGTTGCTTGTAGGGCTTTAGAGAGGGAAATATCACCAATATTTCTTGATTTGTAAATTTACAGCGATAAATAATCCATCATGCAAAATAAGAGCAAAAAGCTGATAAGTGTTGTTTGGCCCAAGTCAGCCTGAATTTGGGTCACTGCAAAGAAAAATGGCATGATAGACTTGTTGGTGACTAAGTTATAGGTTATGATATGTATTTGAAAGAAAATTATACCATAACAAGCTCAATTTCCTTTTAAACAAGATTGTTTGTTGCTGCAAATTAGGTTGACAATGGTATAGTATCAATGAATATGTTGTGAAAAGTGCACTGTCTTTTTCTAGTCATATGCATTGTTTATCTTCAACCTTGTCTAAATGAGTTTGGCTGATCGTTTGACAATGCATATTAACGCGCAATGAATGGCATCACTTGAATTCTCACCAATATGTGATATTCCCTGGTATTGTAGCTGAACATTGAAGTTGATTAATATTTTGGTTTTACCTGATTGGCATTTATTACAGAGATCAGATACTGTCACCCTTTTGATTATATCCATCTCTTAATGCTTTCTTGCAAGTTCATGGTACATAGTCTTGATTCTGCTACATTGGATTGTTTACAGCTAATGTTCTATTTTGATTTATTGTAAACAGATCTGGATCAGATTGGAAAACTCCTCCCATATATATATTACTTGTATGGGTTTACTGAGAAAAATCTCACAAATATTTTTTATTTGTAAATTCTCATTGCCTTGACTTTTCCCTGCTAAAATGGATCATTTACAATAATGTTCTGGGATTTCGATTGACCATACAATGGATAAAGGTTTAAAGTGTCTCAAACGTGTATATTGTATGTGCTTATAGAAAGAAATTTTGCAACTTTTTTTTTACATGTAAACTGACATTTGTTATATTAACCCAATAACATACTTAGTTTTAATCCAGATATAGAGGCAAACTCTTAATCCAATTATCCTTTCTGTTCAGAGTTTATTAAGATTTAGGTTTTGACACTATTTTTACTGGCTATTATTACCAGTGATGATAATACAAATTACAAAAGCTAACAGCTTAAAAGTGTTTGGGTCAGGTCGGCTTGACTTTTGGTCACCATAAAGTAAAAATAGCATGATAAACTTCTGTTATATGTTATGAAATGTATTTGAAATGGAATTTACCTAAAAACCATTCTGTTACATAACAAGCTCACTTCCCATGTGAACAGAGAGTTTCTTGCCACAGATTTTTATTGTTATCGTTGCTAGTAAAGGCCCCTAATGAAGGAACATGGTGTAAAATGTATAAATTGTTTCCTTACAATGTAAATGCATTGTGTATCTTCAGTCTTGTATCAGAATGATTTTGGCTGATCGTTAAACAGTGCAATATAAAGATGCAGTGATTGGCATCGTTGGGACTGTTACCTACATGTGATTTTCCCTGGTATTGTAGCTGAGACATTGCAGTTCGGTAGCGTTGTTTTTATGTGCCCAGGATTTGTTATAGAAGGAAGACAATGTCACCCTTTTTAAAATATCAATCTATCATTGCTTGTATGCAATTAAAGCTGTCAAAGGATTAGAAAACTTGTACCAATTACTTGTTGATCATTATGATCTGTTACTTTGGTATCTGATCAAATGGAAATCAATTTAATGTTTACAAACTTGATGTTAAGTGCATTTTTTTTAAAATTCACACTATTCAATATTTGCCACCTAATGTTGTCTCTATATAGTTCATGAATCACTGCATGTATGATACACATGCATTTGCTACTAACCTGGTTCTGCAGCTAGTCAAAAGTTTTTGTCATGAAGGGCAACATCCATTTGGATTAGTTGTTGTTGGGCTTAAAGCTATTTTTCAGCACACGATAGGCTATTCATGGCAAGTATTAATGGTGGAGGAAGAAACCGGGAAATCACCGGAAAGAACCACCGACCCACGAGAAGCTACTGGCAAGCTTTCTCACATATCGACATTTGCCAAATCTTAGATTCGAACCCACACAGACAGAGGTGAGATGGCAGTGATCCGTAATGGACATCGCTTTAGACCACTCGGCCACTTGGGGCCCCTCCATTTGGATTAGAACAAGAATACAAGCAAAAATTATATGGTCAAATTATTTATATTCAGCATTTAACTACTCTGTGTGTGTAACTTGCGCTGAATGATCATAAAATGGAATTCAACAATAAGCATAATCATGTACTCAAAGTGCTCAGTTACATTATTCTAATATTCTTTTTAGTGAAGTGGTGTTGATTTGACCTTTTTTTCTGATATTTTTTATGTTTGATAAGATCCATCTGCTCAGATATTTTCAGTCATATATCATCCACAACTCAAACAGTAAAGCATTTCTTCAAACATCTGGTGATATTTTCGTCAAAAGCTTAGACTGGTCTTCTAATCAATAAAACTTACCTGTATAATGAATCTGGCAAAATTCATATTTAAAGAAACCAGTCTTTTTTTTTTTTGGAATTGGTTATATACAATTGCTATAATATGGCAATTAAGGAAAGTATGATTAAACTATATTTATGCAGCAGTCACCTTTATAAGAATATTCTCAAATTTAAATGAGTGGAATTAAAGAGGTGATAATAAAAGTGAAAAATAACTTCACACATTAGTTTATTTTTTACTGAATCAAAAAGTACACTCCATATATGGGCACACTTAAATCATAATTTGCTGAAGAAAATCGTTATAATTTGGCCAAAAGCATGATGGTTGGCATGTATGCATCTACTACAAAGTCCAAGAATTCATGCTCATTTTCTGATAAAGTTCTGAAATCCTCACTCATCATGGTCTATTTATTGTAAGTATGATTTGAATCTTTCTTTGTGTTTGCTGTCATTTTCAGATGCTTCTTTAGAAACTGATTGAACTTTGTACGTAACATTGATCTTACAAGTTTGTAAAATCTATTAAAAGTTGCAACTGAACATGTCAGTTTTATAGCAAAAGCAGATAACCAACATCTTGCCACTGCACCAAACTTTTGGCACAATCAAAGAGTTGTCACATGGGAAAATAATGTGATTAAAGTCAGTTATTTACTGGAAGAGTCTAACCTCTTCTTGGCACTGACATAATATACATATTTGAGGCTCAGGCAAAATGATTATCAACTTGAAAACAAAGTAAGTATCAGCCTTATCATGCACTGGCAGAAAACTTGTACACAGTATATTGGTAACCTATGACACATTTTAAAACTTGAGTACCCATTGACAGCTTTAGTTCCAGGTTCATGCTAAATGGACTTGGTTTTGCTAAAATAGATTGTTTGCAACAGCTGACTGGTATTTTGATTTACTGTAAACAGATAATGATATAGTTGATAAACATGTATATCATTTGTAGAGATTTAAGGGAGAAATCTCACTAATATTTTTTTTTTATTTGTAAATTGACAGTGACATCTGTTCAATCATTGTAATTAATGCATAGAAATAGGCAATCATAATCCAGTTATCCTTTTTGCCATGTGCTTCTTGGTTGTCAGGTGTTGTGACTTTGATAATAATTACTGCTATTATTACCATTGATAATGATAAAAATTTTATTAAAAAAGTTAACACCTTCGAAGTGTTGTTTGACTCACGTTGACTTGATTTTGGGTTAGTTCAAAGCAAAAAATGGCATGAAATGTTTGTTAAAGTTTCTGTATTAGGTTATGAAATGTATTTGAAAGAGAATTAGACCATAACTGGTCAGTCTGTTCCTTTGTTTAATGCTGCAAATTAGTCTGAAAGTCATTTAATTACAAATGAACATTTTGTTGTGAAAAAGTGCAAAATGTCTCTAGTACAAATGCATTGTGTATCTTCAGCCCTGCATCTTAATGATTTTGGCTGATCGTTTAACAATGCAATATAAACATTCAGTAATTGGCATCGTTGGGATTGTTATCTATATGTGATATTCCCTGGTATTGTAGCTGAAACATTGCATTGTATTAGTGTTTTATTTTTACATGCCTGGCATTTGTTGCAAAGATCTCTCATTGCCTTGATGCAAGGTCATGTTATGTGGACTTAGTTCTGCTAAAATGGATTGTTTACAGTAACATTCTTGGAGTTTGATTGACCATGAAATGGATACAGTTTTAAAACTTAACAAACCTGTATATTGTATGGGTTTACAGAGAGGAACCTTGCAAATACTTTGTTTTTTTTTTTTTTTGTAAACAGACATTTGTTATATAATGCCAAAAAAGTACATAGTTTTAATCTATAAAAGGAGGTAAACTCATAATCCAATTATCCTTGCTACTCTTGAGTTTATTAGAATTCAGGTTTTGTTACCTTATTTTTGCTGGCTGTAATTACCAATGACAATAATACAAATTACAAAAGCTAACAGCAGAAAAGTATTTGGGTTAAGTCAGCTTGACTTTGGTCACCATAAAGTAAAATTGGCATGATTATGAAATGTGTTTGAATTGGAATTGGAAAAAAACAGTAAATCGTGTTACAAGCTCAATGTCTATGCTACAGATTAGTTTGACATTGGTGTAGATATAAAAAATGTTCCAAATAAAGGATCATGGCCTGAAAATTTGTAAAATGTTTCCTTATTTTGTAAATGCATTGTATATCTTCAGCCTTGTGTCTGAATGATTTTGGCTGATCGTTAAACAGTGCAATATAAAGATGCAGTGATTGGCATCGTTGGGATTGTTACTTGTAATTTTCCCTGGTGTTGTAGCTGAGACATTGCAATTCATTTGTTTTGTTTTTACATGCTTGACATTTGTTATTGAGATGGAATATCATGAATCTCTTGTTACCTTGATGCAAGTTCATGGTGTGTGGACTTGGACTTGTTAAAATGGATTATTTACAGCTGCTGTCTGGTAGTTGGCTTTTCTTTTACCCTTTAGCTACGACTGTCGCATCTAAGCGTTGCCCGTAAATAGCTCCCAAACCCCACTGACGCATATATGCAATATCGATAAGCCTTGTCTACAACCCCAGTGTCGCTTATGTGCGCATAGTTTAACACTACTCGAAACCCCAGTGTCGCATCTGTGCGGACGTGAGGGCTGTGTTAGCTTAACGTTGATTGGTTGAAAGAACAGAAGTTTAAAATTTTTTTATTATTATAACCAATGAGAGAACTGGTTGCTCAACATTTGGAAAAGTTTGAAAGCTGGGCGGCTATATTTAGACACACAGGAAGGAGTTTTCCAGCACTTTACGAAACATGTGTTGTTGAGAGAAACCAAGATGGATTCTGATTCAGATGTGAGCGACTTCGAAGGATTTAGTGTAGCCGATGTTGAACAATTTAATGGATCTTTGTTAGAAAATGGATCCGATATTGAAGTTAGTCCAGTTTCATCACCTAATGTAAGTGATTTCGAATCGGACGACGAGGAAAACGTAGCCCCACTTGCACAATGGAGTGATGACCTTGCCGTGTTTGAGATAAACGATTTTAATTCTCAAGTTGGTTCGACAATTGAGCTTGGACCACTTAGCAATGAGAAAGATTTTTTTCTCAAGTTTTTCCCTGAATGTTTGGTGGAAAAACTTGTAAAAGAAACCAACGATTATGCCAAGAAAATGCGGGACACAAAGCCAGACCCGAAATGGTATGAAACCAGCATCACCGAGATGTTTGCATATCTTGGAATATACATATCGTTATGAGCATTATGCAGATACCCAAATATTCCATGCCTGTATGACATCTGTATATTTTGGGATCCCAGGAATACCTGAAATCATGACCAGAGAAAGGTTTGGAAAAATAGGGAAATATTTCCATGCCAATGATACGAGCGTCAATCCACGAAGAGGTCAACCAGGGCACGACAAGATTTTTCATATAAGACCTTTCTATGACACAGTCTTGCATAAATGCCTGGAAAATTATAACCCTCCAAAAAATCAGTCAGTTGATGAAGGAATGATTGCTTTTAAAGGAAGACTGTCATTCAAGCAATACCTTCCAGCCAAACCCACAAAGTTTGGTATTAAAGTCTGGGAAAGAGCCCACCCCCAAACTGGCTATGTCCATGAATTTCAAGTATATGTTGGAAAGCCTGATGGACAGAGAGGGAGAATGACAGAGGAAGGATTAGGAGCTAAAGTGGTGAAAGACCGTACCAAAAAGTTAATAAATAAAAACCATCATATATATATGGACAATTTCTTTTCAAGTCCACAATTATTTGAAGATTTACGCCGGGATGGTCTCTTTTGTTGTGGCATAGTCCGAGGAAATAGGAAAGGAATGCCAGAACCTTTAAAAAAACCAAGTGGTTTAAAAAACCAAGGAGATATGAAAACAATGCAAAAAGAAACCCTGGTCTGTGTTGCCTGGAAAGACAAGAAAATTGTCCATATCTTGTTTAATATTATGGATCCAACACAGCTATCCAGTGTAATACGAAGAGAAAAAACTGGCAGACGAAAAGAAGTAACTTGCCCAAAAATTGCTGATGACTATTCCAAAAACAAAGAAGGGGTAGATATTGCAGACCAAAACTGCATGCAATACAGTTCTTGCCGTAAAGTAAAGAAATGGTGGAAGTACCTTTTTTGGTTTCTCGTTGATACAGCAATATGTAATGCGCTAATCTGTATGAAAGAGTCACCAAATCACCAAAACAAGACCAAGTCCGGTAAAGAAAAAAAGAGAACACAGCTTGAATTTAGAATGAATTTGGCAAAACAGATGGTTGCTGGTTTTCAAGGAAGCAGAAAAAGAAAAGCTCTGTCCAATGTTGATGCTGAAGCTTTAAGTCACTGGCCAGGACGGTTTCCAAAACGTGGGAGATGCATTATGTGTTCAAAAGAAGGGAGGAGACATGAAGTTTTCCTTGGTTGTAAACAATGCCAAGTTCATTTATGTGTGGATCGTGACTGTTTTGAGAGGTACCACTCTCAACTTACTAATTAGTGCTGATTTTTTGTGTGTTTTTATATGTTGATTTGTAAATATTGGATTTATTTTGTGTGATTCAAACAGTTTCCATGACTTGGATTTCTTTTATGATGGGATGTAGCAGTATATAAAGTAGAAGTAAATGAATAACAAACACTATACAAGGTAGGCTGTTTTTTATTTCACTAAAATCCAACAAAAACTATTGAAATAATGAATATAAATGTAACCATGTTGTTAATGTCAGTTTCTGTAGTCAGCCATGTAAATGCTGTAGTATTCAGCCTAGCAACTAGCCTCAGTAGTCTGGGTAACTGATATGATAGCACTCAGCAGTAGTGAGCCTGCACAACAGGTGTAGTAGTTAAAGGGTTAATTCGTTATGAAATATATTTTAAATGTTGTATAGGGATATTGACTAAAATCAGTCAAGCATTTGACAAGCTACTTTCCTTGTGAACACATTTTGTGCTGCAGATTTGAATGGATAGTGGTATAGTTGCCAATGAAAGAAGGGTGAAATTGCAAAATATCTTTATTTGATCGGGTGAAGGTTGTGTTGTCTTTGGTGCTTGCCTTTATATATTTCCGACATCTCAGTAATGTCCATTAGGGTTTGAGTCTCTGCAGGGTCAGATTGGCCACTAAAAGCTTTCTTTGGTTTTATTGTTTTTCTTGAGCTTTTTTCCCCCCAACAGTTATACTGGGTGCCATGTGTAGGTATCAAGTGCAGCAAAAACTGTTAAAAGCACAAAATCAAACTCTTTTGTTCAAATAAAAATGCACTATATATCATCATCTTTGTATCTCAGTGATTTTGGCTTACTGTTTAACAATGCAGAAGAAGCACAAAGTGACTTGCATTGATGGGAATGTGACCTATATACAGTGTTTGCTGGTAATGTATCTGGGACATCACATTTTATCAGGGTTTTATGCTAACATACCTGACATTTGTTTTAGAGACCTGCTAAAAGGGATTATTTACAGCTGTCTGAGAGATGATAGTGTTAACCCTTTCATCACTGCGGACTGGAAAAGCGGTCAGGGGGAAGTAAGTCTGTAAACACTGGACCAACTTTTCAGTCTTGAGCTGTGTTCTTCTTTAACATTATAGTACCCGACTAAATAATTTTCGGGGTACCTCTAATATTAAACTTCCATCTTGTAATGTAGATGTTATATTTGGATAATCTCGTGAGTTTAGCTTGTATGTAACTAGAAATATCCAACAGAGTAGGAACTTTTAACGTGTTTTCCGAATGCTGAAATTTGTATTCAAAATGGCAACGTTTGAATATATTTAGGAGAACAGTTATCGGAGGATTTTAATATTTTCGACCTGGTAAATATGGATGAAAATGAGAGAAGATGTATGGATTGACAATGGAATGCACTTGTGGGTGACATTGATTACGATGAAGAGGACTTTGAAGGTTTTGAACCAGAGGAATTGTACACTCCACATGAATTTGTTTGGACCAAGCCCGAAAACCAAAGAGATTTGTTTCAGTTTTCTAAAAGAATTGGGCACACCCAAGTGTTAGATGGTTCCAGGAAAGCTTTGGAATATTTTCAAATATTCTATTCAGATGAAGTTTTTGGAAACATTGTCCATTTAACTTCAATGCGACGATCAAATGTGGCAGAGACGATAATAGGTGTGTGGACAGATCTCACCTTGGAGATCATTTTGGTTTATTTTATATAATTTTAATTATTATGGACACCATGAAAAAAAGACTTGTGCTGTACTGTGATTATGCACAAGTACTTGTAGGGTCAATTGAACAAGTTTTGAGAACTTTCTATGTTTTCTAAGAGGTAATAAAATAATTACTTGTATTTTACCTGTCTTACCTTTTTGTACCTGCATTTTAACAGTTGTAATAGATATGCATATTTTATTGAATTAGTCATGAAATTTGATTTTTAACCTTGATTTTGACACCTAATCCAGCCAGATATCTTTAACATTGGCAAAGTTATGTTGTTTCAAAGTCCACAAGTCATTTTGCTTTACAACTCCAAAGTTACTTAGTGTTGAGGACTCTATGCCTACAAAGTTACTTAGTGATGAAAAGGGTTAAGCATGATATGCGGTGGTCAAACACATTGCAAAACCATTCAAAAATGTTATTTAAATCTTGGTACATACACAATTCTCTTTCTATTTGCTTCATTTTCCCACTGCTGCTGAATACATTCCTTATCGGTTACGATGTTGTTTATTCTTGTCTTTTCAACATAAAATTGTTTTATTCTAGTCTTTTCTACTTAAAATTGGTTAAGAAGCCCCCAGCACTACCCGATGTTGTAGACTATAATAAACAAATTTTTCGGAAATAATCGTCTCTGTTTACGTGATGATGTGTTAATGTTTGGTAATGATTTATTTGGATGTTGCTAACTGTATGTGATTTAATTATGTAGACGAAACATTTGTTGAGTGGACAAGATGCCTTCATAAAGGAAGCAACAAGTGTGTTGTCACATGATTTTTCAGACTTCGGTACCCGGCTTTGTTCTATTTATAGCCAATGATAACCCTGTGATCTTGACAATTACGTCCGGTTATAATCATTAATGTTGCAACTATAAGACGGAAAAAATAATTTTTTCTTCTGAATTTAAACAAGATGTCATGTGTTTTTAAAGGCAGTGATTGTCACGTGATTCATTAATCGCAGTCTGGTACCCTTTTGTTTTTACGTTTATTGAAACTAAATGAGAAAAGATATGTACACATATTTGACCTCAACAATAGCACCTTGCAGACGTTAGGATTTGTAAGCTTTACAATTAATGTCAATAGTAATAGTCACTAATCATGGAAGCGAACAAGCTCAACATCTTAGAAAGTGAAGCCATAAATGCTATCAAACCATTTTCCCACTGACTTCTGTCTTGTACATCAATACTGCCACTACTCAGCTGTTACTATTTTTTATAATAAGTGCAATCTTAACAATTATCAGTGACTAAAACAGACATATGATAAGATGGAGAATAATCAGATTACAGGTATTTACCTTTTTGTATAGATTAAAATTTGAGTCTTTCTCAGCTTTATGGAATAAATGTGGCTTCTTGTGAGGTGTAAATGATATATTAACCTTAGTGGCACATGTACTTTAATCAACACTTCTTTCAAGAACGAAAACCTGACATCGGGCAACAGAAATCTTATTACTTAACACGCTACAAATAAAATTGGTTCTGGATAAATATTACAAAATAAAATGCGTCTGCTTGTGAGGGGTAAATTTATATTTTGGCCCAAATATGCTGGTTGCATTAGCCAGGTGGCCTTTCGTGAGGGGTAATTTTGAACACAAATTTGTCTGTTCCTTTGGATTTTGGTCATTAGGTGGTGGGTGGCCACTGTTGGGGGTTTGCAAGAGGGGGACAACTGAAACGATGTTGATCATCAAAGTGTATGGAGCTAGTGTCATAGTATAATTTTTTACTAAATGTGTTCAAAATTGCTAATTTTTTTTCTCTTTTCACTAAATGAGGATGGAGGGTTGGCAGCTCAGCAAATATATTCTGGAGGGTTGCCAGGATTTTTGTTCAGGGTGGAAGAACTTGTTGCAGTGTGAAAATTATGTTGATTGATAGAAAAATATTTTGGGATTGCATCCAAATTCACTGAAGAAATAGTTTGTGCACAGCACAGTATGTTTAATTCAAGACCTTCAACCATGGTCATTGAGACCTATTGGTCAATAATCTCCAAAGTCTACAATTGCCAACTAGTGGCTGTGGAGAGGAATATGATATAGGGCAACTGTTTATTGTACAATTCATTTATGCCAAACTTTTTTTTTATTATAACATTGCAGGTTGACTAACATCATTGATGCCACAGGGGCTGCCTCATATCATGGCTTTCTACCAGTCTTAGTCAGAACCTGCATCCAGCACATGATAGGTGGGTAGCACACAAATCATTTTCTTGTATTACTTGACATGGAACATATCAAGAAACAAAGGTCTAATGGGGAGATAATTACTTTAGTTAACATTAAGATTTTCTGTTACTATGTAATATATATTCTGGCATAATTCTCATCTAGGACAGTGTTTTATAAAACAAATTTGTATTTTGGAGATTGAAAATCATTCAGTAGTGACCTTGCAGACAGAAATTAAGATCAGTTTAACTTAGCCGATTGATTAATTTTATTCAACCCACTGGCACCTATATTTGACAGTTTAACCTTAACAATATTTTTGGTATGTTTCTTTTCCATTTGTCACCAACTAAACCCCACCTAAGTGATTTCTAATTGCAATTCCATATCTAGATTACCAGCCAGACCTTATGCTGTTTCAAAAAGTTTTTAATTTTTGTCTATCCATTGGAACAGCCTCCTACTTTTATCTAGTTCTAACTATCTAGAACGTAATAAATGTTCTAATATTATTTAAGGTTTCAGGGATCTTGTTTAGTTATTCCAAAGTCTAAATTCATTTACATTGTACATGTTAATGATGCAATTGGTTGTAAGTTGAAAGATTTGTACAGAACAATATATTAGTTATGAAGTATTCATGCAAGCCAGTTAACCCTTTAACTACTACAGCTGTTCTGCAGTTTCGCTACTGCTGAGTGATAGCGTATCAGTTAATGAGACTACTGATACTGTTTGCTAGGCTGAATACTAGAGCATCGTCGAGGCTGACTACGGAAAATGACAATAAAAACATGGTTATGTTTGTATTCATTATTTCATTAGTTTTTGCTGGATTTCAGTGAAATAAAAAGCAGCTTACCTTGTATAGAGTCTGTTCATATATTTCCATTTTATTTACTCCTACAACAATCAGACAAGAAATCCCCATCGCGTAAACCGTTTTGAATCTCACAAAATAAATCGTCATTTGAATCAAAATCACATACATCTAGTGTTGAAATGGGACTACCATCATTATCTGATCCATTTACTAAGAATGATCCATTAGACTCTTTGATATTGCTTGCACTGAAACCTTTAAAGTCACAAATATCTGACTAGGAATCCATTTTTGTTTATCTCAACTACACGTTTTGTACATTGCCGGAAATTTCCTTCAAGCGTGTCTAAATTTAACCTCTCAGCTTTCCAATTGGTATGAAACTGTTCAGTAACCGGTCTTCTCATTGGTTATGATAATAAAAAATAAGTAAATATATCTGTACTTTCAACCAATCAACGTTTAGTTAACATAGCAGTTACGTCCGCATATATGCGACACTGGGGTTTTGAGTACAGCAGAACTACGTGCTGATAAACGACACTGGGGTTTTAAACAAGGCTTATTGACACTGCATATATGCGTCAGTGGGGTTCAGGAGCTATTTACAGGCGACGCTAAGATGTGGTAGTCGTAGTTAAAGGGTTAAACTAGTTTTAATATGACTCACAGTCACAGTTAACAGAAATGCCTGGAATATTTGTCTGTAAATCTTCCTTTATAGATGCAGAACTTGAGCCATTCCCTCAGCAGTATGCTACAGCTCTGTTTTCTTTCCTTTATCATCTGGCAAGCTATGAGAATGGTAAGTCTAATTATTTTATTGCACATGAATCATTTCACAAACCCACTCAAGATTCACATGTTTAATTGGCAATATATAAAAAATATGCAAGTATTTGTGGGAACAATTTCACTTTATTACAATCTTGGAACAAAAAAGAAGAAAAAGAAGGAAGTTGCCTCTTATTAGTGGTTTGGACAGAGTTTAATGGTTAGTTAATAAAAAAATGAGTCCCACAAAGAAAAGGATAATCTACTGGGTTACAAGAATTTCCAGGAATTCAGGGTAAGACGACTGCTTCCTTTTAACATTCTTATGACTGCTATAGTGTACATATTGGATGTCAACTAAGTCATTTTTATTTAGGACAATGTTGACATGATTTGAAGTGTTTTGCTAATAAAAAAAAGTAATCATCAATATAATCGTCCATTTGAGGAGACTATTGACAAGATTTTTATTACTGTCAATTTTGTCAGCTATACTGGATATATCACTCACTAGGTATCATGAAAAGTCTTGTGAAAACTCCATATTGATATAGCCATTCGTTTTTCTAGAGATAATATTTTCAAGATATGAGTTTCCATTTTAGAGTAGCAATGATGTAGTTGTTTGATTGGCACCATTTTCATTTAAGACCAACTGTAAAAAGCTCATTTTTGTAAAACATTTTCAAGACAGTCGTTATGGCAACCATACTGAATATTTAATTCAAGATCATCTGGCTTCATTTATGGTTGAGTCCAAATGGATATAATAAGAAGTCTTCTCGTGAAGAACCCATGTCAATATAACATGTAGTGATAACAATATTTTAAAAATGTCTGATCAGCACCATTTTTTGGGGACCAACTAGACATAATAGTCCTTGAGTGAAAGCCTGATGTTGTTATGACCTTCCAAGTTGGATGAGTAGCAATAAAAAGTGGGCTACTCTGGCAGCCATATTGGGCTGATTTCATTTAGGACCAACTCATTGTCATAAGTCTGTTATTGAAAACCCTATATTGATATGACCATCCATGTTGGAAGAGAGGCAATTCAAAGATTTTCAAGATGGCTGCCTTGGTGGCCATATTAGAACTCTACACTATTTTCATTTAGGACCAACCATGTATCATAAGCCATTTAGTGAAAATTCAATATTGATTTGACCTACCATTAAAGAAGAGTTATGGCTGCAGTATTGGATGTCTATTCAATAATACTTTCATTTAGGACAAACCTCATAAGAAATGTTCAAATGACCATCCACATAGGAGGAGTAGCAATAAAAACATTTTCAAGATGACTGCCTTGTTGACCGTATTTGACGTTGTATTGGCACCATTTTTATAAAGGACTGACTAGACAAGTTTAGTGAAAACCCCATATTGATCAGGAGTAGTAATGAAAAGGTGTTCAAGATGAGCAGGGCCGTTTTTATTTTATTACCAGCTAGATCATGCGATGAATGTGTGTAAAGTTTCATGGCAGTCCTCTAAGTGATTTATGAGGTAAAGTGATAAAAGTACTTATGGGAACAGACAAACAATATGGACAACATATCTTCCTCTAAGTTCTTCATGTCTATAAGTAGTAGAGCTATAAACCTGTTGCAGCTCTTGTGAAAGAACCATGCTCGCTGTAACATGTTAAGAAATTAAGTATTCAGGATAAATAGAATACCCAGCTGAATATACTGCTATAAATAATGTCCCTTTTTACATTTTTATGTACACTGTCAAAATAAATTTGTCATTTGAATTTCATAAATCAGTTGACGAGAGTGAAATTTGTTAACACTCTGCATTAGTGACAGCATTTTTGTGGGATGGTAAAGCATTGTTGTTGATCCTTGGCTAATTTGTCAAGGAGACATTTTATGTAGCTTTGTGTCCCTATAATGATTAAGTTGTGGTAGTTTGTTCAATTTATGGGGACAATGGCTGTTTGGGGCTGGGGGATATTCACTGGGCTCAATCAGGGTACATCGTGTCAAGCAGTGTACTATGCATATATTTGCAGTCAAAATGTGAACACTTTGTATATTCACAAATTTTAACTTGTAGGTTTGTAATGAATTGATTGAATTAATAAAGAGTGATGCAATTAAACAGGAGACATGCTTTTAAGTGTTCACTAAGTCAAATTGTATTGGGTGAAAGACAAATTTTGTTATGTTTCAGGAGTGGAAGCACTGGTCTCGTGTGGTATGATGGAGTCCCTCCTGAAGGTTATCAACTGGTTTGGGGAGGGGCAGGACCATATTACAGTGAGTAATGAGGATGCATGAGGAAAAATAGAACTTGTTGGTTATAAAATTGTATATAATAGCAACTAGTATTAAAATAGTCTAACCTCAATGGCTGGAAACACTTTTAGCTTAAAGACTTGCAAAGCCAGAATTTGGTTTGGTTTACTTTTGATGGTTATGTCATTGAGAGGCAATCAGGGCATATGCCTTAGGGCACACATTGGTTGTTGTTGTTGGGCTTAACGCCAATTTTCAGCACATGATAGGCTATTCATGGCGGCCAGTATTAATGGTGGAGGAAGAAGCCGGGAAAATCACCGGAAAGAACCACCGACCCACGAGAAGCTACTGGCATGCTTTCTCACATATCCACATTCGCTGAATCCTAGACTCGAACTCATGCAGACAGAGGTGAGATGGCAGTGATCCGTAACGGAAAGCGCTTTAGACCACTCGGCCACTCGGGGCCCCCCCCCCATACATTGGTAGATGATAATGGGCTGATATGGTAGTAATTGAACATATATGTCTTAGATCATAAGTCTTATGCCTTATATTTTCAAATTTGCTGGCAAAATTGATTAAAAAGTGGCAATAGTGTCACAGGAAGTTCTTTTCAAAATTCTTTTTTGTAAAAATTTTTCTAGATTTTTCATGAAATATCCTGAGTCAGTATAGTCTTGAAAATTCCTTGAAATTGTAGGGTTGCCTTGACTTGAAAATAATTTTGTATTTTCTACTATGTATGCTGAACCCTGAAATTATGCATATTGCACCTGTCTGGTTACTACAGGCAATATCCATAACCACATAAAAAATAAAGCACATATTGGCAGCAGACCAGTGCTGGTCTGGGTGGATATCTGATAGTTTACAAAGCTTGCCTGGCTTCCTGGTTCAGTTTTGGTTGCCTGTTACCAGCACTTCCAGAATCGTTCAGCCTAAGGAGTAGATAAAAAAACGTTACTGGATGCTGCTTACAGAATTTAAATTACGAGTCATATAGACCTGCCAACTCTTACAGTTTTGCCTTAAGTCTTAACAAAAATAACCCTTAAAATACGGACGTACAACATAAAAGCAAAATTTATAGAAAATAATCATTGCCGAAAAATCTGGAATATTTGTTCATATTGTTTAATTTGGATCAGGGTTTCATATTAGAATTAGTGAAATTCGTGAGGGAACCAGACTACTTTACAGCAGCACTAAAGACACTTTAAACTGCCACTATCTATTCATGTGAAGCGTCTGCATGATCCAGCTGTTGATTATAGAATTTGTTTTAAAATGGCATAAAAATGCATAAAAGATGGAACGGACACATTTGCAGTTTTTGGACATCACATGCCAATTTGGGCATGACTCGTGGCAGGAGATATGATTTCGTAATGTGCAATGGAAAAATATAAAAATTAGGTCTTGTTTAGAGACTGCAACAAGTCATTTTGCTGTTTAGGGGTTGGAACTTGAGTTTGTGCAACTATATTATTGGTAAATAACGTCTAGGCCTATTTTAAATCTCTTCAGTTGAACATAATGTTTATTTTGCTGCATGTATCATATTCCAAACTTTTACTTATGTTTTCGAGCTTTACACTTACAGTTTAGGATGGTTTTTTTTACACCTTACTGAAAATTGGTCAAACTTATGGGAAAAAAAATCAACTGCTTTACAGAGACAGACTCTTCAGGATTGGCAGGTCTGAGTCATAACTGAAAATTCATGACATTTTTATGAAAGAATTGCATCTGATTTATTAACAAGGTTGTTTCTGTAGGGTATAGTAAACAAACCTGGCTTAGAGCAACTATTATTGCCATGATAATTGCAACATGGCATCACTTCAGAACATTGTTCGAACTCTGCTCAATTTTAATGTAGCAGAGTCGTACTAAACTCAATTAGTTTCATTATTGATATCTATGCATATAAAAGCATATACACATAAATGTACAGCCTCAGTGTATCTCAACCAACTTTATTCCTGGGTTGTTGCTATTTGCTTATCCTTATCAAGATTTTGCAGTTTTGCACACAGTATGCATACTATTATATCAGGAATCAGAAAACATTTTGAGGGAATGCAACATAATCATTACACCCTCGACACAGTTATTGATGCCCATTTTTGATGCTTCAACTGACATTTGTGAACTTGTGTATTTCATTCTCAGATTCTGTTCATGCTACATTCATCAAAATAGATAATTGTATGGATATCTTTTCTTACCTCACCTTTTCAACAAGAGATCACTGACCCATGTTTCGCATTTTGCTGGCTCTTTTTAAGATTTTGCATTTAGCTCGTCACAAAATAGTTTCGTGTTATTTACATACTAGTTATTATATTTTGAATCGTTAACCCGTTACCTCATAGAGTATATGGTTTTTTAGCCCTTTGATATACATGTAGTAAAGTTAACCAGTGCAGTACGCTATAAAATTAAACATGTAAGCTGTTCAACTCCATACACATAGGCCTGCCTGTTAACTGTTAAGTAGTGAAGTATATGTTACATTTAACAGCAGTTTTAACCATTTTCTATTTTATCCATTCATATATTAAATAAGGAAAAATTTAAGAGTAAAATCTGGTCATTATAGTTGTGTAATTATTTTTCATGGAAGAATATTTTATGTGCTTTAAAGTCTTGAATGAACTTGTTCACCGTCTAGTTAGTGAAGCCATATAACCAACTGTAGCTGCCATTTCTCATGCTTGAAATTTACAAGTTCTTTGCATCTGCATCACTAAATTATATGAATTTGTTAATTTATAAAAACTATATTCATTTTGGAACCCCTCATGGCTGCTATGGTCCTTATTGCTTACCGTTACCAATCACTGCCATCTCACCTGTCTGTGTTGATATTAGTCATTTAAAAGAAAAATTATTCAGCTTGGATATATAGAAATATGACATAACCTGAGTTTGAACTCCAATTATATTAAATTAAATATCTAGTTTAATGACTTGTGAATAATCTCATCTGCTTGATATAGTCCATCTTCGAACTTGTACAACAGCATCTTGTACACACAATGATTCAGACGATATTAAGTAACAAACAATAAAAGCTGGACTGGATGCTACAAATTTCTTTGATCTGTTTATTTTATATAACACAAAAATCATCATCATTTTTTTTAGTTATGTTTGGCCATATTCTTTAAATAAATAATAAATAGAAGATGCATTTTTACAGCATCAAGTTTTCCAATATAACTTTTTACATGTATGTAAAAAGTGTGTACCTTGACATTCAAGGCTTGAAATTAATTTGTTTTAGTATTAGTAGTACAGACCTGTTTACCCATAAATTTTCCTGTCAGTATTTTAAGCAATGCCTGTCAGTATTTTCAGACCACAGTCAGTATTTTCAGCACACAAATAGTAGATACTATCAATATTCTATAACTATCATTATGTAGTATTACACGACATAATAACTATACAATATTGTGTAAATAACTCTTAGTTTGCAAAGACGCTGGTTATCAGTTAATTCTGTGTTTCAAGGCACAAATATGCAGAAATTGAACACCACTGTTCATATTATAGTGAAAAAAACCATAAAAAAATACAACATAACCAAATTTATTGTTGTTTACCTCCGTTACATTCTCTAGAAATTCTGTTTTCTCAGCTTCACACATATCCATAACATTTTAATTAAAGCCAATTCTCTATTTTACATGGTTAAGGACGACTTGATATAAAACATTATGACAGACATTGTTACCACCCATCCACTTAGAAAATAATAAATTTATCTAGATAGGTGAAGGCAGTCTTATTTATCTGATAAAATCTAGTATCATCTTTGTCAATATTTACTAGAATGGAAATAAGGTTAATATATTATTTTTCATTGCTTCCGTTAACTTGTCAGCTGTACTCAATGACAAATTCATATTTGCGATCAACTCACATAGCATCGCCTCAGCACGTGTTATTTGTTTTTGAAGTATGTTTTGATCACTGACTTCCTTTCCTTTCATGATTGACAAAATGTTTCTATTTCCATTCACCAATGATTTCAATTTTGTATGATTTTCCGATTCCACATGCCGTGAACAGTCATTCCTTCCACCATGTGCACAGGAAAAGTCTAAGTTGCAGACAGTGCAATGCACAAAATGTTCTCCTTTTGACGATGGTTTAAGGCATAGCCACAGAGTAGAATAAACTGGTAGAAAATGCTGCTTTCTTTGTTAGACTTTCCATTTTCATCATCAGTTTCGTGCTGAACCTTTCTTGTCGGCGGCATTTTCCTTTGTTTAAACAACCGGATGTTGAGAATGTCAAAATAAGTGACGTGGCACAAAATGCGCATGCAGACCGAAGAGACGATACAACGAAACAAAACGGCTTAAAAAATTAATTTTAAAAAGTAATAAATAAATGCAACCTCGAATCGTATTTTCAGTTCAATGACCGTACGGATGGGCTTTATTCCGTACAAATACGGTCAAATGCGGTCGGGTAAACAGGTCTGGTAGTATCTTGGTAGCTAGCATTTTGAATACAATACCACTAACTCAGGTTAAATTTTTTTTTAAGCTATCAATTTACCAGCATGTTAAAATTGTAAGTAATATAGTTAGGATCAGTGTCAGGCCTGGAGCATCAAATATTTTAAAAATAATCGGGGACTTTCTAGCATTTCCACAATATTGTGACTTTATGCAAGCAAAGTATGATGTATAAAGTTTGAGGTTTTATGATTTCAGTTTGTGACTCGAGCAGTGCGTGTTGTTGACTTGATAACCAACTTGGACATGGCAGCATTTCAGAGTCATGGAGGACTTGCAGCATTCATTAATAGATTACAGGTAAAGTAACAGATGGTTTTTCACATTTTATCAAATTGTCTTACGCTGAGATGGAGGTCATTCATTTAGGTTATTAAAAAAAACCCCACTTAACAAGGTCTTCATTAGAAAAAATAATTCACATAATGATTACATTTGAAATTCTTCACCAGCATAAAAAAGGTCTGACTTGAATTACAATGATTAAAATATACAAATACTTCATTTATCTATATATAGGTCTAATTCACATCCAGAAATTGCTATGATATTCTTGGTTTCTTAGTTACGGTTGTTAAAGCTGGTCAGCCATTTTTCTTTAAGCATAGGCAAGTCATGGATCACTTTTCATTGCCATTCTCAGGTGTTAATGTCTTTTTTTGTTTGTTAACCCTTTTCATAATAGAGTGTATGGCTTTTTTTAGCCCTTTGATACATATGTAGCAAAGTTACCCAGAGCAGTGCGCTACTCATAGGCGTGTTAAGCTGTGAAGTGTATGTTATGTTTAACCATTTTACGTTTTTGGTGCACTTATGTATGGAAAGATTTAAGAGTAAAATACCGTCGTTATAGCTGTATTTGTATGTGCAACTCTTTCACTATCAAGTCATTGAAGCTGTGTGATCAATTGTGAGAGCAATTTCTCATACTTAAAATTTACCAATTCTTTGCCTGCGTCTACATCATTAAATCAGCTGAATTTGATAATTTATAAAAAAATAATTGCTTCCTACATCAGTATCAGAGCTTTTACTTAAGATATTGAAGCTTTTATAGTTGTGAATCTACTCAAGCAAGTACTAAACGATATCAGTGACTGCCAATTTGTCTCATGAAGAATACAACAGTTACGACCTACCTACTTTAAATAGCAGATTTTGTCCAGAGCATAAACAGTGACCACATGATCTGACATAATGGTCATTCTCACTAATGAATGTAGTATCAAATATGGGGTTTTCCCCAAAGGTGGTGCTACAAAAACCCTCTAAAAATGTTTGCTGTTTACAGAGTTGCCAAAGTGCTCCAGTTTAGGAATGTGGTAGAGCGCCAAAAGGCGCTTGTATGAGGTAACAGGTTAATGTTTGGAAGCTTTTGCATTATCTCGTTTTTTTGTGATGCTTGTATACAGTGGTTAAATTTGATGGATGCATCTTTCAGGGAACTAATCACCAGGATATTAGGTCACAGGAATCTACATTTCATGCTTCATTATTTTAAGTTCATTTAACTCTGTTGCACAGAATTGCACTCTTGTTATGGAATATAATGTGTATATTAATTTTGGAAGATTGTATTGACCACAGATCACTTTGCAAGATTATTGGATTATGCCTTGTTGGAGCAGATAAGATGCAGCATTCCACAGAACTATTCTTATTCTCATTCATCTTTGCAGCATGAAGTTGGGGTCTGCAGGAAAGAGAATCCTTTTGAAATCAGGCCCAGACGGATGGATAGCTCCATGGACTCCCAGCCTGAATCACCTCCTATGGCCATGGAGACTGATGCTAATCAGGAAAAGGAGGCCCATTTAGTGAATGGTGCTTATGAGGGCCACACAGAATCCAAACCCTTCACAAATAATGGCACTGATCATGTCTCCTCCCTTCCAGTTCCTGATTATTCAGTGGCCAAAACAGGTATATTTGGTTTCAAGTTCTTTTTCATGGATGCATGATAAATATAGGTGCAGTAAATTCAACAGAGCTGGATCAGTCTTTTATTGATTGAAAGTCTTACATTTTTTCTGTATTCTGTGATCCTATGGTAACAATTCATCTTTGCATTTGGATATTTGCAATTGCAGAAAGTTAAATTTTATGTTATTGAATCATTTTTTGTTACTGCACTGAAGTAAATTGATAAAGTTTTGAGGTTCATTGTGCCCTGAAATTAATTTTACCATAGTTGATACTATTCACTGAGCTTATACCTTTACAATATTTTAGGTCTTCAGTGTTTTCCACAGCGTGCAGCACTTTTGAAATCTATGCTGAATTTCTTGAAGAAAGCTATACCAGATCCAGCCTTCTCAGAAAGCATTAGGCATTGTAAGTTCTTAGTATTACATATTTGTATTTTCACTTGGAGGTTGCAAGTTAAAATGGACATAATCTTAAATCTTGAAAGAAATGGAGCATGCATTAACTGAGGAATTGAGTTGGGGGATCTTTTGTTCCTGCCTCTTCAGTATATGTGTCTATGTATTTGTATATATATATATCCTTTTTTTACATTTATTGGGTATGTATTGTACTATTCTTAAGGGCGTACTGGAGATTTAAAATCATGAGATGTTTGTGGGTGTGCAAAACAATTATGTAATTTTAATGTGGCTGAAGGTTAAATGGCTTGTGGGGTTTGGAATTGTTTTGCATAAGTTTAAAATAAGTCCCAAATTGTGAGAACAGCATGTGAGATTTAGTGTGGCTGTGGTCACTGATCCAAGATGAGGATGAAAATGAGACCCTTGGGTCATTGCCCTGGAATATAAAGTTGAGGTAGCATCGTAGAAACCATTCCAACTGTCACTGTACAACTATATATAGGCACAGACTGGACGTGAAAAGATGAAGTTAGGGATGCAACTGACTTGGGTACCCTAGATCATAGCATAAATATATGTTATGAACTATTTTTCATGTAATCCCAGTATAGACCATGATTTTAAAGACTGACTGAACAATACTCCTTCATGTTTTAATTGGGAGGACTATCTTTATCCCTGTATTTAACCCTTTCATCACGGCAAACCGCATATGCGGTCCAGGGGAAGTAGCCCGTCAACACTATGGACCGAGTTTTCGGTCTGGGGCAGTGTTCTTTGTTAACGTTATAGTACCCGACTAGATATCTTCGGAATACCTCAAATAACTTCCATCTGGTAATGTAGATGTTATATTTGGATTATCTCGTGAGTTTAGCTTGTATACAACTAGAAATAACGAACAAAGTAGGAACTTTTAACGTGGTTTCCGAATGCTGAAATTTGTATCCAAAATGGCGGCGTTTGAAGGATGTTTTTTTTAGAGGCGAGTTTTCGGAAGATTTAAATAATTTTGACCTGATAAATTTGTTTGACAATGAGGGAAGACGTATGGAGAGACAATGGAATGCACTTGTGGGTGACAGTGATGACATTGAAGATGACTTTGAAGGTTTTGAACCAGACGAATTGTACGCTCCACGTGGTTTTTTTTTTTGGACGAAGCCCGAAAACCAAAGAGATTTGTTTCAGTTTTCTGACAGAGTTGGGCACACCCGAGAGTTATATGGCTCCAGGAAGCTTCGGATTATTTTCAAATATTCTATTCAGATGAAGTTTTTGGAAAAATTGTCCGTTTAACGAACTTCAATGCGACGATCAAACGTGGCAGAGGCGATATAGGTCACTTAGGTGTGTGGACAGATCTCACCTTGGAGATCATTTTGGTTAATTTTATAGAATTTTATATATTATGGACACCATGAAAGAAAGACTTGTGTTGCTACTATGATTATTCACTAGTACATCTAGGGTCAATTGAACAAGTTTTGAGAACATTCTAAGTTTTCTAAGAGGTAATAAAATAATTGTATTTTACCTGTTGTTACCTGTTTGTACCTGCATTTTAACAGTTGTAATATATATGCACATTTTATTGAATTAGTCATAAAGTTTGATTTTTTACCTTGATTTTGACACCTAATCTAGCCAGATATCTTTAACATTGGCAAAGTTATGTTGTTTCAAAGTCCACAAGTCATTTTGCTTTACAACTCCAAAGTTACTTAGTGTTGAGGACTCTATGCCTACAAATCACTTAGTGATGAAAGGTTTAACTAGTCAAACCTTCCATGATTGACACTTTCATTTAGTGGTCATCTGGTCTAAATGGTCATTTATGCCCTCCTCCCATTGTCCTCTTCAAAGATTAGGAGTAAAATGGACCAGGCATAGCTGCCACATGTCCAATAATTGTCATTTATTTTACAGGTGTTCATTTTTCTTGTCAACAGACATGATTTTTCTACAATTTAAAGCGGAATTCCGCTTTTCTCCTGACTTGAATCAGATTTTTATATCATCTCCAATCTGTTTTTTTAAAAATGGTCTGTCCAGTCCCATTCCGCAACGACCCTTGTAAAGTATTCATTTCATATATTAGTTCGCACATGACTTTCGTAAAGAGTGTCCTGATTGGTTAAAAGTTTCAATTCATCCAATGAATCTCCGTGTATTGGAAACTAAAAGCATTTTTGCAAAATGGCATCCCAAGTTGATGCCATTCGAGACCACCAGGACTAGAAAATGTTAGATAAAAGTTTTAAAAAAACATGGAAATAGGAATGACTGGAGTGAAAAGTCTATGGCAATTTTGTTGGTCAGTTTATAAGAAAACTGAAGTTTATTAGTGTTTAGATATTGTTTTATATTATGATAAATAAGTTGCACCAGGATCAGTTTTTATGATTGTAAAATGCAATTTTGGCAGAGGGCCTTCGGCCCCACTGGATCAAGGACCATTGCCCATCAAGCCCACGTTATGTGGGGACTCCCAGATCCCACTTTAAAAAAAAATTCATCTTGTTTTATGGAAGACCAGAACTACATATTATAAATTCATGTTTTTAATTAAAAACAATAAAATATTTCCTTGCAATTTTCTGTTTTGGATGGTCACTCAGTTCCATTCTGATAGAAATGAATCTTGTGTATATAGAAATAGAGTTCTCAATATGATTGGAATGCAAAAAACAGTTAAGCTATCACTGTATCTCATCTTCGTTATATTCAACTTATAATCATGTCAAATAAGAAAGCAGACAATTCAGAATTTTCTCCAGGAAAGAAAATAGAACTGGAAGGACAATTGTGTGGTCTTTATTTGTGAAACCATCTGGTAAAGGAGAAATCTGTGTTTTGCAATTTGTATAATGTTATTTTGTTACTGGGCATGGTAGTGTCCATGACATTAAAACAGCATGAAAAAGCTAATAATCATCAGCTTGCTGCTTCATCATCAACAACAACTGAGCCTGAACTTATTGAAGTTTGGTTTACTAATGAAATGAACCTTTTTCTTTCGTTTACTTAAGTTGCTAGTGGTTTATTTTGCATGTTATCTAGACAGTAATATCACAAAATAATTACTTATCTGCTAGAACAAAACAATTCAGAAAAAATTTAATACTGAATTCAAATCATCAGGGAAATATGGAACATTGGAGTCGATACTGACTGGAATAAAAAAAAATCTGTGGAAAATGGCTACTATATATATCCTATGTGGGGGAGAGTTGCACTATTGTACCTTCTAAATGGGCACCACATGGAACATGGTTTCCCCATTTAGAAAATGTATGTGTGCAACACATGCAACTTTGACATTAAATAAGTAAGGTACTGTCCTACTTTACTGATGGTTGTAGCAGACCTGTGTACCCGACCATATTTGACCGTATTTGTACGGAATAAAGCACATCCGTACGGTCATACGGTCATGGAACTGAAAATACGATTTGAGGTTGCATTTTTTTATTACTTTTTAAAATTAATTTTTTAAGCCGTTTTTTTTTTTCCGTTTTGTTTTGTTGTATTGTCTCTTCGGTCTGCATGCGCGTCCGCATTTTGTGCCACGTCACTTATTTTGACATTCTCAACATCTGGTTGTTTAAACAAAGGAAAATGCCGCCGACAAGAAAGGTTCAGCACGAAACTGATGATGAAAAATACAGAAAGCAGCATTTTCTACCAGTTTATTCTACTCTGTGCCTATGCCTTAAACCATCGTCAAAAGAAGAACATTTTGTGCATTGCACTGTTTGCAACTTAGACTTTTCCTGTGCACATGGTGGAAGGAATGACTTCACGGCATGTGGAATCGGAAAATCATACAAAATTGAAATCATTAGTGAATGGAAATAGAAACATTTTGTCAATGATGGAAGGAAAGGAAGTCAGTGATCAAAACATACTTCAAAAACAAATAACACGTGCTGAGGCGATTCTATGTGAGTTGATCGCAAATATGAATTTGTCATTGAGTACAGCTGACAAGTTAACGGAAGGAATGAAAAATAATTTAGGAACCTTATTTCCATTCTAGTAAATATTGACAAAGATGATACTAGATTTTATCAGATAACTAAGATTGCCTTCACCTATCTAGATAAACTTATTATTTTCTAAGTGGATGGTGGTAACAGTGTCTGTCAATGTTTTATATCAAGTCGTCCTTAACCATGTAAAAATAGAGAATTGGCTTTAATTACAATGTTATGGATATGTGTGAAGCTGAGAAAACAGAATTTCTAGAGAAAGTAACGGAGGTCAACAACAGAATAAATTTGGTTATGTTGTATTTTTTTTGGTGGTTTTTATCACTATAATATGAACAGGATGTTTAAGTCAGTGGTGTTCAATTTCTGCATATTTGTGTCTTGAAACACAGAATTAACTGAATACCAGCGTCTTTGCAAACTAGGAGTTATTTACACAATATTGTATAGTCATTATGTCGTATAATACTACATAATGATAATTATAGTATATTGATAGTATCTACTATTTGTGTGCTGAAAATACTGACTTTGGTCTGAAATACTGACAGGCATTGCTTAAAATACTGACAGGAAAATTTATGGGTAAACAGGTCTGTTGTAGATGTTTTAAATAGTTACATATGCATTAAAGTTTTGCAAATCAGTTTTTGTTTACCAAAAAGAGGTATTTTTGTCACAAGCAGTATTTTTTACTCTGGCAGCTATGAGTCAGTGGATTACCTAACCAAACAGGCGTTTCTTAGGTAGTTGGGCCCATCTATTGTGAAAATAACCGATTCACATTGCTTAGGAAAGAGGTCATATTAATTGCTGTGTATGCGTATTTTATATACCTGACACTTAACAATATCTTGGAAATGCTTAATTATGCGTATTTGGATGCAAATGTTTGATTTGGGGTGCATAAAATTGCCGACACAGGAGTCCTCCATACGCATGTTTTGCAAAGATGAAAGTTTTGTGGCAGAATAAATATGTTCTAATTACTGCGAAAACTGAAGCAATGCTTTTATTTTACTTTGTTGCCTACGTCTTTGATCAAAGGTCGCCGGCTTGCTTTGATAAAGGTTCATGTGTCATTGAAGGCGCCACTAAAGGCTCTCTTTGAACAACCAAATAAATACCCATTTGTTATTGCTGCAGCAACATCAGATAATTGTAGAACATAGAGACAATTTTGTATAAAAAAAATTCCTGAGTATAGAGTGTTGCTTCAGAGGTAATCAGTGTTCATTGAAGTTGCTGCAAAACTATTTTTTCTGTTTTTTTTTTTTTTTTAAATTGCCGTTGTCTGGTTGACTAGTGATTTCACATTCCCAGCCCCGAAGTTAGTCGATTATAGCTAGTCAGTTGCATGACTATTTTGATTACCTTCCTTACAAAAATAGTTTAGCAAACTTCTTAATTTAGTTACACTGACTCGCTTGGATTAAAATCATAGTGAGTTGCTCGTTATGATCTAGTTTTCTCTGACCCTTGCCATCCCATTTTTGATATTTGGACATTTATGTTGGGGTATAGGGTTAGAATCCATTCCCTATCGAAAAGTTGGAATTCGTCGACACCATTTTGTGTCTGCATAGGGAAGATTCTTACTAACTGGCCTAGCAAACTTAAAAGACCTTTCATAGAGATATACCTGCATGAAATGGATAGGAATATGATTTATTTTCTCAGATATTGCAAGTATTACAATTGTTTAACTTTTATCCACTGACAAACTAGCCGAAACAAGAGTGTTGATGAAGTTTGAGCATAACAAGTCAACATGACTACACAAATCTTGTGACCCACATGCAAATGACTTCAGGGTTCAAATTGGCATGTAATATCAACAATTAACCATTTCTAATTTTGCTGTGGGAAAACAAATCGGACATGAAAATGAAAGTCACATAATATTTACAACACTGCTAATTGATCATACTGGCTTTCTTTTGTCTGACATGTTTTGATTTGCCAATAATTTGGTCACTTAGCCCAATATGCAATCAAGCGGTTACAGGATATAAATATATACACGAAGATCGGCTAGAATCGGGTTTCAGTACACCTTAAAAGCTTGATTGGCCAAATGAAGGTAGATGTAATGATCAAAGCACTAAAATAAGGACAAGCCCAACTTTTTTAAAAAGCACTTGTCCTGGACTAGCAACTTGGAAAATTTTATTTGCCCAACTTAAAAAATGACTAATCCGGGACATCGGTCTATGGGATTTGCTCAGCCCTGTCCAAGTTTGTGGTTTCCTGTCATGTTGCCTTTAAATTTTTCCACTCCAAACCCAATCATGTATATAGTTTTCATCAGCCTAAATTAACGATAGATGGTATATTTTGTCATTAATAAGGAAAACAAAATTACAATTTGCGACATTGGTGAAGCACAGTGCAATCACTATTATTAATTTCATTTCCGATTGTAGCCATATAAATATTGCAAACTTAATATCAAGAGACCAGACAATATGCCTTTTGCAAGTTTAGACAAGAATTTTGGAGTTGAACTTATTTTTTTGTAAATTGCTTTCATGTGGTCGACTGTAGTCATTTCAGGTTTTCGCCATCAGAGGTGGTTGATTGTAGCTATTCAATTACATGGCTAGTTTGATTATATTATAGCATACAGTATCAAGGCCAGGTATCAGCATAAGTGGATTATGACATTACAAATAATTATTGTGGTTTGTCAGTATGAAATAAGGATTTTTTTATGTAACAATTGATTCCAATGCATTTTTATATCCAAGTTTGAGGCTTCCTGTTGTAGTGCCTTTGAATTTCTCCATTCCAAACTCAGGACTGTATATACCATTTTTATCAGCCAAAAATGTTGTAGCCAAAAAATATGAACAGATGGAATATATTTTGTAGCCATATGTAAAACATAATTGCAATTTACAACGTAGGCTAAGTCCAGTGCAATCACTGTTATTGATTTCATTTCCAGTTATTGCTGTATAAATATTGCCTGTGAACTTGAAATCAAGAGACTTTGACAAAATGAAAATTTAGAAAGGGGCCCCAAGTGGTTTAAAGCACTCTCTGTTACGGATCACTGCCATCTCACCTCTGTCTTCGTGGGTTAGAGTCTAAGATTTGGCAAATGTGGATATATGAGACAGCTTGCCAGTAGCTTCTCGTTGGTTGGTGGTTCTCTCCACAGATTTCCTGGTTTCTTCCACCATTAATTCTAGCAACCATGTATAACTTATTGTGTGCTGGATAATGGGCATTAAGCTCCATAACAACAACAAATTTAGACAATGTTGTCAAACGGAAAAATGATTTCAGTGAGACTCAGAATATGCTAAACTTGCATTAACTGATAGTTCAGATGCGACCCTATCCAAGTGTAAGAAAGTACATGATTTCTGGCTTGGTGGGGACTGCAACTTTTACTGGTGGGACTGCAACTTTTGTTATTGGGACTCCTATTTTTACCAAATTAGGAGTCCTAGACTCATAGTTTTAAAATCCTAGCGAGACCTCTGCACTTATCTGTTGAAATTTTTGTTTCAAATTCTAAAATTTTTGATTTTCTGATTTGTGTTTGGGCAAGATGAAATTCCAGTTTTTAAAAATGTCCCCCTTTAATTTTGATTCATGCTGGGTTCTCATGCTACCGGTAAATCAGGAAAATGTGTGCGGGGGGTAGGAAGATTTAGAAATATTGAAAAGAATAGACTACAGTTGTACTGTGAAAATATATCTTCTTTTCCATTTTCATCTTTAATTTTGATGTTTTGTGTGTTTATATTTTTATTGTATGACTGTGACAGCTTTTCATATTAAGTAAATATCATTACAATAGTGTGGATGTCAATTCCTTTAGTCAAACTTGTAAATGGCAAACACAGATTTTCTTTTCTTACAAAACTTTTTTCATTCCACTCAAGGTGGCAGGCCTGGTTTTATTTTGCTTATATTCATTTTACTCAATTCAATAAGTGTAACTCTAAATTGGCACATCTGCCTATTATTATTTTAAGAATTTGAATTAAGGTACAATATTGCTTATAAATTCTTTATTGGAGTTGATGCCTGAAATGAATCATTATTTTTATACCATTATTTTTGTTGGTTGGCCTTGGTGCTTGTGAATATTTTGATTGGATTCAATTTTGGTTTATCCCATTTTACATGTTGAACAATTTATATATATATATATATATGATGCGAGATAAGTGGTTTGTAATTAATCCCACTCATGCATTATGAATGAATAGAAATGTTTGCATGAATCCCTGTGTTCAGAGTACAAATGTGGTTTAAAAAAAATGAGCAGGTCTTCACAAAGCAAATACCAGGTCTTCATTAAATATCCAGACATGTTAGAATTGTTATGTCAACAGGGATTAAATTACAATTTTATTCTTATTAATTCAGGAATGAGCAATATAGTCTTTATATCCTATGTTAATTTGGTTATTATTTGTTACCGAGGACAAAAATGTGCATGTTTGAAAATAAATGCATGATAGGAACAGTGTTTCAACTTAAAGCCATCACAGGTCTTTGAATAAAGATGACCTGCCTCTTATTTGTCACTTTATTTGGCATTGATCACTTCTTAGTCTGCAATATACATATGGCCGAGTTATCTTCTGCATGAAACATACTACATGAACAAAATGGAAGGAAAACTTGACTAAATCTGAATTTATCTCTTTTCTACCAGGAAACATATGAGCTTAATTGATAGTTTGTGTAGCTTGCGGACATTTTGTACCATCAGGCAGCTATCCTGAATGGGCATATATATTTACCATACCATGCATTCATTTTGCCTCTTGTGTTGATGTAGAGAGTTGTATAGTATCTCTGTTGTCTAAAGGGGCATACAGCAACCGTCTGGTATCCACGGGCAATGTTTGATTCTAATAAAATATCGCCTACTATGTACCAGGCACAATATTGCATTTACTACATGTTACAAGGGCTTGGGAGTTCTCTATTTGAAATGCTCAATGTATTCTCTAGTTCAAATAACTTTAAATTAACATTGAGAATATTTATGTATCATGGCTGTTCCATTACAAAATAAATGTGACCCAGGGAAGGCACTTTTAAAGTGGGTACCCACCCATAGTTGCAATTTAAAATTTCTTTTTCTTTTAATATAAACTGTGAAATCAAAGTACCATGGTATATATATATTTTAAAAACTGCCTTTTCTGGGTACCATATTCACCACCCCCTCGATATCTCGCGCCCAGATAACTCACAAACCTGCTTATAATGTGGTATTTGGCTTGGCTCCCGATTTTTTCCAAAGAAAGTATATTTTAAAATATGTTGAACAAGAAAAAAGTGATAAGAAATGGGTAATTGGTAAATTGTACCTTGATACATAGCTTATTTTTATCATCAAAAATGGTGATTATTGCCCATAAAGATAGAATCCGTATTGTGAAATTTGCAAGTTCTAATAAGATATCACATTCATGTTATAATCCTTTAATTTCGCCTCAACAATGTAATTGGCATCATACATATTCTCTTATATGAAATCATGAAAAGAGTCGACCGTCACATGAAAACCCATGAGTACTTCTGTGAGAACCTAATTACATGCTGGCTTTGTTTCAATCAACAGTTTGGGAAAGTGTTTGTTACAATAAAAGAATAAATTAAAAGAGACCTGTATTGTTTTATCACTTCAATATGTCTTTTGTATCAAATCAAACAAGTACATTAAAAAAATTGTTCAAAAGGCATGCCAATTGGAGCATAATTTCTTGTATTCATTACTGTTTTCAAATTTCATTTTATTAAAGTATATAATATGAGTAATGCATCCTAATCATTTGTAAATTTGACCATGGAGAGCAAAGGAATTAAGTGAAAGTGATTGAATAGCTGTGCATCATAGATAAGGTTCATAATGGCAAAGCGAGATCAAAAATTTTCAATGGACTAAAAATTGCTGAGTTGACATTTAGAGGTTAGCTTAAGGATGAGCCAAAACTTCAAAATTACTTACCTAATGTTGATTCAGATGAAGGGATGAAACAAAAACAAGCTTGGACTGAAAACGAATTACATGCTGCTGCATACACATGGTTCACACAGCAACGTGTCACAAACTGCAAGAGTTACTGTTTTCTAATTTATGTAGTTTTAAATTTTTAGACTTATTAAATTCATGTTGGTAATGGTTAACCCTTAAGAATTTTTTTTTCTTCCCTTGTACTTCTACCACAATAAAATACTACACATCGTTCAATCGACATTGTTTTTTTTGAAATATATCAGTCTTTTGTTTTTAAAAAACCGTCTGCTTTGGATCAAACAATAAAACTAGAATGTATACCATTCACAACAAGAATTAGTGACATATTACACGTGTGAAGTCGTACATGTGCTAAGCGAACAGAAACCATGTGGAATAATATTTTGATGATCTCAATATACTGTAAGTTATCCTGTAATTAATGTTACTCTGTAAGGAAAAAAACTAAACAAAGTACACCGCTATGAAGAGATATTTTTTCACTGTTAATCTTAGCATGATTATTGAGCATTCAACACTGTAACATGCCAAGCCACCCCACCCCATTTTGCCTCTACATCGATACCTTTGTGAGTTTTGTTGCTTGTTACAGGTCCATCGATAACTAACTCCCTTGCTTATATTGCAAAGTTTTTGGACAATGTCCATGAGTTATCGAGGGAGTGTTGTATGTTTATATGGAACAGCCCTCACTTTACAACCAATACATCTATCTTAGTTGAGATTGCAGACGAATCCATTCCTAAATTGTCAAAGAAACCCCAAACCATGGTTCACTAAAGAATGTAAAGAAGCCATTAAACAACAGCGAGAAACATTGAAAAAATTAATCGTCTGGCGCCTGAAAATTTAAATCATTATCTGGTTAAAACTCGCAGCATGATTAAAGAAAGTAGACGAACATCATGGAAAAAATGTTGAAACTTTAAACTCTCGTTCCTCAATTTAAAAAAGTTTGGGCCACGATCAACAAAATTAATGGAAAAGGGAAATACAATTGTTTCCAACACCTTAAGCTAAATAACAACAATTATAAAACCAGGCATGAAATAACTAATGTACTTGCGGATAGTTTCTCCAAAAATTCTTCATCGTCTAATTATTCCGAAGTTTTCTTAAGACTTAAAACTTGAAAAGAAAAAAATCTGCTGGACCTGACGATATACATTTCTAGTTTTTAAAACACCTTCCAGAACCATCCCTGACAGTTCTTCTGGATTTATGGATTAAAGGTAATGTACCGAAAATTTGGAAAGAATCTACCGTAATACCAATTCCCAAACCAGACAAAGATAGCATAGATCCTACCAACTATAGATCTATATCATTAACTAACTGCATATGCAAAACAATGGAACGTATGATCAATTCTCGGCTTGTATGGTGTTTGGAATCAACAACTTAATATCTCCTTCCAAAGTGGCTTTCATTATGGACGTAGTACCAATGACCATCTGGTTATACTCAAAACATTTATTCGCAATACTTTTATCAAGAAAGAACATTTAGTAGCGGTTTTCTTTGACTTGGAAAAGGCCTATGACACAACATGGAAGTATGGAATACTAAAAGACCTGCACGATCTGGGTCTAAAAGGCCAACTTCCCTTATTCATATAAAACTATCAAACTTGCTCAAAGATAAAGTATAAACAGGATATAAAATTTTTGTACTTTTGTATAAAGCATGAACAGGGCATGAGAAGTTTGTATTTTTGTATAAAGTATAAACAGGATATAAAAAGTTTGTACTTTTGTTTAACGCATGAACATGGCATAAGAAGTTTGTATTTTATCATTTGCAGTAATTGTATATTGTGTCACATATTATGTACTCTGTATTTTTGTACTTAGCATTTGACAATTTCTACTATTCTGGAAGTGTTGTAATAAATAAGCACAATATCTTAAAGATTCAGACTGTCAACGGGGGACTGTGCTAGCCAGGACAAACTCGGGACGTAGTAAGAACGTTGGGACATAGGGTACCGAGCTTTATGTACCGCTTAGTTAAGGCCAGGTTGAGAGACTGCTAAATGGAGGTGTAATAGCCATTTGGAAAGCAACAATTTGTCTCCTTTCCAAAGTGGCTTTCATTAAGGTCGTAGTACCAGTGATCATCTGGTTAAACAAAAAATTTATTCGCGTTGCTTTCATCAATAAAGAACATTTATTATCGGGTTTTCTTTTATTTGGAAAAGGCCTATGACACAACATGGAAGTATGGAATACTAAATGACCTGCACGATCTGGGTCTAAAATACCGACTGCCCTTGTTCATACTTTCTCTCAGATGGAATTCAAGGTATGAGTGGCTTCACCCTCTGATATGCATGATCAAGAGACCAGTGTGCACCAGGGCAGTATTTAATCTGTGACGCTTTTCAACATAAAAAAAGAATCACCAAGGGTCTGATGCCAGTGTGGATAGCACACTGTATGTTGATGACTTTTTAATATGTTACCAATCTAAGCAAATGCATACAATCGAAAGACAATTACAGCAAAAATATCTACAAGATTCAAAATTGGGCAAATATTATTAATGGCTTTAAATTCTCGAAATCAAAAACTGTATGCATTTCTGTCAGTTACGAAGACATCATGATGGACGTAAACTCACACTGGAAGGAACACCTATTCCAGTTGTTGATGAAACAAAATTTTTAGGTATTATCTTCGAAAGAAAACTGACTTATATTCTACACCTGAAAAATTTGAAAGCTAAATGTTTGAAGTCTCTTGATTTGCTTAACCCTTTCATCACTAAGTGACTTTGTAGGCATAGAGTCCTCAACACTAAGTAACTTTGGAGTTGTAAAGCAAAATGACTTGTGGACTTTGAAACAACATAACTTTGTCAATGTTAAAGATATCTGGCTAGATTAGGTGTCAAAATCAAGGTTAAAAATCAAATTTTATGACTAATTTAATAAAATGTGCATATATATTACAACTGTTAAAATGCAGGTACAAACAGGTAACAACAGGTAAAATACAATTATTTTATTACCTCTTAGAAAACTTAGAATGTTCTCAAAACTTGTTCAATTGACCCTAGCTGTACTAGTGAATAATCACAGTGACAACACAAGTCTTTCTTTCATGATGTCCATAATATATAAAATTCTATAAAATTAACCAAAATGATCTCCAAGGTGAGATCTGTCCACACACCTAAGTGACCTATATCGCCTCTGCCACGTTTGATCGTCGCATTGAAGTTCGTTAAACGGACAATTTTTCCAAAAACTTCATCTGAATAGAATATTTGAAAATAATCCGAAGCTTCCTGGAGCCATATAACTCTCGAGTGTGCCCAATTCTGTCAGAAAACAGAACATTTATCTGCTTGAAATTAGACGATTGTTGTATGGTCTTTGGTTCAGCAAGGATGTCCTACTTGAAGATGCTTGACCCAATCCATCTTCAGGGAAATTGACTTGCTCTGGGAGCATTTAAGCATCCCCATGTGAAAGCCTACTCATTGAAGCGAACGAACCATCTTTATCACATCATAGAGAAATCCTTTTTGCACAGTATACTCTCAAATTAAGATCCAACCCTCTGAACCCAGCTTTTTCGGCTGTTTTTGAACCAAAATATAAAACCTTATATGACAATAAACCAAACATCACACCTACCTTTGGCATTAGAATATCAAAATTCCTTGAAAGTACATAAATTGATCTTTCAAAAATTCTGAAAACTACTGTCTCCAATACTACTGCTACATCAGCAACCAAGGGTACTTTTTACATGATGGAAAAAATCTGAGACAGACTCTTCCATTTTCCACAACTCTTACCATGAACTTCTCACCCAATTTGAAAATTATAAAAAATATATATGGATGGATCAAAAGATGAGGAAACGGCTGCTGCAGCCTTCGTTAGTGAAAAACACACAAAAGTTCACTTGCCAAATGGTATGTCAATCCTTTCAGCTGAAATCAGAGCAATAGACCTTGCTTTGCAATACATTGCAAGCAAGCATATTTTAAACAGCATCACTCTCAGTACTTCAGTCACTATGTAATAGAAAACTGGAGAATCCATTATTAGCTAATATTCTCCTTAAACTTACTGATTTGAGTACCTCACATAATATAGTATACTGTTGGTTACCCAGCCATGTTGGAATTAAAGATAACGATAAAGCAGACCGCGCTGCTAAAATGGCCCTATCATTAGAACCATCTGATTTTGAAACACTATATACTGATTTTTAATGTTGTATCAAAGACTGTTTATGTCAGAAATGGCAGGCATGATGGAATGATGCTCTGAATAATAAACTTTATGCCATCAAGAAGACCCTAGGAGAATGGATTCCTTCATACAGAGCCGACCATAGGGAGGAGGTAGTCGTTGCAAGAATTTGAATCAGCCATTCTTATTTAACCCTCTCCTACAAACTAAAAGGAGAAGACCTACCAGAAGCACCTTATGTTGGATCTCCAACCTACATGTAATCAATATTACAATGTGCAAGACATGAGGGAGCTCTTTGATACTGTTAGCATTTCATGTTATTGACTTTCTTAAGGAAGTAAACATTTATCATAAGTTATAGCTTTATGTTATCACCTTGAGTATTTTTATGTGCTACATATGTCCGTTCTCTAGATTTTAATTACCATTCACCTGTCTACGTTGTCATACATTATTTACACTCCCTGTTGATCGGGAAACTTTATTTATTGATTGATGTTACCATTTTCATCGTTTTACCATTAACTATTTGGTTTCATATTGCTGGTCGATAACAAAAACCTTTTACCACTTGTAAATAATGAAGGATTTAATTTTTTGTATGGTGTTAGATAGCCTTTTTGTGCTGGTGCGTTGTAAAAATTCAACCAATCAGCAACCAATAAATATTTATAACTTTTGTGCTGCTTTGTGTGACAAAAGAATGATCAATAATGATTTACTTATGTGCAGAGGATAAAGGTTTGAATCCCAGCTCATACCAGAGACTTATAAAAATGGTACTAATGGCTGCTACATATCTGTGGCATGATGCCACAATGCTAGGCATCACTGTAAATTACCACCCTACTAGCATTCATTTTAGCCATTTATGGAAATAATTTCATTCTTTATAGAAATATAAAGTAGAAAAAAAAATCACATGCAATTGCACAAGTCCAAATTGCTTAACTCTTTCATCACGGCGGACCGCAAAACTGGTCAGGGGGAAGTAAGTCTGTAAACACTATGGACCGACTTTTTGGTCTGAGGCAGTGTTCTTTAACGTTATAGTACCCGACTAAATATCTTTCGGGGTACCTCTAATAACTTCCATCTTGTAATGTAGATGTTATATTTGGGTGATCTCGTGAGTTTAGCTTTTATACAATTAGAAATATCGAACAAAGTAGGAACTTTTAATGTGTTTTCCAAATGCTGAAATTTGTATCCAAAATGGCAGCATTTGATAGAATTTTTGAGGAGAGTTTTCGGAGGATTTAAATAATTTCGACCTGGTAAATTTGGATGACAATGAGAGAAAACTATGTAGAGACAATGGAATGCACTTGCGGGTGACAGTGATTATGATGAAGATGACTTTGAAGGTTTTGAACCAGAGGAATTTTAAGCTCCACATTTGCAGACCTGTTTACTTGACCGTATTTGTACGGAATAACGCCCATCCGTACGGTCATACGGTCATTAACCTGAAAATACGATTTGAGGTTGCATTTATTTATTACTTTTTAAAATTAATTTTTTTAGCCGGTTTTTTTCGTTTTGTATCGTCTCTTCGGTCCGCATCCGCGTCCACATTTTGTGCCACGTCACTTATTTTGACATTCTCAACATCCGGTTGTTTAAACAAAGGAAAATGCCAAAGACAAGAAAGTTTCAGCACGAAACTGATGATGAAAATGGAAAGTCTAACACAGCAGCATTTTCTACCAGTTTATTCTACTCTGTGGCTATGCCTTAACTCATTAACCCCTGAGCCAAATAGCTAAGCAGTCCCCTACAGCATACTTGCAGATACCACCTAGAGCAGTGTTAGCCTTAGCAGTACCTGTATCCCTGAGACCTACTGACAGCACTTGGCTTGCATATTTTTCCATAGGGGGGTACTTGCAGTAAATTTCGTATTATTTTATTTATATTCATTTAATTTGGCTGAAATTTGGCAAATCAGTTCTCAATAAAATTATGTACATAATGGTATAAATTTCATGCCACATGCAGAAATAATACTCCTGCATAAAGGTGAAACTAAATGGTGTACTTACCAATTTACTTTTCTTGCCATTGAATAATCCATAAAATCCATTAGAAATTCACACACAATAATGAACACATGAAATAATTATATTTTATGTACACAAAAATTCCACTTGTCATTTCTCATGCAAACTTAATCTCCTGTGAATACTGTTCCAAGATGCATATATTTACCTTGCTAATAAAACACTTATCAAACTCTGAATTATGAACATTCATGCTTACAAATTTTAATTCTCAAACATTTATTTAATGATTCTTCAAAAGATCTACATGATATGGCTTAAAACAATCTACAAACAAATGAATATTACACTGAATACACATATTTAAAACTTCCCGTCGTCACTTTTCTTTGCTGCATTGTCTACATCTTCCCCTCTTCTCACCATTCTTAGGAAAGTGGCCTCCTGTATTTGTTGCTAAGTTGGCTAAATCATTTTCCTGGTAGTCACCAATCAGCAATTTTGCCAAATTCATTTTAAAATCAATCATCCTGTGTGCTTTTACCTGTCTGTTCCTGCTCCGCTTGACATGATGTTCGGATTCTCTCATTAATATGAATCCATTGGTGACAGCAATATCAAACAAAAACCAAAAAAGGTACAACCACCACTTTTTAGCTGCTCTGTATGTACTGTACTGAGTTCTAAGCTGGTCTGCTATGTCCACTCCGTTCATGTTGATGTATTCTTGAATGATGGATGGTGCTTTGATGTTTTTCACATCTCCATTTTTGGATTTGCGTTGTACTATCTTCTCTATGGCTGCTGGATCTTCTGCTGTTGATAGGGTGTAGATGTGCCTCTTGTCCATCCAAACACAGGCTGTTAATTCCCCTCGCTGTGCCGTTTTAAATTCCCCTTGAACCTTAATATCTCTCTTATTAAGATGCTGAATAGGATATCCTCTTCTGTTGTTTCTTGCAGTTCCGCGTGCATATGTACCTTTCTGTAGAAGCTTCTCAAATAAGTCTGGGCTAGTGAAATAATTGTCTACATTTACAATATGATTTCTTTCCCATATCTTTTGTGTTAGGTCCATAACAACATGTGTGGCTAATCCCACTTCTCTGGTACCTGCATCCTTACCTGTATATACCTGAAATTCGTTGGTGTAGCCATTTTCTGGATCAGCCCTCATCCACACCTTGATTCCATACTTTGTCGGCTTGGCTGGTATATACTGGCGAAAGGCTAACCTACCTCGAAATTTTATCATTGCTTCATCTACACTTACATTTTGATGAGGATTGTAGTTTTGTAAGCAGCAGTTTTGAATGGCGTCATACACTGGCCTCACATGATGCAACTTGTCATGACCTGGTTGACGTCGAGGAGGATTACGTTGACTATCATTTATATGAAAATATTGAGATATTTTGTCAAACCTGTCTCTCTTCATGATCCTTCTCAAACTTAGGTTTCCAAATAAGGAATCTGTTGACCAGTACATGGCTGTCTCAGGGAGCTGAAGAATGCTCATATAAACTCTCATTCCCAGCCATGCTTTCAATTCTATCTCCGTAACATCTCTCCAGTTCCGGTCTTCTTTCTCCACCTGCTTTTGCCTTGCATAAAGAGTGGTCTCGTTTATGATCAACTGAAACAAAAATGCTGGGAAAAATAGCTCAAAAAAATGAAATTCATTTGCATCAGGGTCTGAATCTGTTGTTGGTCCTGGTGTTGGTCCCGTAAATTGCCTCTTGTCGATGTGTTCTGTCATTTATAATCCATCGATCACCTCTTCCACCATTTTCTTCTCCATTCTCTGCAACATTCTCATCCTCATTCTCATCACTCTCGCTATCATCATTAATTGCTACTTCAATGTCACTATCGATCTCGTCCGATGAGAATCCAGAAAATCCTCCGTCAGAATCTGTCATGTAAAATTCCGCTCCAAGTGGCTGATTCTCGACAATTTCCATCATTTTCAAATCAAAATAACTTCACTATTACTGGTGCTATTGCAATCAAATTTTTTTCCCTTTGTTCAGTCGAGTTCACTCTGTCAACGTAAGCCAAAATTTTATTGGTTCAATTGCCTGAATAATTAAGAAATGGCTTGAAATCAACCAATGGTTAGTGACGACGTAACTCGTTGTACGGGAAATAAGCCATGCCAAATACTGCCTCTCAAACTCCCGGGAAATAAGCTAGTTAACTCTGCCTTGCTAACGAGGCGCTCGGGAGATTAGGGGTGAAAAGTTCAACGAGTTATCGAGGCGCTAGGGGTTAATGAGTTAAACCATCGTCAAAAGGAGAACATTTTGTGCATTGCACTGTTTGCAACTTAGACTTTTCCTGTGCACATGGTGGAAGGAATGACTGTTCATGGCATGTGGAATCGGAAAATCATACCAAATTGAAATCATTAATGAATAGAAATAGAAACATTTTGTCAATGATGAAAGGAAAGGAAGTCAGTGATCAAAACATACTTCAAAAACAAAAAACACGTGCTGAGGCGATTCTATGTGAGTTGATCACAAATATGAATTTGTCATTGAGTACAGCTGACAAGTTAACGAAGCAATGAAAAATAATTTATTATCCTTATTTCCATTCTAGTAAATATTGACAAAGATGATGCTAGATTATATCAGATAAATAAGATTGCTTTCACCTATGTAGATAAACTTATTATTTTCTAAGTGGATGGGTGGTAACAATGTCTGTCATGTTTTATATCAAGTCGTCCTTAACCATGTAAAATAGAGAATTGGCTTTAATTAAAATGTTATGGATATGAGTGAAGCTGAGAAAACAGAATTTCTAAGAAAGTAACGGAGGTAAACAACAATAAATTTTGTTATGTTGTATTTTTTTTTTTTTTTATCACTATAATATGAACAGGATGTTTAAGTCAGTGGTGTTCAATTTCTGCATATTTGTGCCTTGAAACAAAGAATTAACTGAATACCAGCGTCTTTGCAAACTAAGAGTTATTTACACAATATTGTATAGTTATTATGTCGTGTAATACTACATAATGATAGTTATAGAATATTGATAGTATCTACTATTTGTGTGCTGAAAATACTGACTGCGGTCTGAAAATACTGACAGGCATTGCTTAAAATACTGACAGGAAAATTTATGGGTAAACTGGTCTGTTGTAGATGTTTTAAATAGTTACATATGCATTAAAGTTTTGCGAAATGCATCTGCCGGTATACGGGCAAGCCAATTGCTGGAAACTTACGGTACACGTAAATATTAGACTATAAGATTATCAAATTAAATAGTCAAATAATATTTAGTTATATAACTGTTAAAATTGGATGTTATTAATAAATTAAAAAAAATATTGAAATAACGATTGCCATTGTATTTCCTCTATTATTCGGCATGTACATCTTAGAATCTATCAGTTTCTAAATTCTGTCGTAAATTTCAGCACATTTTCCCACCCAAGCTGCTAGTCAAAGTCCTTTGAACTTGCTGCCCAGCTATTGCGTCATATTCTTTTGATGTACTCAAATAAATACAGACTGCAGATCTGGGATTCTTTTGTTATTTCAAACAACGAATTATGTCCCGGTAAAGCACTTCATAATTTACTTTAATAGTAGTTTATAAAAACACACAACCATTTTCGGTTGGTTTCGCAATGGCTTGTTATAAAAAAAACAAAAAAAAAACCCATAGGATTATTTCCTCCGATGATAGCTCTAGTTTTAAACTCTGGATTAAGCCGAGACTGGCTTCCTGGAGAGAACTTCAAAGTACCGGTAATTAATACAAAGGAAGGCTGGTGAACAGTTTCAATTGTTAGGTGAATTAGCAATATCTTCGTTAATGTATTAAAATCACTGTAGCGTATAAAGTGCCTTTGAAGTTTTCTTGGGTTGTGGAAATGACCGATATATAAATACATTCTGTTGATACAATGGAGAATTAATAAAATATAGTTTCACAAAAACTTTTTATATGATTTAAAATTGTTGTATTAGCGTAAGTTTTGTTTTAAATTAAATTCGTGTCATTTATCATGGCACCAAAAACTAGAAAATATATGATGCAGAATTTAAGTTAAACGTCATAGCATTTGCAAAAGAAAATGGAAATCATGCAGCAGAAAGAAAATTCAACATAAGCGAGAAGATTGTGCGTGACTGGCGTAAAAAAGAAGACGAGTTGAAGTCAAGAAAAAAAAACCAAGAAGGGAAATCGTAGTGGCAAAGCAAGTTGGCCAGTTCTTGAGGAGAATCTACGAAAATGGATTGTGGAACAGCGTGCTGCAGGTCACGGACTTTCAACAATTCAAATACGACTCAAGGCAAAGTCAAATTCTATTGTGATACTGAGTTTTATATAACTCTTAAACAATTGTATAATATTTCTTACACGAAGTTGGAAATTACCAAGTCACAAGCAACGGCCGGCGGTATCAAAGACGTGATTATGGTAAGTGCGGAAGAGCGACTTATACGCAGGAGCTACTTATAGGGCGGAAAATACGGTATTGCCAGTAAAGATAGAATTTATATTGTGAAATTTGCATTCTTTTAAAATGTGAAGTAATATTTCTCAAACGTGTCGCAAACCGCAAGTGTTATCGTGTTCTAATTTATGTCGTTTTAAATTTTTAGTCCCATTAAATTCATATTGGTAATGGTTAAACCTTGTGATTTTTTTTTCTTCCATTTTACTTCTACCGCAATAAAAATCTACACATTGTTCGATCGACATTGTTTTTTCGAAGTGTGTCGATCTTTTGTATTTGAAAAAAAACCCGTCTACTTTGGATCAAACAATAAAATTAGAATGTATACCAGTCACCACAAAAATAAGTGATGTAATACACAACGTGTGAAGTACATGTGCTAAGCAAATGGAAACCAGGAGGAATAATGTTTAGATGATTTCCTCAATATACTGTAAGTTATCCTGAAATTAATGTTACTCTGTGAGGAAAAACTAAACAAAGTACACCAATATGAAAAGATATTTATCCACTGTTAATCTTAGCACGATTATTAAATTGAGTATTCAACATGCCAAGCCACCCTACCCCCCTTTTCTCTATGCGTCGATCCCATTGTTTTATTTGTTGTTTGTTATAGGTCCCTCGATAACTCGCGCCCTCGCTTATATCGCGGTCGATGTTTTTGGACCCCAATGTCTGCGAGTTATCAAAAGAGTGGTGTAATTGGATGCATTTCAGTTAATGCTACATCCTTAAAACCAAAGGTCAGTGTGATCTATAGGTTTTGCTTTGTTAACATGGGTTAAGCATCACAGATTGAGCCATATTATATACATCATAGCCCCTGATGAAATTAGTGGTAAGCTTTCATTATTGTTGACTATACATTATTTCCTCACAGTTTAAATGCAAGTTGTCTACATGTATAATATATGAACTAGATGATTGGAATGTTTTCTTTTCATTTCATCAGCTATAGTGGCTATGGAAGGTAATTATCGATGCATGAATTAATTGGCACTGCAAGCTGTCATTCCAGTATTTCTCAAAGTCCAAGACTTTCACCCAGTAAAATATGGCTTCGGGAGGTGGAAAATAATAGCACATTGTCAAGTACATTATTGAAAACAATAATTACTGAAAAGATACAAAAACAACATTAAACTATGGATTTTATAAACTTTTATTGCATTTATGTCCTGTCACAGTTCGTAGGAAAGTACATAGGTGGCATCATATAAGTCAGCGTAATATTCTGTTTATAGTACCTATTAAAAGTTAGAATCCCTCATGAAATGTTAAAAATTACACAAAAGTATTTTCTTAGAAAAGGGACCAAGATTTGTTTAATTTGTTTTCTGCATGATAATGTTTACCATGTCTACTGGGGACTGCATGAAGTTTAAATGAGCTTTGTAATCGTTGATTACAATCTTGTTTCTAAATAAACTCACTATTTGGCCAGGAATGAACTATGTACTGTTAACAGTGGCATATATTTTCTAACCTTGTGAGATTGGAAGAATGTTTTTGCTTATAGTTACTGGTGATATATTTCTCTTTTCAGTGATGGATGGCTCTTTACCCAAATCGTTGAAACACATCATTAGCAATGCAGAGTATTATGGGCCGTCATTATTTCTTCTAGGTACGTTGCACATTTCTCATTATTTAAAGAAAGACTAATATAGTGCATTGTGCACAGAGTTTTTAACAACAGCCTTATAAGGAAATTTTAAGATTTTGGTCTTGCAATTAATTAAGGTTAATTTTCAACCAGGATAAATTTTGAGCTTTTTTTTTTCATTTTTTTCTCGACTAAATTTATGGGTACCGTATTTAATGTTATTTTTCGAACACAAAAAAAATTTATTCATTTCAGTGTATGGAAAATTTTATGTAAAATAAATATAATTTTGTGATAAAGACAATGCACAAAATATAAAGGGATCATACCCGAACAAGGTTGATGGAACATGCAATACTTGACAACCTAAAATACAAAACAAACGTACAAATTTGTCTCATTCTGCTCTCAACTCAAGAATCTCATTGTCGTCATGAGAGAGAGGAGAGAGAGAGAGAGAATAGTCCTTTTTGCTTAGGAATCAGGAGAGAGAGAGAATAGTTACCTGTCAGTTTTGTTATTAATTAGGTAAATACTACAAGAGCACTATTATATAAAATTGGCAATTAAAACCTGAATAAAAAAATCATTTTGTTGTACCCGTAATTATGGGATCCATTGTCAATAGGCCACATGGCTATGCAGACGTAATATACATGCTAATTAAATACTCTTTGACCTTTAGCTTGTTCCTTTCCAGTAAATACTGGACTGGATTCACCTCAACAGATCAAATTAACCCTTTCATCACAGCAGACCGCATATGCGGTCAGGGGAATTTACTCCGTCAACACTATGGACCGAGTTTTTGGTCTAGGGCAGTGTTCCTTTTTAATGTTATAGTACCCGACTAAATATCTTTCGGGGTACCTCTAATAACTTCCACCTGGTAATGTAGATGTTATATTTGGATTATCCCGTGAGTTTAGCTTGTATACAACTAGAAATAACGAACAAAGTAGGAACTTTTAACCTGTTTTCCGAATGCTGAAATTTGTATCCAAAATGGCGGCGTTTGATGGATTTTTAGAGGAGAGTTTGATTTAAATAATTTTGACCTGATAAATTTGTTTGACAATAAGAGAAGATGTATGGAGAGACAATGGAATGCATTTGTGGGTGACAGTTATGACGATGAAGATGACTTTGAAGGTTTGAACCAGAGGAATTGTACGCTCCACATGGTTTTTATTTTTGGACAAAGCCCAAAAACCAAAGAGACTTTTTTCAGTTTTCTGACAGAGTTGGGCACACCCGAGAGTTATATGGCTCAAGGAAAGCTTCGGATTATTTTCAAATATTCTATACAGATGAAGTGTTCGGAAAAATTGTCTGTTTACACACCCGAGAGTTATATGGCTCCAGGAAAGCTTCGGATTATCTTCAAATATTCTATTCAGATGAAGTTTTTGGAAAAATTGTCCGTTTAACGAACTTCAATGCGACGATCAAACGTGGCAGAGGTGATATAGGTCACTTAGGTGTGTGGACAGATCTCACCTTGGAGATCATTTTGGTTCATTTTATAGAATTTTATATATTATGGACACCATGAAAGAAAGACTTGTGTTGTTACTGTGATTATTCACTAGTACATCTAGGGTCAATTGAACAAGTTTTGAGAACATTCTAAGTTTTCTAAGAGTTAATAATATAATTATATTTTACCTGTTGTTACCTGTTTGTACCTGCATTTTAACAGTAGTAATAGATATGCACATTTTATTGAATTAGTCATAAAATTTGATTTTTAACCTTGATTTTGACACCTAATCCAGCCAGATATCTTTAACATTGGCAAAGTTATGTTGTTTCAAATTCCACAAGTCATTTTGCTGTACAACTCCAAAGTTACTTAGTGTTGAGGACTCTATGCCTACAAAGTTACTTAGTGATGAAAGGGTTAAGGAGACTTTGTTTAGGGAAGTGAGGCAACCCTTGGGGAGTTGAAAATGTGTACAACAAGCTCATTACTGATACTTATGCTGAAGCCATTGAAAAAAAAAGGCAAATTAATTTAAGAGAGAGAGAGAACAATAAAGCAATGTGTATCAAAATATATTTTTGTGTTATCCTTATTTTGAAGGGTACAATCTGTGATCCCACGTTGGATATTACATATAACTTAATGTAGTAGGTGACTTTTGCGTTTATGATTAAAACTAATTGGGTTTTTATAGTTTTTGCTGCCTTACTATATCAAAACAATAAGATTAATTGTCCACTGGTCTGTGGTCCTCTATTGCTCTTTTGAGATATTATTTGTACTGGATAAATAAACTGGAATAACTTCAGAATTGATTTTGAAATGCTTGCATTTCTTGGCTTCAAACTGATATAGAATGCTGTTGTCCTGCTGTTAATGAATATTAACAGTATATATTGTAATGGCTACAAAACAAAAACATCAATTGTTATATTTTCTCGCTGAAACAAAAGACAAAGAATGGCAAAATGATGAAAGCAAATAGATTCAGTTTACAAATCAGTTGCCCTTTCCGATTATGCTGAGCAAAGGGCTTTCTATACACTTATAGTGAATATTTCTTTACCGGTGGTTGTTTATTTTTTATTATTATTATATGCCTCATTTATGCAAAGATATCAGATAATTGGGTCTTTGTTTCATTTAAGAAACAAATATTTTTATTCTCGTGTGGGATTATACCATAAATTGGTAGTTTTGTGTATCAAAGTGAATCGTCGTTTTATGTAAGAAAAATAATAGGTTGACTCCAAAAAATTAGAAATTTTGTGTACCAGAAAGTATAATAGCTTTATTATTTTATGGGTTGCTGGTGTATGTAAAATTAAAGGGTACAAAAAATATCATTAAATACAGTACTTTTCAGAACAATCACGTGAATGTTTTTCTCAGGACCAGTTTGGTTAGATGCAGAGATTTGAAGAAATAAGTTTTAATGAACTTATTAAGGAGATAAACTGTGCTGTGTAAGCCATTAACTTTTATTGTCATCTCACTTTTGTGTCCCTGTCAGAACTATTGAAATGTACATATTAAGTAGTGACAGTTCATTTTAGATCCATACATTTGTCATCTTTGATGCAAGAAAGTTGCTCCTTTAACACCCATAGGACCCCCCCATATCAGAAGTGATTTGTAGCTGATTAATCAAGTGCATCTGAAGCTAGCATGCAGAACTGGAGTTCACCTGTCAAAAAGCATCAGAGGATCATATAATAGATGTGATGCTGCTCTTGAACATAATTGAGAAAACATAGTCAATATGCATGGAAAGAAATTGTAAACTAGTGAACAAGGAGTAAAAAAATGAAGTCTCAAATGGCCAAAATAAATTGTAGAAGGAAATTGTTACTCAAATGAGAAATTCATATCTCAGAAGAGGATAACATGTTTGAATTTTAATTGTCATATTGAAATTGGTAAAAATATTGCTATTTGTGAATTTGTGACCCTGTTGTTTTTATTTAACTTTACTGATCAGAGGTGAGAGGAGATTCTAGTATGGTCCTTCATCCTTGGGTCCCTTAGTGCAAGTATTTTAGTGCTAGTTCTGAACTACTTGGAAGATTACCACGACACACATGCATGCAAGCTCACACGTACACCTGCCCACACATAACATGGTCTAATTGGTCATTAATGAAAAGGGTGCTAGGAAATTCAGTGTGGCCACCACAACAGCATCTTGAAAACATTGTCTAGTCCTCCTTAATGGTTCATATCTCAGCATGGGGTTTCAACTTAAAGGCTACTTGTACTGTCTGATTGGTCCTTTCTGAAGTCAAATATGATGACTGTTTTTTGTTTTTGTGTCCAACTTGAAAATCTTACTGCTATTCAACCCAACTGGATGGTAATATCAGCATGTGGTTATCATTAAATGAGTTGTGATGATGTCTAGTTGGTCTAAATGGGCCCATTTGAACATCTAATATGGCCACATGGCAGTCATCTTGAAACAATTGTTATGGTTATTCCTTCAGAATAGATTGGTCATATCAACACAAGGTTTTTTTTATTTTTAGATTTTTGGGATTTTACTTATTAAATGAGTTGTGATGATGTCTAGTTGGTCTAAATGGGCCCATTTGAACATCTAATATGGCCACATGGCAGTTATCTTGAAACAATTGTTATGGTTATTTTTCCAGAATAGATTTGTCATATCAACACAAGATTTTTTTTTATATAGAGTTTTGGGATTTTACCAGGAGACTTTTTCTGATGTATAGTTGGTCTTGTACGAAAATGGTTTTGATCTGAAATCCAGTATGGTTACAACAGCTGCCATCTTGAAAATTTTACCTCTACCTGAATGAAAATCATTATCTCAGCTTTATCCAGACTGATGGTTGTATCAACTTGGGATTTTCACCGATAGACTTCTTAATGATTCCTAGTTTGTCCTAAATCAGAACTGTGCCTTGCTGACAACCAATATGTTTTCCACAGCCCCCGAATTTGAAAATCTTGTTACTGCTGAAGGATGTCAGAGATGGATTCAACTAGTAAAGTGTCAGCCCTTTAGAGACTCCTTTATGCCACTCTTTTTCCATTCCTGGAATGGAGCAAGTTAAATTTCACTTGTTGCACTTAAATGATGCATTAGAATCATTTTCATGCAGTATTTGTGATTTTCATTTCAGCAACAGATGTTGTGACAGTATATGTATTTCAAGAACCTTCCTTGCTTTCCTCACTGCAAGACAAAGGACTTACAGATGTCGTCTTGCATGCTTTACTTGTCAAAGATGTAAGTTAATATACCAATATTTGTCTTTTAAGCTTAATTAATTTGTAATTTTATTTTCCCAAATTTCTTTGATGTGTAGGAAATCTGTCTTCATTGAGACTTTGTTTTGATGGAGATTGAGATTGTTCTGTATGCATGGATTTTCAGCTGGATATTGCAACTAGCTTCCCAATAGGACTTTTACATTCAGCAAGAAGAAACCCGAAAGTACTAGTTCAGTGTTAGTGTTTATATGTGAAAGAGGTAGCTCAAGTGTAGTTCGATTTGATAAAACTATTGACATCAATATTATCTAATTATCAACTTAGTCAAAGGCCAAGAAAGCTTAAAGTAGTAGTCTATCATGCGATAAAGTAGCTTGACCATTTTGTAATTGTGTAAACAATACCTGTTTGTGCTACTTGTTGATGGGGACAATTTTGACATAACATGGTTAATAAATTGTCATCGTGTCTTTGTTTTATACTAATCTATGTATCAATCAGTTTGTTGATGGCAGTACAAATTTATTTGATTTATCCTTTAGACAGCACAGGGTTTCATTTCAGAATAAAAATTTATGTCAGTTATTAGCTCCGTAGCAGCTATAACAGTTGTAAAATACAACTTGTAAAAATGACTGCATTTTGTTTGTTTTCCATACTGCATTTTTAACTGCAAGGTATCAGTTTGTATTTGTGACACTTTTTACATTATTATATTGAGACCATCATGTAAGCAAAGACAAGTATTGTTACCAGCCTGAATACAAAGATTTTCTGTGAAGTGAAATGTTTGATATTTATATCTGTTGTGCATGTTATAAAGAAAGTGCAACAAACACAAGTCTGTAGATCTATTAATTATTTTAAGTCAACCATTATTAAATATACAGTACATGTACAGCTTGCATGTTCATGTACAGTGTGATTACATCGTAAAATAAAAATGTGCATGATTCATTTATCTGGAAAATTTATTCAAATGGATGTATTAACATAATAATAACAGTATTAATAAACCAAGTGAGCAATATTGGGCTCACTTTGATCTCTATTTTTAAATTCAGCTTTTGAACCCAATTATGTGGCTTTGAAATCCATTTATGCAGCATGTCATTCAGGGAATTTGAAGTTTCTGTAGGAAAAACACTTTAAAAACTTTTGTTTGTTTCAAATTAGTTTCAACATTCCATTATAGTTCTTGAAAAACAACTACTCTGGGACTGCATGAACTATGTTTAGATTGAACTTTCATTCAATGTGAACAATGTATATTTTTTTTGCTGCAGAGAGAGAGATGGAGAGGTGTTTGCTGACAGTTTCAGCAAATCTGGTTTTAAATGTGCTCATTCAGTAAGGCATTTACTTACATCTTAACAAGAAGTGAGATGATGGATATGGAAAGCCAAGTTTATTATGCCACTGGAATTGTGCACATGAAGGAAAAAGAAGCTGTAAATATTTGTACAGATCTTAAGTTGAATGTAGATGGGACTTTGTGTACAGCAGAATAGGAACATGCATATACTTGCATATTAGTTTAAAGCCCATTGTAATAATGTGGATGGAAGGACATGATATAGTTTACCCATAATTATCAGTATTTTATGCTTCTATCACATATCTGTATATGTTTCAGAAAGATTTTAGTACACATGGCACAGTCAGCAAAATTCATGTTAAAAATGTACTTTGGTGAGAAAATGGCAAATGGAAGGTGCTGGCAAACCAGTGAATTACATTAGGTTGTGAGGTAACAAATTCTAAGCTTTTGACAAGGTAAAAAATAATATGCTTGTGAATTATTTTATTTCCAACTTTTGGGTCTGGGCTGGATAAGCAGTCTAAAGACAACTTGGTTCAACCAACATGGGTAGGTGAGAAAGCTTTTCCATAGCTTCCAGTGGGTCATTGGTACTAGCTTCATTAGATATACTGGCTGCCATATATATCCCACAAAAGCATAAACCCTTTCTAAATTGGAATACAACACTTTTAGGTAAGACCTGATATTACAGTATGTATTGAACTAGCCTCTGCTTACTGATCTGTTTTTGTGTTTGGCAGTCAGTTCTTGATTTGTTTGTGTTAAAATCCATTAGTTGAGTTTGCCAACATTTCCATATGGGACATTTCAAAGTGCCTGCATTTGGAAAGGGTACAATACAATTCAGCTGAAAAAGAAACTTTTTTGTTTATTTAGCCAATATTCCTTGACCTACAAAATTTGTCCAAGATGAAAATAGCCAAGACTGGTTGAAGAATTGTATTTCATCTTGCTCAAGATTTATGTCAGGTAGTGTTGAATGGATTCTTATAGATGATTTTGGTAGGAAGATCTGTTTTGATTGTAAAACTAACATCCTCTAAAATTAGCTATAATACATTAATTTGCCTCTTGTGTTGATGTAGAGAATTACACAATATTCCTATGTTGTCTAAAGGGGCATACAGCAAAGGTCTGGTATCCACAGGTTGTGTTCAGTAATAAAATACTGCCCACTATATACCAGATACAGTAGAAACTGATATGAGTAACCTCTGCTATGAGCAAACACCTGCCATTTCTGAACACAATCATAATGCACAGAAAGATTTTGAGCGACTGGTTATGAGCGACCATCCGCTGAATGCTACCAGCAACCACGATGTCTTGGCAAAAAAAATTCATTTTGACACTGCTAAAGGATAAACTTCATTGATCTTTATTTAATCCCTGTAAGAATGACTGCTCATACCATTCCAAATAAGAAAAATATTTTTTATTTAAGCTATGCTTACAGTGTTTTGTTTTTATATTTCTGTCATAAACCAGACTAAAGTATATGTAGTTTATTTCCTAGTCTGGTTCCCTGCTTCATATGCTCCCAGTATTCTCCATTATTTGTATAGAAGTGATGAATGCAGGGAGCATACAAAGCAGAGAACCAGACTGATTATTCCCACACTTGGTCTGCTTCCCGGCCTTTGTAGGACCCTGCATCAATATGAACAACTTGGAGCAGACAGACCACTGACCTATATGTAATCAATTGTTACAATGACCTCTTGATTAGTATCAATTGTTCTGATAAAAAAAAACTAACCTTAAAGGAATATTTAAAAAAAAGTTTGTTGCCACCGATGATAGATGCTACAGTCCGTAAACTAGGTTAATGTACATGTCTTAAATTGCCGTTTTGATGGTGTATATTGTTCATCTTTATAGTTAATCCATATTTAAGGTGGTGGGGTGAATAAAGTTATTGTCTATTAAACCAGCAAGAGAGAATCATTCAATTGATAGTGTTCAAGACTTGTGAGAATTGTTGTATTTCCGACTGATGTTAAGTGATTACATTCCAGTCACAAAAGCTGTCTATTCAAGTTCATGCAAAAGGGTCACACACATTGCTTTTAGTGTTAATCCCTGTATGTCATCTTTGAATGAAGCTGTTGACTTTTGCCTCTGAGTAAATGGTTTTGTTTCTGGATGAGAAAATTGTTTCGTTTTATTTCATTAATTGTTAAATATGCAGTGCACATGTAGGGATTTTTCATATTTTCCACAGCCGAGTCAAAACCATCTTTACGTACTACGATATTACAACTGAGCACTAATAATTTTGACACCTTCCTAACAATTGCCAAACATCCAGCTAGAAAAAATAAATTTCAAGGCTGAAAAAAACAATTATTGTACTTGAAAAATGAAAAAAGCAGACCACTTGCAAGAAAAGGTGGTTTAAATGTCTGTAAATCAAATTTAGATTCTTATAAAGGAAAATGGGTAATTTAGAACCGATTTCATATGCTAAAATATGTGATTTTCAAATGTAAATGTGATTTGAAATAATTGTTTTGAAACTGGACCATAGAAACTGGTCTTTTTGTACAAACCTGCTATGAGAGACCACTTGTCTTGAAAAACTGCTTTTTGTTGGCAGAAGGGGCTGTCTCCTAACAGGTTTTACTGTATAAAATTACTGTCACAATTGTTGGAAATGATACTTACCAGGGTGAGGTACTTTTCCAGGAAAAGACAATACTCTTAAAATTTACTTTTAAATTGTGTCTGCAAACACCAACAAATTTTGTATGATATTGTGTAAAGAGTTTGTACAATATCTTAACAGTCCAAGATTTTGCACATAATTTAAAGGCTCATTAATTATATGACTTTTTTAATGGGGGTGTGTTTGTATTTTTAATGGCACAGCAGTACAGTTCTGATGCATAAAATAAGATAATAATAATATACACGAAAATGGTAAAATGTAAAAAAGTTCTTTTAAAGGAATATTAGAAAAGATAAAAAAAATAATAGGTCCTTGATCTGTTTAATTTTTTTTTTTATTTAAGTGGCATTCTGTGAAGTTCAATATTTATGATGTTGGTACATCAGCAATAAGGTTTTTCATTGAGTTGACATAATGTCTGTACAATTTTTTGTCTGCCTTTGGAATTGAAAAAAAATGCTTTTGTTTTGTTAGGATGTGTGTAGGTATCTTTATTGTGCTTGTTTGCTTTTTTAATGGCATTCAAAATCCTTATCCTTGTAAGATTGATTAAAATACGTGACCAGTTGAGTATATATTAAAGATTTGGACTGTTGAAGGCAAGTATCATTAGAGGTGCACTTTTCTATAAGCATGTAAGCAATATACAGTATTAATGTATACTTAGCTGTTATATTTGATCAAACTTGTATCTTCTCAGGTTCCAGCCACAAGGGAGGTTCTGGCCTCACTACCAAATGTCTTCAGTGCTCTGTGTTTGAATGCACGAGGCCTGGAAGCCTTTGTACATTGTCGTCCATTTGACCGCCTCTTCAAAGTACTGCTGTCACCAGACTACCTTCCAGCAATGAGAAAAAGACGCAGCTCTGATCCTTTTGGTAAAAGTCGAGAACAAAATCCATTCCTCAGTCAAAATGTGTTTCACTATTGCTTTTTGTATGTCAGAAAAACCATACACTTTAATGAAACTTTTGTTGAATGCCTCTTGTGTTGATGTAGAGAGTTACAAATTATCTCTATATTGTCTAAAGGGGCATATAGAAACATGCTGGTAACAGGTGGTATTTATTATTAATAAAATGCTGCCCACAATTTACCAAATACAACTTTCATAGTTTATGGGATGGGAGACTTCCATGGGTGAGGTACTTGATGTGAAGTGCAGAAAGCATCCTAGCATAAAGTCCTTTAAGGTTGGTACAAAATAATGCCGATCTGCCATTAAATATGGCCACTATTACTAAAAATAGAAAACCCTCAGGTGACTTTTCAAATGCTGCTATTTAAGTTGACAAATCATTTTGGAATAAAGTGCTTTTCACGTCTGACAAATAATTGTGATCTCAAAATAACTGAAAGTTTTGGTACGAAAACAACTAAATTTGTCATGTTTATAAATTATTTAAAAAATAAATTGTTTCCTGATAAATATTTGAGTTCAAAATCTAACCTTGTTGATAGACTTGGCATGTGCTGGAAATGATATTGTGATCCACATCATGGTCATTTTATTGTGTCTAGGGCTTTTATATAAGGTGGTAAACAAAATTCATTATTATTTTAATATTAGTCTGTGGAATCACTTTTACTAGTGTTCATGTAGAATTTGAGACGAATCTATTTATTGGAAGTACAAAGCACTCATTGACTTTTTGGACTAAATGCATTTTAGAGACATTCTGGATTATATTGTGGTACATCAAGACTTGTTTCAGCACATTCAAGATGTGAAATTCATGCAGAATATTCTTTACTTTGGACTCGTGAAAAAACCTATAGGATTATTTGGGAATACTGCAAGTTCTTTGTAAATTTTCGCTTTTGTTTTCTATTCAGAAACAATGTTAATCTGCTGTTGAATATGGCAGTCATTGTTAAACATTTTCTTTAGCAGCAACAACAAAAATATTAATCTCAAGAAAATTGCACAAAATTTGATAAAAAGGCATCCTGGCATTAAGAACATGCAGTCAGAAAACGGATGATGCCTGTCTGGGAACAAATATGACCATGCAAAGCTGAGCAAATTCCATAGCCAGATGTCCTTGACTAGTCTTTTTTGAAGTTAGGCAAGTAAAATTTTTCAAGTCGATAGTCTGGGACAAGTGTTTATAAAAAAAAAGGTTGGGCTAGTCCTTATTTTCATGCTTTAATCTCTATATCTACCTTTTTTGGCCAATCATGCCCTCCAAGTGTACTGAATACTTGATTCTAGCTGCTCTTCGTGTATACATTTATATCCTGTTACCGCTTGACTGCATATTGACCTAAGCAATCAAATTATTGGCAAATCAAAACAAGTCAAACAAAAAAGCCAGTATGATAAATTAGCAGTGTTGTAAGTGGTTTTGTTCTAATGAGTTTCCTCAATCTAGATCATTATGAGCAACTCTTTATGATTTTAATTCAGCAAGTCAGTGTAATTAAATTAATGGAAGGTATTTTATTGACAGTGTCAGTTTCCTTTATGAACTGATTTAATGACAGTAATGATTCTTAAATTTATAACTGTTTATACAGATGATTAACTTCCTCTAGCGATATTGTGTTTGAAGTGAAACAATTGCATTAATTAATTAGGGGCCCCGAGTGGTCGAGTGGTCTAAAGCGCTGTCCGTTACGGATCACTGCCATCTCACCTGTCTGCGTGGGTTCGAGTCTAGGATTCGGCGAATGTGGATATGTGAGAAAGCTTGCCAGTAGCTTCTCGTGAGTGGGTGGTTCTTTCCGGTGATTTCCCGGTTTCTTCCTCCATCATTAATACTGGCCGCCATGAATAGCCTATCGTGTGCTGAAAAATGGCGTTAAGCTCAACAACAACAGCATTAATTAATAAGCGGTTTCAGTTCATATTTAAAGAAAATTGATGTTATGATTACTTTAGAAGTAGTTATCAAGCAATCTGATAGATACTCTGTGGATAAAATGAGTTTGCTAAACTATTTTGGGAAAGATAATTTGTTTGAAAATGGAATAAAACATAAGACAGATACTGAGTGTGCAGTAGCCATTTCTCCAAAGAGACACAAGCAACAATCTGTGATTGCAATAAATGTCAAATATGACACTACTAAGAGACAGATAAATTTTCAGACTCATTGGGTTGTACTCCCAAGGCTTGAATATATTTACTAGAAAGGAAAAATTTAATGCAGTTACTGCAAACAATATTCAAAACTGGAATAGGTAGGAAACTCGCCCAGATGAACATTTCTGCAGATGGACCAGAGCTTGCGGACTTTAACCCAGACACAGCTATCAGATGCTGGCTTAGTGCTGGTGCAGGTGGCAGACATATACATGGACATATTTTCAAATCCATCAGCTAAAACTTATACCTGAACCTGAAGAAGCCAATGTATAACAACCAATGTTTTTGAAAAATTAAATTCTTTTTAGAAATAATTATTTTATATATTATTTCGTTTGTTTTCTCTATGAATTAAAGTATGGGGGAGGACTAGTGAAGAAAAAGGTGAGACTAGTGAATTTTCTTTTCCTGGACTAGTGGTTGCAAATTTTTTTTCTCAGTTCTGCCATTGTTATGAAAAAAGAGAAACCATGCAATGATTCTTTTTCAAAAACCACTCTTCAGAATTTGAACAAGTTGGACGGAAAGCGTCATTGTACGTCTTGGACAAATAATGTACCTTCAGATTTGGATCTGGATAAAAAAGATAAAAAACTTCAAAAATTTTATGTTGAGTGAACTCATTCCCATTTGGTGACTCTGTTTAATTAGTACAGGAAGTTATAAAACTAAATGTTTTTCAGTTTTTCTTTCAATTAAAATTTCACCTTTGTTTACAGCTTTGTCACCAAGATTGTTTGCAGCTTTTATTTGTTGCAATAAGGATGAAACTAATAAGAGCTGAATTTGAGAAAAACATCAGTTTTTTATGTTGATTGACTTTGCTTACTTTATAGGTGACACTGCTAGCAATCTGGGTAATGCAATGGATGAACTGATGAGACACCAACCCTCACTTAGGACAGATGCTACTAAAGCCATCATACAGGTATGACATTAGCCTCTCTGTCCTTTTGATTAAAAGCATACTAAAATTACATGTTTGGTTTCCACCTTTTCATCCTCTACAATTACATTAACAGTCAATAACTTTAATTGAATCATATTTGTTGCTGTTTATTTGTCTTACAAAATGATTGATATTTTTCACATTTCCTCAACAAATATTGTCAGTTGTTTTTAGCTTTAATGGTCATAGAGCAGAAAAGCTAATGGGATGGTCTGTTTTCCATAACCTATCTATCCATTAGCACAAGTGTTATCCCTGCTCCTAAAACTTTAAAGAAAGCCATGAATCTTTAAACACACATTCATTAGAGCATAACCGATTAGCATTTTTCTACTGATTCCGGATTTTTGGGCATGAAATTTTTTCTATTCCGGGTATGATTCAATTGGAAATGCTAAATTAAAATGTATTTCAAATTAACTTTTATCGCTTCAGAATCGTAACTACACCCATTATAAAAACAGTAACGTACCAAAGCAACACACTTCTACGACCATTACATGAACCCAATCTGGCGAATTAACCTTTATTTTTACCATTACGGTCACAAACCCTGAACAGTGCGGTCATTAGTCATTACAGGATGCAGCCCATTTCTGCTAGTTTTTACCCTGCAGTAAATATGCGTTAGGGTCTAATAATTGTTTCAAACATGGCTCAGAATCTATCTTTTAATATTAAGCTATAATATTTGAATGTGATGACATCATCAACCATTGTTTGTACTATCAGAACTTTAACTACATATGTCTGTTCTGGAAATTTATACAAAAATTATTAAATGATGCAATCTGAAAAAATAATAAGTTAAACATTTTATCTTGTAAAATTAGTTTGATGACATTATTTAGCCCAGGGTAGAAATGGGCTACTTCCTGTAATGACCGTGCTGTTCAGGGTTTGTAACTGTAATGGTGAAAATAAAGGTTAATTCACAATGGTCGTCCGAGAGTGATTCTTTGGTCTTTACTGTTTTTTGAATGGATATGTGTAGTTTTTCAGTCTTCTTACGATTCTGATGCGATAACAGACTAGTGAGAAACGTCAAATTAAGTGGAGGGATGTGGTCACTGTTGCATTCCTTGTGTTAATTTATAATACCATTAAGGTGATTTCATGTTGACAGAAATTTTGTAGTACTTTGTTGATAAAACTGCAGACTCATGTGGACATGGTACTATAAAAATTCAACTTTATTATTTTTGTTATCCGAATCGGTTCATACTATCCGGTGGAATCCGATTTCTGGATCAAAAGTCGGTTATGCCCTAACATTCATCCCTTGGTCTGTTTGGACCTAGATGAAAATGGTACTGCATGCATATCCACTATGGGTATCACAGTGGCAATCTTAAAAATCTTGTTTATGATACTTACTGATAATTCGTGTTGATTTTAAATTTAAAAGAGAACTACCTGTTGTCTTTAGACTGCTGATCTGAAGGAAAATCTCTCTCCACCTTTAAAATCGTGTTTCAGTGACTCCTTTTAAAGGAAATTCATCTTGATATGGGGGTTTTCATCAGAATTATTTTATTCATAAATAATTAGTCCTTAATGAAAATGACCTTTCCCCCATAGTTTTCTCTATTTTTCCAAAATGGCTGTATCAACATGGAGTTATCACCATTAGACTTGATACCTAATTGGTCATGCATGAAAATTGTGTACATTTCAATATAGCTGCTGTGACGGTTGTCTAGAAAATCTTGTCACTTCCCCGTCAGAATAAATAATCATTTTGTGACTTTTTTTTCACAAAATTAAACTTCATCTTCAGTCAAAATTGTGTCAGTTGGATGCAATTCACTGTTAAATACTTAGAGTGCTTCGACCTCCAACCTATGCCTAATCAGTGCTACAATGATCGTGACAGAACTTTCTGATGATATCACTGAGTTGGGCCTGAATGGCCCAGTGGTCTAAAGGGATCACTGTTACCTATTACTGCCATCTCACCTCTGCAGTCTTGGATTGGTGAATGTGGTTATGTAAGAAAGCTTGCCAGTAGCTTTTCATTGGTCGGTGGTTCTTTCCGGGGTTTTCCCAGGTTCTTCTTCTACTACTGCCACCATGTATATATCTTGTGCTGAAAATTGGTGTTCAGCCCATAACAAAAAAAAAAAATCACTTTTGAGTAGTTTTATGTAATGTTATATACTGTTCTTTATACCTTCTTTAACATACACCATTTATGTTCCCCGTTGATCAGAATGCTTTAAATATTACCCTTGCCATCATTTTGTTCAATTTTTAAAATTGCTGTTCGATAAGAAACCTTTTATCCATTTTAAATTGTCATACATATAATGATTTGTATGGCTTTAAATAGCCTAAAAGTGCTGATGCCCAATAAAAATAGAATCAAACAGTCTGACAGAATCTTGTAATTTCTTGGCACTTGGCAGTTAGAAAGGCCTGAAAATTCTTTTTGCCTATTGGTGTGTCATGCCATTTAACACAAGATCACACAATTCTGTAATAGTACAATGGATTCTTAACAGTTATGTAAAAGAGCTTACTCGTATGTCAGTGGAATCAATAAGTCACTGAACTGAGGCATTAAAAGAATGTCATTTAGAAAGTTCACTTTGTGGCTCCCTTGAGGCACAAAAAGGCACAAGAAGAAAAAATAAAACCTTACGTCTCAGTTGTAACTGCTTGAATGGTGCACATCCCAGGTTTTGTAAGTAAATTGCACCAATTGTCAATGAAGCATTAGATGATCAATTTCAGACAGAAATAATTTTGATAGCTTGGGCACCAGTTGAAAGCACATAGTTGATGGTCATTGATGGAAAATGTAAAGAAGAGATACATGGAGTAAAAATACTGCATTTTTTTACGAAGCATACAGGGAAGAAAAAATATATGTAAAAACAATTTGAATGGGGTTAATTGTTGCAGGAGCATGAAGGACCAGATACAAATGAATCATGACAAGTAAAGCTGATGATGATTACAGGCTTTTGGGTGTGAATTCATTAAATTATCACCTTTCCAACAGTGTTAGTGTTTTGTCATATCAACTTGAATGACGCAAGTTTGTTCTTTCCTTTCTTTATATAATTTTAGTCAGTTGCCCTAATATCGTTGTGGAGATCAACGTATTACCTCTACATTGTGAGCAAGGGCAGATAACAATATTCTGATTTCCACAGGTGGTATTCACTATAGAGTACTGCCCACTAAAAATCAGAGACATTGTACATATTTTAAAATTAACATGCACAAGCACAGATAGATGTGTATATTTCACTTTTATCAGTTTCCTTTCAAGCTTCATATATTCATTGTATTCCTGCTTCTAAAACACCCATAGCCATTAAACATGATTTACATAAGTAAAAAAAGGCTGTGTGCTGTAAATGGTACAGATTGAATTACATTTGTGCTAAATTTATAAATTTTGGAAAACATTTGATAGTTTTAGGACGGGGAAGCCTGGAAAAAATACTTTAAATATTCACAAACTACTTGATGATGGTATTTATTTTTTTTCCCTTGTGCCAGACCAAATTGCTGACTACTAATGACTCCCCTCCAAAAATAATTGTACATGATTAAGCAGCAATTTCTTCCAGGAAGGTCCTACCCTTTCAAATTCTGCTCAAGCCATCCTTGTAGCCACGATGGCGTTGTAGTGGCATGTGGGATAAAAGATGAATTATGCGGGTATGAATCATTTAAACTCAATATCAGATGAAGCTGACACAGCCAACAAGAACACTAAAGCAGTCTGTGTGATTTCTTCCTTCAAACTCTGTCAATAATCTTTTTCTGGACAATGTTGTCAACACAGTGGCACAAGAAGTATAAAATTCTACTTAGATCCTTGTCAGTTTGGATAATATGAAACGTGTGACAAGCTGTACCTTGCCTTGCGCATTTACCAAGGAGTCTCAACATGCATGTTCCAAGTCCATCAAAAAGCAAAGATACTAACAGAATTAAAAATTAGTGGAGTCCTTCCTTATGCATGTACCATTGTCAGCCTCTAGAATTCAGATTTGAAAGGAAAATAAAAATCATATTTCTGCTAGTATGTTAAGCTGACCGTGAAGACTGTTAGATCTTCTCACTAGTGACGATCATGGTACTCTTAGTGGATCTTCAAAACTTTGTCCATCAAGCTGATTCAATAAGTGATAAAGAGAAGGATCAGATCAAATTGTTTATGGGAATGCCAGACTTGTTTTATCGATTGACATGATTTTTTCATTAGTTTCAGTAATCTCCTTTAAGCGGTATAGATATGCATAGTATTTTGTTAATAATTGTGCTTAGCAATAGTTCTGGTATTTTACAGTTGTTCATTGCGATTAGGCATGCATGGATAAAATGAGAACACTTTAATGAGGATTTAAATTTGTCAACAATTTCACTTGATTGAAGAATTTATTGAATAGCTGTTAAAATATCATTATACTAGCATACATTCTCTTTTATTATTAATTATTAATGCTAGTGATTGAATACCTTTAAGAGTTTTTCTAGTATCTGTATTGATGCATAGTCTATCTGTTTAAGGCAGTGTTTGGAAATTACATTTGCTTGATAATTTCTAGATAAATGTACCTTGAAACTGGATAAAATTTCTGCCAATAAATTTTCAATACTGCCAGTCTGTTTTCATTGTTGCAAATATTTGGTGTCCTCATGGTTGCAAGCAGATGGGTTAAAATTGTTTGTTTATCAGGTCATGGCTACCAACTTCTCTTGTGAAGGTTTCTTAAAACTTTCCTTCAAGGTGTAATTTTACTAAACATAAGTCATCACTTTGTTGCAATGCTAATATTTAATGACATCAACCAGAAAAAACCTAGCAAGTTTCATTTTGATTTTTAGGACTAGTAGCCCTAATATCGTTGTGGAGATCAACTTGTTACCTCTACATTGTGAGCAAGGTCAGATAACAATATTCTGATTTCCACAGGTGGTATTCACTATAGAGTATTGCCCACTAAAAATCAGAGATATTTTACATATTTTAAAATTAATACGTACCAGTGCAGAGAGATGTGTATATTTCATTTTGATTAGTTTTTCTTTTGAAACTATATATATTCATTATATTTCTGCTTTTAAGAAATCTATAGCCATTAAACATAATTTCCATAAATGTGTGAACTGTAAATGGTACAAAAATCCTTGAGATTTTCAATGACTACTGCTTGTGATCTTGCATAATGGTATTTATTTTTCTTACCCTTGTGCCAGACAACAAAGAAGCAGTTGTTTCAGTGGTTAAAACAATAGTACTGCATGGATGAGTACCAGTCAAACATCTCATGATGAATGTACCATTAACATAGTGGCATAAGAATGGTAAAATTCAACTTAGAGCCCTGTCAATTTGGTTAATGTCATAAAATGTGACCATCTCCCCCTGCATGCATTTAGCAAGCAATGTCAACATACATGTTCAGAGCCCATCAGAGTGCAAAGATACTAAAAATTTTTTTTTTAAAAAAAACAATGGAATCACTCCATTGTTTGAGACTTTCTTGTGCATAAACCAGCTTCAGCCACAAGGCTTTCCAATAAATAAAGATTTAAAAGAAAAATTTAAATCAAATTTCCACTGGTATGCTAATCAGGTCATTGAGACGATCAGGGAAAAAAAAAGGAAGATGTCCTTGGTGAAAATCAGTGTACTGTAGTATGTAGTAGTTGACCTTTAAAACTACTTGATGCCGCTTGGATAATTACTGCTCAGGCCAGAATTTGAAAGATGAGGCCTAATTAGCTGTGGACTTGTTTAACCCTTTAACTACGACTACCACATCTGAGCGTCGCCTGTAAATAGCTCCTGAACCCAACTGACGCCTTGTTTAAAACCCCAGTGTTGCTTATCAGCACGTAGTTCTGCTGTACTCAAAACCCCAGTGTCGCATATATGCGGACGTAACTGCTATGTTAACTAAATGTTGATTGGTTGAAAGTACAGATATTTACTTATTTTTCATTATCATAACCAATGAGAAGACCGGTTACTGAACATTTTCATACCAATTGGAAAGCTGAGAGGTTAAATTTAGACACGCTTGAAGGAAATTTCCGGCAATGTACAAAACGTGTAGTTGAGATAAACAAAAATGGATTCCTAGTCAGATATTTGTGACTTTAAAGGTTTCAGTGCAAGCAATATCGAAGAGTTTAATGGATCATTCTTAGTAAATGGATCAGATAATGATGGTAGTCCCGTTTCAACATTAGATGTATGTGATTTTGATTCAAATGACGATTTATTTTGTGAGTTTCAAAATGGTTTACGTGATGGGGATTTCTTGTCTGATTGTTGTAGTAGTAAATAAAATGGAAATAAATGAATAACAGACACTATACAAGGTAAGCTGCTTTTTATTTCACTGAAATCCAGCAAAAACTAATGAAATAATGAATATAAACATAACCATGTTTTTATTGTCATTTTCCGTAGTCAGCCTTGACGATGCTCTAGTATTCAGCCTAGCAAACAGTATCAGTAGTCTCAGTAACTGATACGCTATCACTCAGCAGTAGCGAAACTGCAGAACAGCTGTAGTAGTTAAAGGGTTAATTTACTTGATCTACACAGTGGTTTGAGTGGTTTTGTCTGAAAATTGGTAAAGTGTGAGCTTAAGTACATTGCTGTTGCTGGAATATGTAGATAGTATTTTATTAATAATTGTTCTTCAGTATTAACTCCTGACCTGCCAGCCCTGACAAGTCTATCTCAATAAGGCAGTTGGGTTTTTTTCTGTAAGTGTGACCGGTTTTCAGTAAGGTGTACAATAAATATCATAAACTGCTATTTTAAAGCTCAAAAACTTAAGTAAAATTTCAGTATTTGATGTATGCAGCAAAAATAAACATGTTCAACTGAGAAGTTTGTAAAGTACATGTTAACTTTATTTCCCACTAGTACAATTATACAAAATCAAGTTCCAAACCCTATGCAGCTCAATGGCTTGCTACTATCTCTCTCCCAGACATAATTCTTATTCCATTTCACATGATGACAGCAATCATATCTCCTACCATAAGTGCCAACCTGTGAGCAACACAGTGAACATTATGCATATGAGGATTTTTCCTTCTCAGTATTGCAGCTGCTCCTTTTTCCTTGCCCATCATAGCAGATGCTCCAACTGACCCCAAACTCATTATTTTTGTTATTGGAACACCCTTTTCTGACATTTCTTTCATAATGGATGCAGCAATTTATTTCCCAGTGGCATCTAAGCATTCAACATTGCACACATAGTGACACTGGAATAAAGTCTTCATTCCATATCTGAGCATACATGACCAGCCTTTTTCTGTTGGAAATGTCTGTGCTCTTATCTGCAAATAATGTTACCACAGGCAATTTCTTAATTTTGACAGTTACAGCATTGTTAGCAAACTCTGCTTATGCCTCCAGGATCTCACTGGCAGTCAGTCACTGAAGATTCATAAATTGATATAATTTTTTCTGAAAATTTCAAGATCTTGAATTCCCATTTCATGTAAAAGATTCCCAAAAAACTTAATTTTTTTCAATGGGATGTCTTCATCTGCCATTAATTAAATAACCTTCAGTAAGGTAGTTTTAGCTTTATCTTGATCTGACATGAGCTTTGAACATTTATTTTAAAGTTGTTTTGTAACTCTGGGGCTATTAGACTTGATTTGTGGTCAGCAAGATCAGCATGTCTGGTTAACGTTGAATTATGAAAATTTGTTCCTTGCAATCTTGTTCATACCATATACCTTTTTATTGTTTGTGCATATCTCACAATACATAAAGTCTTAATTTTTATTTGCACAGCCATTGTCATATCATAGCCATGCATACAATTTTAGCTGCTTTGGTTGAAACTGTCAAACTTTTGTTAATTTATGCATTGCGTTGGAGGCTGAGCACAAGTTTGCATCCTGAACATGAGATGATTAAACCAAATGTTGCTGAACAGTGGAATTAGAATCATGAAACAAAATATCCACTGTCCTTTGCTTAGGGTCAATTTTCATTATCTTTGGTAGCATTTGAACCGGAAACATGAAGGGAACTCATGACATCCCTTAATAGTATAAGGTGTGGTATCACATGACCGGTGCAAAGATAATATTTGTCTAGTGAAAAGAAAGTCCAGTTAAACGAAAATCACAGCAAGCACGTTGTTCCTTTAAAATTTCTTGCTTCCAAAGGAATGCATATATGAACAACTAGAGTCCCTGTCAGTTTTTGTGTTTGCTGGACATGGGATGCAGGGATAGATTAATCACTGAAAAAAAGTCATACTCAAATTGGCATTTGGTGTCCAATAAACGTAATTGTGTCCATTCCATTTCCTTTTCGTCATAAGCATGCATCTTTTGATCATATATATGTTTCGAAGGAACAAATATGTGCAATTTAAAGCATCTGAAGTGCTGCTGTAAATTTAGTCTGGTTCTGTAACTAATCTCACCAATTCTAATAAGAAACCTGGATCTAAATCAAATGCGGATGAACATTTTTTTTTTTTTTTGGCAATTATCATTTTTCCATATGTCTTGCTTTTACGCTGTAAGTCCGTATTTTAAGGGTAATTTTTATAAGACCTGCATCAAAATTGTAAGGTTTGGTAGGTTTGTAATTCTAGTACGTTACATTTATGTCCTTCATTTGGATTAGGCATGCATTAATAAAAAGAGACATACTTTCATAAGGATATACATATTTTGACATCAGTTTCACTTATTTAAATAAATCATCGATTTAATTTTCATATACAGTATTTAAATGTTTTTCATTTTTAGTAATATTAGTGTTTGAATACCTTCAGGTTTTTCTTTATCATTACTTGTTATTGTCATTTTAAGGCATTGAGTAGAAATTACAGCTGTCTGATAACTTAAATAGACACACCTTGAAATGAATATAAAATGCTTTCCTTTTCTAAGGGTTTAAAGAAAGAAAATACGTTTTAAATGTAGTTGTAGGGTTTAACGCCATTTTTCAGTACAGGGTAGGCTATACATGGTGGCCAGTATTAATGGTGGAGGAAGAACCTGGGAAAACCCAGGTAAGAAACACCGATCCTCCATAAGCTATTAGCAAGCTTTCTCACATGCCCACGTTGGCCAAATCCAAGACTTGAACCCATGCCAACAGAGGTGAGATGGCAGTGATAGGTAATGATTAAGTTTCTGCTGGGTACTTGTCATCCTGCACATTTTAGTTTATCCACTTAGCATACAGGACTAACCCATGATCAGAATAGTTTCATACTTATTTTGGCACATGAGGATAGGCTTTTCATCACAGGTATAGCATTTGATGTAAGAGGTGGAGTTTAAAGATTACCTTTTCTGCTTTTTACTTGCAAGACTACATAGCATAAACTCTGTTTGACCAGGTTAAGCTAATAACAGCATGAAAAAGTCTCTTATCTGGACTTTTTTGTTGTGGTGTGGTTTCACCCCAACATCTTTTGAGATGGAGCTGAGAAAGTTGTCTTTCATTTCTACCAAATAAATTCACAATGATGTCAAAGAGTCAGATTTCATCGTTGCAAATGTTTTGGTGTTGTCAACATTGCAAGCACATATTTTATTAAAATTTCTTGCTTATCTTGCCCAGATCGTCTGGTCATGGCTGCTGCGTTGATTTTGGGCTCAGACTACCTCAGCACAGTATAGTATTTCATGTGTTAGTGTGACGTTAAACACTAATGAATACATCATGTTGAAACTGGTTTGAAATGACCATTTGATATTTCGAAAAACTACAAATATGTGTGAATACCTAATCAATATCTTCTTAAAGTTTCTCAATACCTGGATACAAATCACCTTTCTAACATTGTTAATGTTTTATGGCAGCAACCTGAACAAACCTAGCTGGTTCTTTTCTGTTCCCTTGTTTTGACTATTAAGCAGTTGCCCTTATATCGTTGTGGAGATCAATTCATTACCTCTACATTGTGAGCAAGGGCAGATAACAATATTCTGATTTCCACAGGTGGTATTCACTATAGAGTATTGCCCACTAAAAATCAGAGACATTTAAATTTCAACATATCCTGGCAGAGAGAGATTTATATATGTGACATCTGTTTTTATATCACTTTTTCGAAGTAGCATAGAGTTTCTGTATTTGTAAAGGTGGGTTGATGTACCACCCATCTAGCATTGTCATCAGTGCCCACGTCAGCATCAACACAGATTGAAGCATGTGCAGCAGCATCTCCGAATATTGATTGTTCTTTAATTCTAGGTTCTGATCATGGAAATGACGTTATTGTCAAGTACGAGACTACTATAGTATGGACACATGGTATGATCATTTTTGTTTTTATTTTCCTAGCTGTTGGAGGAGGTATGCTTGATGGGACAGGATCCTAAGTATGTGTGTCAGAAACCACAGCCCAAAAATGAGCAGAACATGTTGCTTAGCCTCCCCTCCCCACAGCCTCAGGATGCAGGGTCGTCAGATGAAGAGGAAGAAGAGGAGGAAATTCCAGCTGAGCCATCACAGGAGAAGGCTGAGCAGAGTCTCAACACAGATGGTTCACAGTATGTTATGTTTATACTTGTTTATAAAAAGATATTGCCTCTAAGTTTTGCCACCTACTTAAGCATGTTTTATGACCTGAAGCTGTTGTGCAATCTGCAGGCATTTTTTTAAACATATTAACTAGAATTGTCCTACATCTTTATCACTTTCTTGATGGCTTGCACTTTGGGTAATTACATCATTGGCAGAAAATGGCATCCATACTATGTACACAATATTGATTTCATAGCAGCTTAAAATTTGTATTAATGTTATGTTTTTAGGGGATATATACAGTTTTAGGATTTGTAATCCTGTCATTATTGTTAATACTTCATGGGAAAATTTGTTGTGGGGTCCTAACGCCATTTTTCAGCACACGATAGGCAGGCTACATATGGCAGCCAGTAATAATGGTGGAGTAAGAAATCACCGCAAAGAACCACTGACCCACTAGAAGCTACTGGCAAGCTTTCTCCATATCCACATTCGCCGAATCCTAGACTCAAACCCACACAGACAGAGGTGAGATGGCAGTGATCCATAATGAACAGCACTTTAGTGAGGACATGGATTTATCTCATGAAAATGTTTCATTCAGACCTTTGAATTAAAGAAATATGATTTTAATGTAAAAGTTCAGAGGTGGTTTCCATAGGTTAATTGACTAATATTAGACCTACATGGGTTTCTTGTTTTTGCTCTTGGACTTTTGCACAGAAATCAAATTTGGTGCAAGTCTTTGCATTAACAAGAACTAGGTCAAGTTTGATATTTGCTGTTTTGAGACAATGTTACTGTTATGATACATTTGTTATTGTATACTTTGCCCTTCCATCAAATCACATTGGTAGGAGTTTTCTTATCATATTGATACATTTCTGGTTCCTTCAAATAATTCAAAAGCAATTTTGTAAATCTTGATTTTAAGGTATAGAATTTTACTTTGTGCTCTGGACGCATTAACCATTGATATATTATATATTTTTAAAAATACTAGTTTGTCCCATGTATTTTATGGTAGGTTAAGCAACAAGTAAATGGCAAACATTGCCAACATTAATGCAATGATCAGGGACTAGATAAAGATAAATCTTGAGCTAGATCACTATACAAATTTGTTGATTGTTGAATCAGGCTGTGCCATATAGGATGCATTTGTGATGCACCTTGTTTACTGTCTAGAAGTGACTGGCTTTGTTTTTTATCAATACTGTCATCATCCACTCCATCATTTATGACAGGCCAGTCACAAATGAAGTTTACCATATATACTACTAAGTCCAATCCAACTGCAAAAAAACCAAAACAACCCTGATCTTGATTTGCCTGTGCATTACGTGATGGCAAATTAGGGTCTATGTTTTGTTCTACTGATTACTCCTAATAAACTGCATGGACCCAGATTTGCAGGCACATTTTGAAAAGGCAGATCTTTTCAGAGTTATGGCCCTGGCATAGAAGTATATATGGTTCATTATTCTGAGCTCTGCTTTATTTTCAGGGGTGCCACTAGCCAGCCAGCAGCAGATAAACAGGCCATCCCACTCATGGATTATGTCCTAAATGTAGTAAGTTGTCAAAAATCCAATTTATTTATTGGGAGGGATCATTATATAATTTCTCAAAGACTGGTTTATTTATAAGTTTAAAGACCATATCATTCATTTTATATCTTTAGAGTGTAAGAACAGGACTTTTCTACAAAAAAAAAATTGACAGGAACATATAGTAAGACTACAAAAAAAGTGATCTTTAAATGGCTTGCCTATTTTGTTACTTTCCTATAAATAGAAACTTAAGAAAAATGTTTGCTATAAGCCATTGCTTGAAAATTTGACCAAATTTGACAGAATGCACCCTTGATTTATTGGTCTAAAAGGCAATGATCAAAGTGACTTGATTAAAAATTGGTTTTACATAACAGCATTTGTTCCAAATTAAGTTCCTTGTCTCTATCTAAAGACCTGAAAGATCAAAGTCCTATAATAAATCCATATTTGTCCCATTGTAGCTAAATCTATTGGAATGTAAAGAACTATCAAAGTGAAAATGGTACATATTTGAAGATAGTCAGAATTACAGATGTATTTTTCTTAAAATGAAAAAATGCCAAAGGCAAGTTGTTCTCTCTAAATTGAAATGAAGGCCTCCATCCCTGTTGGAAACCAATTGATTTTACATTTATTAAAATATAATGGGTATGTAAGACAGCACAAGCTTGACATTCAGATTGTGGCATACATTATTCTTAAAAACCTGAAAAAATGGTATTTCTTAAATTCTTTATCCAAACTTAACCTTTTTCTCTCATATATGCAAGTAACTAAAAAATTTGTCAAAACACTGTTCATTCTCTTTTGCCATCACTTTATTAAATTGAAATTTATTTTACTAAGAGGTACCAAATTAAACTTGCTTGCTACTGAGAAACAGGCAAATAAAATTAGGCACCAATATGTTGAATCCAAAGTTTGAATTGTATGGAAACAGTCTGCATCTTATGTTTATTTCAGTTTCTTAAGTAATTATGATCATATTTTTTGTATCCTATGGAGTATGAATTAATGATTACACTTGTTAAACAATTTTCAAGTGATATATCTTAAAATTTAACTCTTGACTTTTAAAAATGTTCACATTATTTTGAATAATATGAGATTGATATAACGTTTTGTTAAATTCTGGAAAAATTAATATTATCGATAAAGTTGTATGTGTGGATAGGTGGAGCAACATTCAGGATGTGTTAATTTTTACTTTAATTCAGTGAGCCTGTGACATAATCATAAGATTATCTGTATTACATGCTGACAGAATTAAAAATTTGAAATTCGTTTGAAATGATATATAATAACCCAACAATGAAGGTTTCAAATCAAGATCATCAAAAGATTTGGATTTATTTTTAAATTTAAATTGTAATTGGGAATGTCACTTTTTTTGCAAAATATATGTATTTTGAGTGTTGAGTGCTTGAGTGTTGGCACTTGATTGTGTATTTTGAGATCAACAGTTGATCATTTGTTTGGAGTGACTAGAACAGAATAAAATAAATTCTGAGTATGAGGAAATTTGTTTTAGAAATTTGTTAAAAATGGGGCCTGGATTGTGAAAAGCAGGACTCATTTTTATTTCTTTGAAGAAATGTGTTTTGTTAAAAAGGGCAGTATTTAGATGTTTTGTTAAAAGGGGCACTCTTTAGGTGTTTTGTTAAAAGGGACACTCTTTAGGTGTTTTGTTAAAAGGGGCACTCTTTAGGTGTTTTGTTAAAAGGGGCAGTATTTAGCAATGGTTGTATTGGACATTATTAAGGTATATTCTTCCTTCCAGATGAAGTTTATAGAAGCAATTCTAAGCAACAATTCTACAGATGATCACTGCCGAGAGTTTGTAAATCAGAAGGGTTTGATCCCACTGATGAGTATACTTGGTTTGCCAAATCTTCCAATAGATTTTCCAGCCTCACCAGCCTGTCAGGCTGTTGCTAGTGTTTGCAAAGCCATTCTGGTGAGTTAAACTTGAAAACTACTTTGTGCTTAAATATTTTTTTATGGCTCTGTCCCAAATTTGAGGATTTCTTTGTTCTCTTGGGCTGGAAATCTGTATGGATGACAGATGAGGTTTAACCCTTTTATCACTAAGTAACTTTGTAGGCATTGAGTCCTCAACAGTTGTAAAGCAAAATGACTTGTGGACTTTGGAATTACATAACTTTGCCAATGTTAAAAATATCCGGCTAGATTAGGTGTCAAAACCAAGGTTAAAAATCATATTTATGACTAATTCAATAAAATGTGCATATCTATTACAACTGTTAAAATGCAGGTACAAACAGGTAAGACAACAGGTAAAATACAAGTAATTATTTTATTACCTCTTAGAAAACATAGAAAGTTCTCAAAACTTGTTCAATTGACCCTAGATGTACTAGTGAATAATCACAGTTAGCAACACAAGTCTTTCATGGTGTCCATAATATATAAAATTCTATAAAAGGAACGAAAATGATCTCCAAGGTGAGATCTGTCCACACACCTATATCGCCTCTGCCACGTTTGATCGTCACATTAAAAGTTTGTTAAATGGACAATGTTTCCAAAAACTTCATCTGAATAGAATATTTGAAAATAGTCCGAAGCTTTCCTGGAGCCATCTACCACTTGGGTGTGCCCAATTCTGTCAGAAAACTGAAACAAATCTCTTTGGTTTTCCGGCTTCGCCCCCGTGCCCGCCCCCCAACATGTGGAGCGTACAATTCCTCTGGTTCAAAATCATCAAAGTCCTCTTCATCGTCATCATTGTCACCCACAAGTGTATTCCATTGTCTCTCCATACGTCTTCTCTCATTTTCATCCAAATTTACCAGGTCGAAATTATTAAAATTCTCTGATAGCTCTCTGAAATTTCTTTGAACGCTGCCATTTTGGATACAAATTTCAGAATTCGGAAAACAGGTTAAAAGTTCCTACTTTGTTCGATATTTCTAGTTGTATACAAGCTAAGTTCATGAGATCATCCAAATATAACATCTACATTACAAGATGGAAGTTATTAGAGGTACCCCGAAAGTTATTTAGTCGGGTACTATAACGTTAAAGAAGAGCACTGCCCCGCGACCGTTTTTCCAGTCTGCAGTGATAAAAGGGTTAAGTATTTTTCTTTACAAAACCTTTAAATTTTGTTTTTATGAAAACTAATTGGATTTATAATTCAAGACATGGACTTGGGCCATCCCATACATGATGCAAAATGTCATTGTTTTCAGTCAAGAGAAAAGTTTGCATCCTACCTTGAGAACTTTTTATCATGCTTAATAGTTTTGGGTTGTTTGATTTTGTGTTGACTCTTTAATGTACAATAATGTATCTGAGAAGATGATTCAACCATAATCTAGACCTGCCAACCCTTACAATTTTGTTGTAGTCTTACAAATATTACCATTAAAATATGGAATTGTGGCATAAAAGCAAAAACTATGGAAATAATGATTGTTGCCAAAAAATCCAGATAATTGGTTTGTTAATGTTTGATTTGGATTTCAGTTTCATATTAAAATGTGAAATGAGTCAGGGAACCAGGATGACTTTACAGCAGCACCTCAGATGTTTTAAACTTCACCCATTTGTTTATGTTAAACATCTGCATGATCAAACTTGATTATATAATTTTGTTTTGAAAAAAATGGCATCCAGCAAGGAATGCTTATTTAACCCTTTCATCACTAAGTAACTTTGTAGGCATAGAGTCCTCAACACTAAGTAACTTAGCAAAATGACTTGTGGACTTTGAAACAACATAACTTTGCCAATGTTAAAGATATCTGGCTGGATTAGGTTTCAAAATCAAGGTTAAAAATCAAATTTTATGACTAATACAATAAAATGTGCATATCTGTTACAACAGTTAAAATGCAGGTTTAAACAGGTAACAACAGGTAAAATACAATTATTTTATTACCTCTTAGAAAACTTAGAATGTTCTCAAAACTTGTTCAATTGACCCTAGATGTACTAGTGAATAATCACAGTAGCAACACAAGTCTTTCTTTCATGGTGTCCATAATATATAAAATTCTATAAAATGATCTCCAAGGTGAGATCTGTCCACACACCTAAGTGACCTATATCGCCTCTGCTACGTTTGATCGTCGCATTTAAGTTCGTCGCATTGAAGTTTGTTAAACGGACAATTTTTCCAAACACTTCATCTGAATAGAATATTTGAAAATAATCGGAAGCTGTCCTGGAGCCATATAACTCTCGGGTGTGCCCAACTCTGTCACAAAACTGAAATAAATCTCTTTGGTTTTGGGGCTTCGTCCAAAAAAAAAAAAAACTACGTGGAGCGTACAATTCCTCTGGTTCTAACCTGCAAAGTCATCTTCATCGTCATCACTGTCACCCACAAAAGTATTCCATTGTCTCTCCATACATCTTCTCTCATTGTCAAACAAATTTATCAGGTCAGAATTATTTAAATCCTCCGAAAACTCTCCTCTAAAAATCCTTCAAACGCCACCATTTTGGATACAAATTTCAGTATTCGGAAAACACGTTAAAAGTTCCTGTCTTCGTTATTTCTAGTTGTATACAAGCTAAACTCATGAGATCATCCAAATAAAACATCTACATTACCAGATGGAAGTTATTAGAGGTACCCCTAAGATATTTAGTCGGGTACTATAACGTTAAAAAGGAACACTGCCCTAGACCGAAAACTCGGTCCCTAGTGTTGACAGAGTAAATTACCCTGACTGCATATGCGGTCTGCCGTGATAAAAGAGTTAAGAAAAAAGGAAAAAGAGTATCGAAAATTATTAATAATCAACATTGAAGAATAAAATGGAATATTCAGATTCTTGTGAATAAATGCTGGAATGGACAAAGTTGTGTTTATTGGACATCTCATGCCAATTTGAGTATTCTTGTGGATGGAGATATCATTGCCCTCATCATATGAAATGGAGAAAGAATTTTCAATAATTATGTCAAGTTGAGATATAGCAATAAGCCATTGAGCTGCTTAGTTTTTGTAACTAAAGTTTGTGCAACTGTACTAGTGATAAAGTCTACACATACTTTGCAAACTTTTCAGTTGAATATACCTTTTATCTGACCTGCCAGCTCTTACAATTTTGCTGTAAGTCTTACGAAAATTACCCTTAAAATACGGACTTATGGCATACAAGCGAAACTACGGAAAAATAATCATTGCAGAAAAATCAGGATGATTGGTTCATCTATGTTCGATATGGATCACGGTTTCTTATTAGAATTGGTCAGGGAAATTTTACTTTTACAGCTGCATCCCAGACGCTTTATACTGCACCTGTTTGTTCATGTGAAGTGTCTGTATGATGAAACTGTTGATTATAAAAATTTTTAAAATGGAGTACAGAGTGATAAATATTTGAGACTAAAGGGAAAATAAACTTCTAAAACGAGTGTTAATCAACGCAGAAGAATAATAAAGAGTAGTTAGATTCTTATGAATAAAAGCTGGAAATGACACAATTACGTTTATTGAGCATCATGTGCCAATTTGATTATGCCTAATGGCGGGAGATATGATTGCTGACTATGCATGAAATCAAAACACATTTCCAAGAATTATGTCGAGTTGAGAGATAACAACAAGCCATTGAGTTGCATTGGGTTTGGAACAAAAAAGTTTGGCCAGCTGCACTAGTGGTAAATTAAGTCTACATGTACTTAAAAACTTTTAAGTTGAACATGTTTATCATCGCTGCATCAAACTTTTATTCATGTTTTCCAGTTTTACAATAGCAGTTATTCACATTTTGTTACACCTTACTAAAAACTGGTCGATCTTACAGAAAAAGTCAACTGTGTTACTGAGACAGACTTGTCAGGGTTTACAGATCTGTGTTTATCATCGCTGCATGTTTCAAATACTTAATTTTCAATTTTCCAGCTTTGTAATAGGAGTTTGTGATGGTCAGACTTGTGCAAAAAACATCAATTGCCTTACTGAGGCAGACTCATCTGGGCTAGCAGGTGTGCATAATCTCTTGTTAGGAGTGTGTCTACATATATTTTTTATGCCCACAAGATGGTATGCATTATGTTATTATGTCTGTCGATCAGACTGTTACCAATTTTGTTTATGCTTAATAAATTGAGTTAGTGCCATCTAAAGTGACCAAGCTTTGTGGATGGCTTAAAAATTTGGTTAAGGAAGACCTGACAATAAAAGTGTATCAATAAGCATGGACATTTTTACATTTTGCAGAAATATGTGTACATACTTTTTTATAAAAAAAATTCAGATTACAATCTGGACATGATTTTAATGACAATAGCTGGTCAATGTAACAATAATATCCATAATCATTTAGGAACCATCAAATAACAGACATATATTTGATGGTGATGCAGCAGAGTGTTTTCATGGGGTTGCTGTTTTCATTATTTCATGGTTGCTACAAACCACCTAATTTAACCTAAATGAACAGTGGTCTTTACATTAATATTGCTCCAATTCGTAAATCTTTGTACCGATGATAATACAAAACAAAAGAAAATTTGATACTTGTGAAAATCAATAAATTTACAGCTTCTAGCTATCCAAAATGGAAACGGTTCTGATATGACCTACATCATTGTTGCTAATATGGCTGTCATGTGGCTATGTGAGAAAGCTTGCCAATAGCTTCTTTTGGGTCAGTGGTTCTTTTCGGGGACTTCCCGGTTACTTCCTCCACCATTGATAGTTGACAATTTATATTAGACAATCAACCATCCAGAATTTTAGCAAATTCAGCTATCTCATAATAGCAAGTAATGTATTGCTGCTTTTAATTTTAGTATTTTGGATGGTAAAATAGGGTCTGAAAAGGAAGATAATCAAGGTGTCAGAATAGGATCATTTATTGTATTTTAGACCTCCAATTACTAATTGGGGGAAGATTGTTGTCCTTGTACTGGGACAAGCACTAGGAAAAGATAAAGCAATGCAATAATTGCAGATAAGTATTATATACTTGTTTTACATCCCACCCCAACACATATTAAAAGACGATCTGATCACTACCAGTACCACTAGGGCTGTCAAAAATCACAAAAAAAAAACAAACTGGGTACCCATTGCAAATTTTAACGGGTACCCGTTAGCATATGAATGACATGTACAACCGTAGACCAACTAATTGTTATCTCCATTTCTTTAATATTTTTTATGGCAATAGAGGCTAACTGTGTACTACTCGGTCTGATTTGTCCAACGTTACTGTGAATTGTCTGACCGCACGCTGTTAATTAATATATTTAGAATGATTTTTGCACACATATGGTAGGTATAATCCAACTTTTAATGATCACTGTGATCAGCTGCATTAAAAGCTTTAGAATACTCGAATTTTTTAAAGTATAAGTCCTTGTTAGAACAGACCACGTTTATTCATCTGTTTAGACTGCAGATTTGAATTACCCACGCATGCGTGCCCCAGTTATACCATGTGACCACGCAGTCACATAAGTGTTATTATTTTGGAATTATAATTCTTAAAATAGTTATGGTAAAAACGTTGTAGTATCGAAACAAGAAATATCGGTATATGTAAGATGGCTAACTTTCGAAATTCACAGTGCTAGTCGACTAGAAAAACGAGCAAAGATTACTTTGAGGCGTTACGAAGATTTTAAAGTGTCTAGGTGAAGATTGTTCATAATATAATTTGTGGGATTTCTCTGACATTTGTTTGGAAATCAAAGGTATCCATCTGGATTTCATTAAAAGAGCACGCAATGTACCGATCATTTAGCACCCACATAAAAATAGTTATCGTCTACAAATAGGTATATTACCTGTAGAACAAATGTTTTAACTTTGGTATATAATGCCTCGGAGATAACAGTTTGTCCGGTTGTACAACGCAATGAATTTTATTAATCCAAACAGACTGTCTGACATATTGTTTATTTATATTAAGCAGAAATCTAGTTTCTAATTATAGCCATAGCTGTCACACCTGTTTGAAGTGGTTGGTGAGTGTGGCAATTTTTTTTTTTTTAATGGGTACCCGCGTTTACTTTTCAATACCCTGGTTATTCTATACAGTCGGGTACCCGGGTAACTGGGTACCCAATGACAGCCACCATGTACCACCATGAAGACCATCTTGAAAATGTTAACTATGTTAGTTTGTCTTGAATAGTTTTACCTGGAAGATTTCTTACAAGTATACTGACAATCTTGCAAGAACATGCAGCTGATCTGACATCATCCATGGCTACTTGACAAGCAGTTAAAATTTCTATATTATTGCTTCCTGAAAGAATGGTTTTGTTTACCTGATATTTTAACATGTAGCATGCCTCTATTCCTTTGGCCTCTGTGATTCAGTGCTAATGCTTTGATTAATCTATTACTGTTGACTTTTATCAACTGGTGACATGAAAGTTTTAGTTGACAGATTTTTTTTATTTCTCTGTTCACAATCACTGGAAAAAAGTTGCATTGTACAATATGCTAGGAATATAAATTTTACAAGTGTTTTGTGCAGGAAATACATTGTCCAGGATCTATACATCATAATCAGTACATTTTTTTCAGATTTATAAGGTGGATATAAAAAAAATCCATGAAAAGTCTCCAACAGGGGAGACAGACTGACTCTTTTTTTATGAAACTAATCCATTGCATGCATTAATTTTTTTTTCTTTCAATGTTCTAGACGCTGTCTAGAGAGCCCCAGGTGCTAAAACAAGGTTTGCTCCAGCTGAATGAGGTCTTGGAGAAACTGAACCCACTTCATGAACCCTTGGAGTCCCCTGGTGGGTCAGTTTTGCTGAGGGAGTTGGCCACAGCTACTGTGACAAACCCAGACTCCACCCTGTCTCCCCAAGCGACCCCATTACTGCATGCATTATCTGCAGCTCATGCCTACATCATGATGTTTGTGCATGTCTGTAGAATTGGACAGGTTTGTGTGCTATATTTTGTAAAGTTTATAAAAATTGCATACATTAGTGCAAAAGATTTTGGCTTTCAATTAAAATCTTTAAATGAGCATTCTTTTTGTAACATGATTTACTTATGACACTTAGTAGAAATTAACTCTTCAGTTACTCTGCAGTTTTGTTGTACAAAATCCCTCTGTACTGAATTGTTTGAGAAAAGAAATGAATATTGCACTCTGCTTTTAAATTGGCTGTTTTTTAAAAATTATTTTACATGATAGAAAAAGAATTATAGGTAACATTACAAATTACCTTTGTATTTCATCAAGTATATTTTGTTTTAATGCAAGTTCAGAAATTTTTTAAAAATATTCCTTTATAGTGGCTCAACCAAATGCACGTATGCTACTTTATGTCCAGATTGTGAAAATCACAGGTTTAGAATAGGCCATGGTTATTATGCATTAAATCCATAATCATCACAGACAACTTGCAACAAGTTTACACACTCAGAAGTCTATAATATTCACAAAACTTTGCAGTTTTTCTTGTTATTCTAATAATTTCATATTGTATTCATTTGTGAGTTGAATATAGAATCTCCTGTCAAGTTCATTTCCTGTTCAGGTGTTACTTGCTTAGAATATTAAGAAATATCTCCCTGCTCATTTTTAGCTTGGATGATCGGAGACAAGGGGGTGCATGGGATGGTCTTCAGTCAATTGTCCTTCTGTCTAGCTGTTATTTAGCACAAGTTTGTTATTGTTACACCTCTTAAGCCATATGAAGGATTGGCATGAAACTTCACACAGATTTATTCATGGTGTAGTTGGGCCTAAATAAAAATGATGTTGCTTAAACAACTAGTATGGCTGCCAGATTGTTAATGTTACTCCTCCGAAATGGATGGACCGATCAGCATGGGGTTTTCAGAGACTTTTTATGATGTCTGATTGGTCTTAAATAAAAGTTACGTAACCAGTATGGCCACCAATGCACCCTCTTCAAAATCTTATCACTATTCATCTTGAACAAAAGTCGTATTGACATGGGTTTTTCAGACTTCTTACAATACCTAGTTAGTTCTCATTGAAGATGGTAGCAGGCATCTTGTGTGGCTGCTAAGATGGTTTTCTGGAAAATCTTGCAAAACATATGCGTTTTTGCCAAAAGACAAAATGTAAAGCCAGTATGAAATCCATTATATGCACCACAGCAGATGATATGAAAATAATGTTTTTGCTGAAGAATATCCAAGATGACATTTATTAAGAACAACCAGTTTTCCTGTGCACCTTTGCATAGATGAAGGACTTGTGTGAAATGTACTCGTATGATGAAAACATAACTGGATAAAACCAGGTTGCATTCTTTAGGTTGATATTGTTCTATGCTGAAGTATGTGGTTGATATCACATATTCAGTTGCCTAGTAAAAATTAATATCAGGGTTGAGCACCAAACACATGACCATAACTAGTGCAACAAAATTCTTTAGTTTGTTGGATGTGCCAGGGTTCCATTTTCTCCTGCAGCTGTTGTCAAGTCTGCCCCAATTGCTCTAGTTTTCATAAAGATTCCTTGGATCTATTGTCAAATTTTTAAAAATCCTTTTCAGAGAATTCCTAAATAGCCTATAGGCTTGGTAAACTACAGTTTTGCTGTTCATTTTTTAAATACTACTATAACAACTGGTGTGTAGTATTTTTCCATTCTCCAGCCAGCATGTACTGTGTAATATCATTTTTGGGCACAAAATCATGTGTTGGCATCTCCAGTCTCACTTTCCCAGCTCCATGAATTTCCTTAATTTCAAAATCATTGTCATCATCAGCCAGTATTTGCCAAGTGAAGTCATCCTTAAAGCTGTCAAAAATTTCAGCAAACATCTACAACGTACCCATCAATGCTAGAAATCATTTAAATCATAAAAGCTAAATTGTATTAAATATGAATCTGAACTGTTTTGTTGTAGGTTCATACATGCCAACCCACATGAGAGGTATAACCATAATTATTACTAATGTAAGTGGCAAGAAAAGCATAATCTGAGCATAAAATGAATTGTCTATATAATGCATGCCATAATTATACAAATGAAAAATGTAGATACATTTTTGCTTCTAATATGGATCTGCAGTTAAAATTATTGTCACTAATTGGCAAAATATTTGTGAATTAGTACGAGAGTATAGACACAAAACAAATCAACTATTTATGCCTAACACAAGTTGAACTAGTCAATATGTCTAACTTCACTAGATGGTTATAAGTCCACAAATGATAAATGATGTATCAATTCACTGTCAAGATTTTGCAGAATTTGTGTAGTGGTATTGATTTGTCCCTTTCCTGATGCATGTTTCAAAATTCCTTTCCTCTAACATTTTTCAGTCATATAACATTGATGAATAACATCAATAAAGACCATTTCATTTAATATCTGGAACCCTTTTTTTTTTTCAATATAGACTGTTCCATTACAAATGTGTGTATATAAAGATGAATCTACGACTCTACTTTTCTTAGAACTGTTTCATATACAGTTACTTTAAATAGAAAACAAGGAAATAAGACCAAGGTGTAACTGGATAAATGTGCAGCAGCCAAAAGTCACTTGACACAAGCATCGAACGGTAATTGTCAGTTATTATCAATGGGAAAGCACCCAGGTACCCATTAACGGCTTTAGTGGTCTGAATTGAGTTTGCTCTTTTGACCTCCAGTAGCCCATTTTTTAACCAGCATTTGCTACAGGCACACTAAAACTGATGAGACAGCTTGTTCCAGTAACCATTGTATTTGACAGATTTAATTTCACAGCTGTTCAAATCAAGCTGGTAAACAGATGCTTCAAAACAGAATATGCTGTAACAAGACGTGTGACCTGTACTGATAGGATGGTTTATGCCACATCAATCATATTTTCTGAATGTAACTTTTTACACCTAAGCTGTGATAAAAAAAGTAAAATAGGAGTTTATAAAAGAGGTTAAGGTACTGTTTAAGTTTCTTTCTGTGTTCAGAATAATTATTTTTCAGAAGCGTCTATTTTTTAGGACAGTAACTATTGACATGAAAATTAAAATTTCTAAAAATTTGTACCTGACTGTCCTGAAAATTGCTGTTTTGGATTTGCTGGGCAGGTGGCATTGTTGAATACTGGTGTGTTCCATTATTGCCTGCGACTAAGTTGTTTCAAAATTGTTGTGGCCCAGAAACAATTAGGTAGACAAGTCATATTGTCCAGTTGTTAACTAATGAACAATTTAATTCAAAGAATTGGTTCAATTGGTGATTGGAAATTTTGAAAGTGTCACATATTGTGCTGTAGGTTTGTAAGAACCATATACTGTATAGAAATCCCAACAGTATGGTTATAATTAAACAGTTTATCATTCATTTTGAATTAAATCTTTGATTAAATAAATTTTTTTTTAGAAAATGGCAACAAATAATTCTCCATTGCCATTAATATTTTGATGCGTTTAAATTAGGCTCCATTTTGATTGTATAATGTGGAAAATCTGCTTATGTCATTTTTCTACCTAATTGGACTGAATGGATGTGCAAAATAGGAACAGTAAGTTGAGCTAGACAATTGTAATGCATCATTACCTCTTCTTGACATATCTTTTGGAAGAACTAATGGTTTTGTGCATTTATATCTTTATTATTGACTCTAGCTTTAATCCATTTCGGAGTCTGATTACATGCCAAAGGCCATCATAAAAACTGCCATGTCAAATTGTCATCTAAGATTGAAGTCACGATGATTTAGATAGTAATGACAGAGTTAAAACTTGAAAGGAACTTTTCTTTTTTGATACTTATTGTTTTAGGGAACATTATATTTAGAAACATATTGTTAGTGTTGTTAGATGCTTATATTAGCCAGGTCACATCTGACTCTTTGTCTGGCCTAACCATTTTTACAGGGTCAAAGAAGTACAAGTCTTCTTAATGGTAGGTTTGCATCCTTTACATTTTGCTAGTGAAAATTGTGCATTACAATACCAGTGTGTTTTAAAAGATGAGACTATTGACATGCTTTGTTGTTTTTTTTTTCAGGGAGAGGGGGGTCTCTTGTGCTGCAGAAAAAATAGCTCTTTATTGTCCATTCAAAAGTATTTAAGTTTTCATCATTCCGATCAGGTAATCATTTAATAATTTTAAAAAATGTCATTCATCACTTTTTTTTAAAATATTAATTTACCATCCATTAGAAATTATCTTCAGCAAATAAAATGACCCAAGAAAAGAAATTCAACTAATTTAATTTTGTGTATTTCAGACTGACATAAGGACAATATCCGTGAATCATTGGGGTTCTGAATTAGGACTTCAGGTGTTAAGTGGACTGAGCAAGTTGTACACCTCTTTAGTGTGGGAAAGTACAATTCTACTGGCTCTTTGTAGTGATGACATTCTTCCACCAGGATGTGACTTTGGACAAGCAGACATGGAGAAATTGCTACCAAAAGATATTAAGCTAGAAAAGGAGACTAAAGATGAGGATGGTGTAGGTAGCACACTGATAAAAGGCACAGGGGAGATGGAAAGTAATGGTGTTAGTCATGCCATGGAATCTCTCACCACATCAGAAACAAATGAGACCCCAATGGAAGTGACTAGTGAGTCTCAGCAAAGTGGAGGAGACAACAAAGATAGTAAAAAATCTAAAATGTCTCCAACTCTTCAAGCACAGGTGAAACAAATTAAACCACTTTTGTCAGTTTCATCTCGACTGGGCAGAGCTCTGGCTGAATTATTTGGACTTTTGGTCAAGCTGTCTGTAGGAACTCGTGTTAGACAGAGGGCTAGTCAGATGTTACCTCCAACTCCTGTTACACCAACTCCTGCAGCTCAGGCTGTAGCTAAGGCTTTAACTAAGCTTCTTGCAGATGGATTATCATGGACACCACCAGATTATTCTCCCGTACCAAAGCTAAGGTAGGCACATTGTAATTGTAATTGCTGGAAGCAAATCTTAGCTTCAAGCTTCTTGGGACTAATATTTTTAATGTATCACATGTCTGGAGTATGTTTTAAATGTATAATTTCTTTGGTAACAAAAATGTTGCTATATTCAGAGCTGCAAACCCTCACGATTTTGGTGTGAATTTTACAACTTTTTTCAGCTATTCATGGATTCAGGCTGCATGCAAAAATAGTCATGAATTCCCCAATTCTCAATTATTTTAAATCTTTGATAAAATAACTGATTTCCCCTAAAGTGCTGGTTGTGATATCAGCAGTTGCCAAAACAATCAGGTATTGCTGGTCGTTATATTAGTAGAACTAGAGCGGATTAATACAGTTGACCTGGTAGCATACATTGATATTGAAAATGTTTCCACCACCAAGGAAGAAAAAATGTATTGCACAAAAAGTGAAGTTAAGTTTGGAATATACTAAAATTGGCAGTGCATTGAGCCATTAAACACTGATATACATCATGCTTTTTGCACACAGTGTGCCACAAATTTTAATATTAGGCATGGTGGCAGAGATCATGTGAGGAAGCACATTGGTAGCAAAAAGCATATAGAGGTTGAGAAAATAAGAACTTCACCTTATTTTAGCTCTGGAATATTTTAAGCCATACCAATGCTGAAACATTTTGAGTTTTCTTGTTGAAGACAATCTAGGATTATAAGCTTGATCTCTTGCTAAACATTTGTGCTTACAAATATTCCTGGACTTGAAGATTGCTTCATGAATGCATGTAAAAAAATTACTCATTTTTATCCCTATTTTCACTATTTGCTGTGAGGGTTGGCAGCTATGTATAGTCCAGATTTATTAGCAGTGGTGAAGTATGTCAATGTTTGGAGATTCTTTTCATTGATGCATATAATGTTCAGATCAAATCTGAGAAGGTTATGCTTAGTTTCATTAATTCAAAATAGGCAGCAGAGTTGAATAAGATTTGTTTAATAGTAAATTTATATACTGTTCATGCTTGATTTTATAGGTCATCTTGTCTGAATTTATATTGCAAGTAAGATCTGTCTCAAGGGTGATTGTCTGTGTGCCAGAGTTGTACTTTGGAAAAGACAAATCAGATGGAAAGGAACGATCTGTAGCAAAATAAAATGACAAGCTGGTTAAAATAGTTACATGGTGGATTGGAATATTGGGATATGAAACAAATAAATTGACAACTGGACATTTTTGGGTAAAAAAATAAATAATGCTTAGCATTTTAATTAAGTCCATTTATATGATAAATCCATGAATTTCATTGTAAATAATAAAGGTAAGGTCCACACTTTGTGTTTCATAGAATCCTTTAAATGTCAGTTCAGTGGCATCAAAAACAAAACCCATGATTTCATTTTCATTGAGTCAAATAATATTCTGAAATTTTCCTTCATTTTATGATTATCACAAACCTCATCCAACAAAGATTCATTTTCACTGTGATCTGCAGTAGCTTTGGTAGTGAATACAGTTGGTCTCTATAAGTGACACTTTGGTCTGACAGGCCAATAATCTGTTTAAGGATGCAACTTAACAGTTGTCAGTTGTATGAAAAGATCACAGTTCAAGTAACTGCCCCCTGTTACATTGACCTGAACAAGTATTGAAATCACAGCTCAATCAAAAGGTTCTATGGAAAAACAAAGGATTTATTCCTTTACAAGCTATGGGACAAATGTCAGTTGCACACAGGGAGTTGTAGGACTCCACTTGGTACAGAACAAGTATCAAATTTGCAGCTCTATGAAAGGATGTTCAACTTCACAAACCGTGCTTGTCTGTTTGATGACAGATAAATCGTGAACTATCACTTGGGTATTAGATCTGGCACCTGAAAGTGAAAATGCAAATCAAATCAAAACTTGTATTGCATTAAACACTGTTTTTATAGTGAAACACATAATAAATCAAATATGGGTTGTTATAACTTGAACAAATATGCACACAATATATTTGTAAAGACATGTGGGTAATATTTTTTTCTGGTCTTATTTTTTCTCTCAGTTTCCCATTTATGTATGATCTTTGATTGTTTTTTAAATAACATTCCGGCCAGCCACCATTCTACAAAAATTCAACTGTACAAAGACAGTCCTTCTAATAGTATTCATTCTGTATGTTCTTTAATAGATCTCTGTAAAGAGTATTCTGTCCAGTTAAAAGCTTATGTTCCTCCAACTAACTTTGCATAACAGAAACTGATGGAAATAAGCCTGCTTACCAAACATTTTCTAGCAAACAATCCTTAGAGAAAAAGTTTGGATAAAGGTATGAATTAAAAAGAAATGTTGTGAAAATAGGAATGGATTGAATAAAGTCGATGGGAACATAGTTGATCAACCTGACTAGCATTTTTCAATCTTTTCAGCAAAGAGTTGAACTACGGTTGCCTACTGTAGCATGTAACATGTTAAATGTGAATGATTTGGATCAGTATATTTTTGTAGTTTTAAGATTCCAAACTGATTCCCTTCCAGAATCTGAGGAAGTATAATGTATAGATCATGATGGTATAGTGATGATCTGTTGTCAGTTACCTTTGTTATCAAAGATGTGCATGTTTTTACCAATTTGTTATCATAGCCCATAAGTATAGTCATCGTGGGTGTTGTGAATGATATTAATTCCAGATTGCGGGGAGAGGGAATAAATACAGAATCATCTGGAAAAGTGATGCACCATTTTAAGAAAGATTTCTCGCATGAGAGGGAAGATAAAATGGTATGTCAAGATATGTGAACTGCATGCAGATATTACAAAGAGGAGCTTAAAAGTGACAAAAATTGAAAACTGACTCCACAATTTGTTGTTACAAAAATGCAATGCATAAGAAACATTTGCCACGTCTGCAAGAAAAAAGTAAGACATCAGTATCAATAGGTTGTGTCCATTCAGAAAAAAGACAAATGTATTTAACCCTTTCATCACGGCAGACCGCATATGCGGTCAGGGGAATTTACTCCGTCAACACTATGGACCAAGTTTTCGGTCTAGGGTAGTGTTCCTTTTTAACATTATAGTACCCGACTAAGTATCTTTCAGGGTACTTCTAATAACTTCCATCTGGTAATGTAGATGTTATATTTGGATTATCTCGTGAGTTTAGCTTGGATACAACTAGAAATAACGAATAAAGTAGGAAGAAGAAAAAAAATTGTAGGCAGAGATGTGTGATCAATGACGTGCACATAAGTATTGGAAAACAAGTTGATGTGATGGTGAACATTGTGAAATTCTTCAAGTATTGTTTAAAGCTGGTTAAGTTTGTTTTTTTGTAAAATTATTTTGTTTGGTTGAAATGTGGCAGATTATTATGATAATTGTCACCAGGGCATTTTTTTTTTTGCTTTCAGTATAAGATGCAATTTTTGGCAGGATTACTTCAGATCCTCCAATTCAGGGATGCCAGCTTTTGAGACCTTGTTGGGGTTCAACACCCCTTCCCTTTCACATTTTTAATTATGTCCATTGTACATATAATTTGTTATACATGTTCCATTAGGCACTGTTGTTTCTTCTATCTATTACCAGTTTGTGTTTTAGCAGAATAAATTTGGTTGTCAACCATCTACAATTACCAAACTTTGTGGATGACTTATACTTGGGATAAAAAGGAAAACCTTTAATTTTGCACTCGAATGCTCTAAGGTTAAGGCCACTGTGACTGAAAGAAGAAAAATGGATTCTGATATTTAATAGTTATCAATTTTGTTGATAGCTTGCACTTATGGTCAGAAGAAACCAAATTTTATTGGCTAAGGTCAAAGTCTGTGAAAGTAGAAAACAATTTTCACACATGTGGATGGCTTACACTTGGGGTTGGGAAAGAAACTCACTTTATTGTCAAATGTTGAAGTCACTCCATTATCAAGATCTCCATTATCTGTGATTCCCAAATTTTGTGCAGGTGCAATTCCAGACCCAAAAATGTATTTCACACAACTCCAGTTTCCATCACCTTCTGTTAGCAAACTTTGTGTATGGTTTGCCCTTGTGCTAAGAAAAAAAAAAACCTTTATTTTGGGGTTGAAGGTTTATATCACTGTGACTGAAAAGAGACAAATGATTACTTACAATGACTCACCATTTTCAAGATTTCCATTTACATTGTTTATCAGACTTCTTCGCCAGAAATTCCAGACAGCAAAATACATTTTATAGTAAATTAAACAAAAGTTTTCTTTGTTTTAATATCAAGTTTCATACATATATTTAAATTTTTCTTTTGCAGGTTGACATTCCTAGTATGTTCAGTTGGATTCACATCGCCCATGTTATTCAGTGATGTAAAACAACCATATCATTTAATGCTGCAAAAGTTTGTTTCCTCTGGTGGCCAGGAAGCTCTGTTCAAGTGAGTTATGGTTGATTATTAGTCTAGGACAGATATAAATGACAAATGAAGTTTGATATTTGTCAGATTACAAATGTGTCAGAGGCATTTAGTGTTGGCGGTCTTTCCATCCATCTGTTTAATTGTTTTGTGGCTAAATCTTAAGATGCCATGCTTAGGGCATTCATGTTCCATATCAGGCTTTTGTTCCTTTCTACTTTAGATAAAAAATGAGTAACTTCAGTTATTGTTCATAGTGCTATGAAACCATTTGCACTTTCAATAAGCTTGTGGTATGATACATGTCCATACATGCAAAACATTATTGCTTTTGGTGTAATCATTATGCTTTTTCTCTCCAAATTTCATTTTCAGCTAGATATGGATTAACTGTTTTCGCTAAATTTAACAAAAGCAATAAATTGTTGTGTTTGCATGTCCATTGTTTCGCAGTCAACATTTTTCTGTTATCATTCTGGAAGCTTTGTTTTCTATTTGATCTTGAACAGATTTGGAATATACACTTGTATCCTCAAGATCATGGACAAGTTCGAAAAGGTGCATAGTGTGATATTGCATCATATTGACAGTGCTTATTGGTAGTCAGGAGCTCAAATTTCTAATACAGTTTCAATCAGACTTGATACAAATATTGATAATATACGAGATCCAAGCATGTTAATGAGGTGATCTTGCATGTAATTGACTGAGGTTTTTATCATTTTGGAATCAATTTTTCTAATCTTTTTCACCTTTATCCTTCAGTACTTTATATTTATTGCTTTTGAATTTAACTCTTATGTAGTATCATATAGTTAGTATTGTATTATGTGCTGTTTAAGCTCAACAACATACATACATAGATTCAAACCTGAAATATATGGTTGAAACTATAAGATCTTTGACATATTTGAAAAACAGCACAACATCTGTTAGTGAGGTGACCTTTCATTCAAATGATCTTCTAGCAGCATCTGATTAATAATATTTTTTTAAACCATATTTCTGATTTGATTTTAATTAAAGGCTTGAATATATATATACATATATATATATATATATATATATATATATATATATATATATATATATATATATATATATATATATAAAGTATGATGAATGAAAGCTTTGCAATGAACATCTGATTGACTGAATTTTGTTGCCACTTTGAGAACATATGTTTGGGCTAGATTTTAATCAATTTGGAATATAGGCATAGCTGTTAACCCTCATGATTTTGGCTTGAATTTCACGACTTTTTCAGCACAGATTTATGCCACATGCAAAAGAATCATGAATTTCCCACTTCTCAGTTTTTTAAAATCTTTAATAACTGATTTCCCATAAAGTGCAAGTCATTATATCCGCAGTTGCCGAAATGACCTAGTCACAATATTAGTAGATCTATACCTGATAGATACATTTGCCCCAGTAGCAAGCATTTTAGCATATTTTAATCTATATGTATAGGAGTAGTTTTCAAATGCTTTGAGAGAAACTGAACCTAAAGGGAATTTTGGTCCACACATGCGTCACAAACACCGATTTTGATTAACATTCAGCAATTAATATTGAAAATGTCATCACCACCAAGGGAAAAGAAATGTATTGCAGTAAAAGGGAAGTTAAATTTCGAAGATACTGAAAATTGGCCAAGCTTTCAGCCATCAAACACCAACATGTAGATTGCGAGATTTGTGTAGCCATCTGTCTAATAATGCAAATGACCAGATCATGTAAAATTTCAGCACCAATGTACTTTCTGTCAGTGGATTAAAGATACAATGAATGCTATGCTCATAATTTCTGAGAAAATAAATCATATTCCTATTGATTTCATACAGGTATATATTAATTAAATGTTGTTCAAGTTTGGCTAGGCCAGATGGTGTTGGTGAATTCCAACTTTTTAATAGGCAATGGACTCTAACCCTACACCCCAACATAAATGACCAGATATTGAAAATGGGGTGGCAATGGACAGACAAAGCTTGGACTAGGTGGCAAAGATGATGTGAGGAAGCATATTGGTAGCAATGACGCACATAGAGGCTGGGAAAAGAAGTCCAGCAGATTTTAGCTCTGGAATTTTTTAAGCCATGTGCAGTGTATTCTTGAGGTGTTTTGTTTTTGTTGTTTTTTTTTTCCTTTAGAATGCAATTCTTATATAGTTTATGGAAAGCAAGGGAATATTGGTTGGAGTTATTCCCTTCCATTGTTAAGTATGTGAGCTTAAACCCCCACATACTTTGGCAACACACCATCCAACTTTAAATCTGATGGAAGGCTTTGTATATTGTTTTTTATTTCAGAGCATTTAATATATTCAGTGCCATTACTGTAATTGTTTGAAATTTGCTTTTTATTTCTAGTTTATAATAAAATAAATCCCAAACAATATGCTTTTCTTCTAAAACTCTTGCAGATTTAATTTAATTTAAATTATCAAAAGTTAAGAAACCCATAACCTTTAAAACAAAATTGGCAACTAAAATCCCTGTGAATTATAATTTCAGATAGTAAGATCTGAATTTGTAATCCACAGATTAAAGCTTTGCCAGTCAATGTCAATTTTAAATATTTTGGATATCTTTAGTTGTAGGCAGATAACTATGAATATTGATTATTCTTTTGTCTAGAAATAATGTTTATATGACTTGTGAAATAATATAATTAATGTGATATAAAGATTATGAGGTAGTTGGCATAGGTTGTGTTCTTGCCATGCAATGTATGTATATTAGTCTACCTCTTATACAACCACCCCTACTGCACCGGGTAGGTGGCCTTATAACGCGGGTTGCCTTTCCAGAGAGGGACTCAATTTTTTGTTAGAATATGTAATGTACATAGTAAGAAAGCTTCATTTATTAAAGCATTTAATATCTTCGTCTAAAAGCAACATTAATTATTGAACGGTTCTTGTTGTTATAATAGTTGACTTATTTCAACTGTGTATGTATTAATAGTTCTTATTTTTTATGTGAGCGGGTGACGTCAAGCACATTACAAAACCATTCAAAAACATAATTTAAATTTTTGTACATGTGCAATTCTCTTTCCATTTGCTCCATTTTCCCACTGCTGCTGAATAAATTCCTTGTTGGTTACGATGTTGTTTATTCGGGTCTTTTCAACATAATTTTTTTTTATTTGAGTCTTTTCTAACTAAACTTGACATGTCCTCTCACCTGATGTCATAGACTATAATCGACTTTTTCTGAAATAATCATCCCCGTTTACGTGATGGCATGTTAATGTTTGGTAATGATTTATTTGGATGTTGCTATCTGTATGTATGCAGACGAAACATTTGTTGAGTTGACAAACTGCCTTTGTAAAGGAATCAGCAAGTGTGTTGTAACATGATTTTTCAGTCTTTGGTACCCTGCTTTGTTCTATTTTTAGCCAATGCTGACCCAGTGATCTTGACAATTATGTCTGGTTATAATCATCAAATTTGCAACTACAAGACTGATAAAACAATTTTTTCTGTATTTAAACAAGATGCCATGTGTTGTTTTTTTTTTTAAAGGTCACGTGATTCATTACTAGCAGTCTGGTACCCTATTATTTTTACATTTATTGACACAAAGTTAGAGAAGATACTTTCGCTTATTTGACCTGAACAATAGCACCTCGTGGCCGTTAGAATTTGTAAACTTGACAATTATTGCCAAACGTAATATTCACTAATCATGGAAGTGAACAAGCTCAACATCTTACTAAGAAAACCATAAAGGCATTCAAACCATTTTCCCCCACTGACTTCTGTATTGTACTTCAATACTGCCACTTCTCAGCTGTTCCTACTATTAATAAGTGTAATCTTAACAATTATCAGTGGCTAAACCAGACATCTTATGATAACACGTGGTAACGATAATCGGATTATGTATAATTACTTTTTTGTATGGATTAAAATTTGAGTCTTTCTGGGCTGTATGGAATAAATGTGGTTTCTCGTGAGGTGTAAATGATATTATATTAACCTTAGTGGCACATGTACTTTAGTCAACACTTCTTTCAAGAACTAAAATCTGACATTGGGAAACAGAAATCGGATTACTTAACATGCGCTATGAACAAAATTGGTTCTTGATACATATTACAAAATAAAATGTGGTGGCTTGTGAGGGGTAAATTTTATAATTTTGCACAAATATGCTGGTTGCGTTAGCCAGGTGGCCTTTAGAAAAGTAATTTTGAACACAAATTCGTCTTTGGATTCTGGCCATAAGGAGCGGATGGCCGCTGGTGAGGGGAGCCATTCAAGAGGTGGACTACTGTATAGTGAAATGGTCAGCTGTTAAGTAAACTAGGGATTCATGTTAAGTTTTTCTGGCTGCAGGACCATATCAGTTGAAGGCATGTTCCATAATGTGACTTCGAAAACACAACTTAACAAAATTTAACCAGACTTTGGAGAAATCATTTTGGCATCAGGGATTCTTTTTTATTTAAAAATTGTAAAAATGATGCCAATCTGTCATATATAGCTAAAAATTAGAAAAACTTTGAATAACTTCTAAATAACTGCATTACAGAAAGTTACCAAATTCAACAGAAAGTATACTTTGTTTAATGCCTTGTGCATAGATAATTATGTTTTGCCATGAAATTTGCTGTTGTCTGGTGAGTACAAAAATGTGTACACTGAATCCCTAAAAAAGTACAGAATTTGACCCAATTTTGACAAAGCATCCTGGCATTGAGGCCTCTCAGTATTGGACAAATAATACTGATTGCAGTCATATATGAATAAAGATACAAAGCTAGACAAAGGTTGAAATAGTTGTTCATTACATATAATGCACAGCATTAGAGATATTTTAACATAAAGTATCCATGTACTTATTTGATTGTTAGGTTTATATCAGCCAGGTGAGTGAAACATAAATATAGTAAATTAATTCTGAAATTTTTGTATTGCCAGCATATATCAGTATAGTAAATTTTAATGTTAGAAATATTTTACTTGATCTTTTTTTTCGAAGAAATGGGGAAATACAACTGAAAGAGTCTTCATACCTTGGACAGTCTTGACTACAGAGAGAACTGTTATTGCATTCTGCTTATTTCAATCTTTTTTGAGAGTTTCAAGCTTGAAAATAATTTTGAAAGTAATTGGAGACCAAAAGTTTTATAAAACTGCCATCTTTTCATTATTTGTCTAGTTTTAGTAATACAATTATAGAAATGGTCAAGCATAATGATTATATTTGACAAGCTGAACTTGTGTTGTTGATGTGACTTTCTGATATTTTGGCCATAACCAAATAGAAAATTATTCTAGGAAGATTTAAAGCATGTTAGATCTTCTAGTTGTGAGAATTTCACAAGTGAAATATTCCTTTATGATTACAGGGCATTTGAGTGGGCACTCTCCATGGAAGGTATGGTACCTCTTGATGAAGGACTGGAGCACCCTGATCTGCCAGGCAAGTATTCTCAATAGATTTTATCTCTTTTTCTCTTAAAGATACACAGATTTGTTTTGAAAATCGATTTGGTTTTCGTTTACTTTCTTCATTCAATTGCTCTATGTAGAAGTGTTTTGTTTGCTCTTCTCCATACAGAATGCTGAAAGTATTATTCGTAGGTTTCTGGTGTCATGAATAGTCATGCATGAGAAGAGAAATTATTCATTAGTTTCAGTTGCCATGAATATTCACACATAAGAAAAAGAGGAATAAACAGACTAAATTATATTGAAATGAAAATTGTCAACAAAGCTGAAATAGTCAGTTAAATTTCTTTTGTTTATGGTCAGGAAGTTAGAGCATTGAATTTCTTCATCAAACCTTCCATTCTATTTCTCCCCCTGCGGGTCCGGGGTTGTAGAATTGGCCCGCCGTGCCTCACTACGTGTTGTAAATGGCGACTAAGTAGAGGCAACCTGTTTGCCGTGGGTTGCGGCCCGTAACGGGAGGAGGAAAGGATCCTGGTAGTTGTAACACAATACTTTGGCCTCTACGTCTCTTAAGACGGGTGGTTGAGATGGGCCCAGTCTCGACAAATCAGCTGGTCACACCGAGCCCTAGGAAGTCTTAATTAACTCTCTCACCTCCTTTTACTTTATTCTTGTATCTCGCTTGATACCAGTGTTGCCCCTATATTCTATTCCTATATCTTTCCCTTTCCTAAATCTTAGAAGACTTCCTAGAAGGCGGTGGCTTAACGGGTCAATCAGGGGGTAATTTTACTGACCTTCGAAATTGGCGACTTCAGGGTCAACCAAAGGTAATTTTACCAACTGAGTATGGTGTTTGTGTATCCCTGGCACTTGAAAAGTGTCCCCTTGTTGGGCTCCTTGGTGGGTGGGGAGCACGGGTGCTGAATTTTTCAAACTGCCACATGGAGAATTTAAAAGAAACTCCAAAACAAACCAAAACTGTGTCATCAGAGTCGGATGATGAACCATGTAGTGTGGAATCCTTTCCTCGCTTCATGGTCATCCATTCAAAAGACGAAGCTAAACAACTTGCCACATTGTCACCATTTATAGTCGAAAAGACTATACTTGGATTAGTTGGCAAGCCGAAAAGTGTGAAGAAGCTAAGATCAGGTGACCTACTTGTAGAGTGTGAGCGCAAAGCTCAAACTGAAAATATACTGAAAATTAAAACCTTTCACGATATTCCAGTAAACCTGCTCCGCCCACTTTACACTTAATACATCAAAAGGCATTCGTTGCCGTGACCTTGCTGGAGTCTGCGACAAGGACATCGTCGAGGGCATGAAAACTGAAAGTGTCACTGCAGTCCGTAGAATTCGTATTAAATGAAACAACAATCTGCACTACACCAACACTATTATACTCACCTTTAATAAGCCCATATTACCTAAAGTGGTCAAGGTTGGCTTCTTACAAGTTACGGTTGAGGTATATATACCAAATCCCCTCCGATGTTACAAATGCCAAAAATACGGCCATCATGAAGACAGATGCTCTAGAAACCAAATCTGTGGCCGGTGTGGCGACTCCTCCCACCAGGAATCAGAGTGCAAGGCCACTCCGCACTGCGTAAACTGTGGCAAAGAACATCATGCTATTTCCAAGGAATGCGACACTTGGAGACAGGAGAAGGAAATCCAGAGTATTAAGTACACTAATAATATTCCCTCTCCAGAGGCCAGGAAGCTTGTTCAAGCTAGATCATTCCCTGGCCCATCCTTCTCAACTGTAGTAAAGAGCAGCCAAAAAGCAACGAAAGACGCACAAACTCAAACAAACCCGCCTGAACCCCATTCTGACTCAAACATCCCACACTATAGACTGCAGAAAAACTCTATATCGACGCAAACAACATTCAACCTAACCTTACCACCAAAAAAGGAGAAGACCCATCAGAGTGCATAGCTTGTAATGAACCATTCACCGTTAAGCACTTTATGCTGGAATGCTTCGATCTTCAACCTACACGTAATCATTTTTACGTTGTGCAAGACATGAGGGAGCTCTTTGATACAGTTAACATTACCAACATTATAGACTTCCTTAAGGAAGCAAATATCTATCATAAGTTATAGCTTTTATTTTATCACCTTGTTCAGTTTTGTGTTATATTTATGCAGTCAATAGATTTTAATTGCCAATCATATGTTTTCGTTATCATACTTTTGCACACCCCGTTGATCGGGAAACTTTTAATACTTTACCATCGTTCACATTTTTATCGCTTTACCTTTAACAGTTTGGACCACAATCGCTGGTCGATAAAATTATTTAACCAGTTTTAAATGTAAAAGGATATAACCTAATGTTGGGCACTAAATAGCCACATAGTGCTGGTGTGCCATAAAAATATAAACCAATCAATCAATCCATTCTATTTCAAAAACAAATTGCAAGTGACCAATGTTTTGATGAACACTTTGTCTCTATATTGTCAAGCAGCACAGTGTAAAATTCTGGTTTCCACAGGCGTTGGTTGATATGCAGCTAGTGTTCACTATGAACCAGAGACATAGTAAATTGAGTACATGGTTTGTTGTTTGCAAACATTTGCCATTTGGACAATAAAATATTTGGAGTCAGAGGATTTTAAGTCTTTCTTGAGTGTTGTAGCTAACATTTGCATGAACCAAACTATGCATGATAATCATTTAAAAGAACATAAATTAATTTTCTCTTCTAAAGAACAGGCATCAATATTTGCTAAATTTGTTAACATACTAGGTTACTGTTTTTCATTTGTCCCAGGAAAACTGTGGTACTTCAAGTCAGATACATCTCTGGTATCAATATAAATGGCCTGTTGCTAAGAATGAACCAAATAAATGCCATGGGGTTTGGCATTTAATTACTCTTAGGTAAATTTTAATTCTAGATTCTTTTTACCAATTTGACATCAGTTTAGATTCCTGTCATAAAAGTTTTATCCATCATAACCTGATGTCTTGGGAGTGTCACCATTTTAGAATATCCAAACAGTCAATCATATCACATGTAATCTTATTAAAAAGAATGACTGTATCATTTGTTGCATATGCCACCTGTGTTGATGACGTTTATCATAGTTTATATCAGTGATTTGGGTAGTAATTTCATTTGAATATTTATTTTCAGATGGGATTGTATCCATTTATTTTTTGTCTTTTGTTTGGTTTTTTTGGGTGTGTGTTTTATTTGTTGTTGTTGCCACCAAACCACTCATCCACCAACTCAACCCACTCTGCTTCAATGGAAAGACTACAAGTAACATACCAGAATTACATGATAAATATTGGTTAATTTACTATGAGTATGAGTAATTTTGTTGTTGTTTGCCTTTAGTCTTTATATATTGTATCAAAGGTTGTGTATTTTGATACATTACAATGCTTAGTACAAGTGTATCATTTAAGCCCATGTTATGTTGCCGCTGATGTCACAAAATCACACATCAAGCCATATTAAATCAGCCTGTGTAATAGGGGTCATTCAGAAATCGTCATAGCAGATATATTGGTTTTGTACTTGTATACATTCTGGTGTTGTTACTTGTTCTTTGTTTATAATGTCTTTGTTTATGGCTTGTTTGTTTTTGAATTACATGTAGGCAACTGACACTGCTGAGATGCAGTCTCTCATTCTGAATGTTAGAATAATTTACATGTATGAATGCATGCATGTTTGTCATCAGGTTCACATTGTGTATATTCAATGATCATTTTTTCTAAATGTTTGTAAAACAAATGTTATTTGAATTTTTTTCTCATTTCTTGATAATATCGCCATTTTTCAAGGTGGAACAGGAGAATTTTTGGATGCTTGGTTGATGTTGATGGAGAAAATGGTGAACCCTAAGACAGTGTTAGAAACCCCACATACACTCCCTGCCAAATCTAGTCAGGCCAACTTCATGCCATTTGATCCAGTTGCATACCTAATCAAAACACAGAAGGTAAACAGCATTTCTGTCCATTTATTGAATAGCAGAACTTCAGCAGTCACTGATTAGAATATCAGCCAGCATGTCTGTTTGTTAATACTAACACACACATCACTTGTTATTCAAAGCAGTGCAAACAGACCCTGAAATGGATAATTTTATAAAATCTGCATCTTGCATGCATTTTGAATCATTTGCATTTTGTTTGCATTTCTTGAAGGAAGTTAACATATTCGAAAGGATAGCTTATGTGCAACCCATTTTGCTGGAGTATTCTTAAGCATCATGTGCTGTCAGTCACCCTAAATATCCTTTATCTAATTGCCATTTATACATACCATTTTCATTAATGATGGGAATCAGTTAGAATTTTATAATCGGTTCCATTTAACCAACTTATAATCGGTTTCTAAGAGCAAACTTAATTTTTGTTTGTTATACGGTTATATATTTGCAGAAGAGATCAAAATATTAATAAATATACATAGGTAATCTCATTTAATAATGTATACTTCAGCCTGATAATAATCTTAACATTTTTTATGTTGTTATTTTAGTTGTACAACTTTTTTTTTAAATGAAAGCAAACTTTTTATGGCTGATTAGTCTTGCACAACTGAAATACTGTTGCAGTCCCTTCAAACCATTTCACTCATGTGTGATGTGCCTCTAATTTAAAGTATAGACTGACATGGGGTTTTTGTTATTTGTCCTTTACAAATGCAGTAAAGGATTTTACATTTAAACTGCAACAAATTATGAAAGTTTGCACTAACCGAATATGGAATATTTTCATATTCGCAAGTTGGTACTGGAATAAATAATTCATATCAACTTTAGTGGAATGGGAGCACTATTTCGCTTACCACAGGCATTTTACTAACTTTTGTGTTTTGCATGCAACTAAAATTTGTCTCCCTTTACACACAGTCGATTATGGAGTTCTACAATCGATTATATTGCTGATTTGCTTAAACAACTGATGATCAAATATAATTAATAATCAGAAAACTACTAATTTACATTACCCTTTGGGACCGCTCTTGTGGCCTAGTGGTTAGAGTGTCTGCCCCGGATGTGGGAGGTCGTGGGTTAGATCCCCAGCCAAGTCATACCAAAGACTTTTAAAAATGGTACTAACAGCTCCCTCGCTTGGCACTCAGTATTAAGAGGATAGTGCTAGGATTGTTTGGCCTGGTGTCAGAATAATGCTAGACATTACTTTAAACTGTCGCATTGCAGACATCATAGCAATATGACTGAAAAATTGTTGAAGCTACGTTAAAAATCTAAATCAAACACACATACATTACCTTTGATCAGGAACCTGCATATATTGTCCTTTTTCTTTTAATATTCATTATGTAACACTTTTCATATATAAATCATGGCAAGAACAGCTTTCTGATTTGTATAAAATATCCTGAACTGCCATTGAATATTCTGCCCATTCTGAAAAAAGTAAAAATCTTGTCATTAATTATACAAAACTGAATTGATAAAATTACACAAAAAGCAGTCTTTGAAAATACATTGCTTGGAGGCCTATTACAGATAAATTTAATGCAGGAGAACCATTATTCCCCAAATGTGAAAGTCCCCTCATGCAGCTGAAAGATACTGTAAAGAAACGATCATGTTGAAAAATTTAATGGAAAAATTTACATTTTTTTTCTGGATACAGCATTTGATTATTAAGGTTCCCACTGAATATATACATCTGGTGCATGAATTGTCTCCATATAATCATGTAGTTTAGTGTTGGGTGCTTTCTATCATTAAGAGATCGCACTGATTCACATGTGTCTACTGCCCGTCTGAGTAAACCCTTAAAGAAACAATGTTGCAGTATCTTTCATTTGTTGATATGATATATAGAATGCCTATGATCCTGCATTACATTTTTCATTGCTCCTTAAAAAAGTGGGCACTCACTGTAGAACATGTGACATTTGTTTCTGTTGGTTAACTTTAGCTAAAGGAAAATGTTGAGTATAGATTCTGATTGTTGTTGCATACTATAATGGCTTGTTTGGTAATGGGTAAACAAAAACCCCACCTGATAAGCTTGCTTGACAGTTAAGGCACAAAAGTAATGATATCAAATTAACACCAACATGGACCATAAAGATATCGACTCAAATAAATACAAAATGTGGCCATATAAGGGCAGCTAAAAAAAAGCTGATAACAAGATGCCATAACAAAATTGTTCCATTGTCATGTATTTGTTAACCACAGATTAAAAGAGTGTTAACATGTATTCTGCATTAGCAGGATTGTTTGTAAGTGGGACTGTCGGTGACAAAAGTTGCTGAATAATTTTGATTAGATCAGTCTTAGGGACAAGGGAAATTCAGAAATATCTGCTGTGCAGTTAAATATTCAGTTCTGGATGTTTTTCTACCCCTGAAAAGTATCATGGCAGGAAGATCAATTCCAGTGGTACAATATTGATCAGTCTTCAGATATATGGATATCAATACTAAAAACAAAATTGAGCCTATTGCAAACAGAAACAAGATTGCTTGCTAGAATTGGACCAATCTTGACATCTGCTGGTATAAAGATCATGTCTTTTCACAGATGAAGCTGATCCATCATCACATATGGCTACTGTTAATGAAAATAGAAACCTCTTAAGATGATTTATCTAAAACCTCTATAGAATTTTACTATACTTGTACAGAAGATGCCAATTTGCTCCTGAGCAAGGCCACTGCTGCACACAATAAAAATATTTGCTAATTCTAATGCAGTGGAACTTGCCATGATGAGGACTCTTGAGAATCACAGGTTATGGGTTATTCTGAGGTCTTCCCTTCCCCCCTGCAGAAAAAAAAAATCACTTTAGTTAATGGGGTGTTGTTGTTCTGGGGCTTAACACCATTTTTCAGCACAGGATAGGCTATACATGGCAGCTAGTATTAATGGTGGAGAAAGAAACTGCAAAATCTGCGGAAAGAACCACCGACCCACAAGAAACTACTGGCAAGCTTCCATATCCACATTCTACTAAATTCAAACCCACACACACACAAACATATATATATATATATATATATATATATATATATATATATATATATATATATATATATATATATATATATATATATATATATATATATATATATACACACACACACTCAAACACATATGAGGAACAATGGAATCTGATTTAGTTTGCATTCAGAATTTATTTAACTTGCAAAGTTATAAGCTAATGTATTGACTCTGATGCTGTAATTAATGCAGAGTTAATTAAAACTTATTTCCATTATCTATTTTACAATTAGGAATACTCTATTAAACTTTGCACCGTTCAGTAAAATTTGCATTTTTTACAACTTTTTTCTTTTAAGTGCAGTCGCATATCCTTCGAATATCATTAGTTGTTTATTAATGAAATATCCAATTTATTAATTATGTAGTGAATAGATAGATAAATGTGACATTTACATTAATTTGAACATTGGTGATTTTATGGTTTTAATTTAGATGATCAGAAGTAGTGCTTATTATCTTATTGAGCAAATGGAATGGGAGAGAAAATTGTTAATAGAAATCACATTTCATAAATATATCTGCTGAATAAATATTCAACAGATCAGTCCGACTTTCTCACAGCCCATTTTGAATGTATCCCCAGTGTCTCTTCTGATGCATTTAATTAGCTCTTGAAGTGAAAACATTTGTGAAAGCATGCTTTGAGTCCTTTGGAGAATATATTGACAAATAAATTGGGACCAGTTTGTCATGGAGTTGACATAGAGGTATGATGCCATTTCCAAGAGTGCCAATGCCCTCTGTTAATACTGACGAGTTACAGTAATGTTTTAAAATTTCACTTTAAATATTTACAAAAAGAAGATGGCAACATGATGTTGTTGCATACATTGTCAATTTTTATGTCTCAGTTTTTATGGGTGAAAAATTATTGTGAGGGAAATAATACGATCCAAAGCTATGATTTGAATGGCTTTGGTTTGGAAATTTAGCAGTAGTTTAAAAATGTGCTGTTTTCAAATCCATTATGTAATGCATTCTTGCTAAAAATATTTTTTTTTTGTTTATTCATTGTTCTACATTTTGCATTTGTACAGTTAATTCTCTTTAAACTGTCTTAATAGTTTGTTTGAATCAAGATTGATCACTTAAAAATATTTTATATTTCAGGCCGCATTCAATGCTGTAATGCATCTATGGAACAAGAAACCTCTGAAAATATATGGTAGTCGAATGTCAGAGTCCATCTTGGCAATCCTCTGTCACATCATCAAAGCAGAAAGCATCATCAAGGTCAGTGGAAAATTGAAATAGGTAATAAGGTACCCAAATGTATGTAATAAATTTGTATGTAATTTTATGGTTACATTTGGGACACCAGTGTGAAAGTTTGCTTCAAAATTGTTGTGTCCTTGCATTGGAGATAGGAAAATGAAAAAGAAAACATTTGTTTTACTATGAATGGAAGTCTCTGCTGGTTGTGTCTGTAAATGTCAATACAACAGTCAAGTTCTTTTTAAAAAAATATTTTAGCATAGAATAAAGCAACATAAAGCCAGATTATTCATCTTGTTGCATGTTTGGAAGCAGTTGTTCAGTCATTGGCTCCAAATGCAGATTTGGCCTTCTTACTATGAACTGTAAATGGTGACCATATGAAACAGTTGATTTTGATTGAGTTGCTCTTCTAAAATGTAAAATGTAAGCATTTCAGTGACCAGAAAGATGCTTATGATTTTTTAATCAAAAATGGTGCAATAAGTGATTTATTTTTACCATGAGTGTTCTATTGAGTTTAAACTATACCACATTAATGTTTTATACAGATTGAATTCAGGACTGAAATTTATCCCATAATAAAAATCTACAAATATTCATGTTTGTACTTGAAAAAAAGTGTTAATTCTGAAGTTAAAATTTGCCTAAAAGAAGTTACCTTTATTTCATTATGTCAGTTGATTTCTCAAGTAATATGGATTTCAATTGTGTTTTTTTAAAGACACCTTGGAAGTAGTAAGAATGGCAAACAGTGATAATGTATCATATCATATACTACTATATGAGGAATTGGACTAGAAATATGCCCTTTGATGTCACAAGAGGATGTGCATGTATTTTGACAAAAGTGATCAGTTTAGTTATTTGTCTGCTCATATAAGACCAAAGAAATGACTGTAAATTCAAATCTTGTACAAGAAAATAAAATTTTCCTCAAAGCATTTTTCGAACAAAAGGGTGTTGAGTCACAGTAGATCACTTGGGTCATTGTTTCCTTTGGATTTTGTTTCCATTTCCTCAGCATGATGTAGGCACAAATGCTTTAAAATTGCCATTGAAAAAGTTTTGTTGTTAGATTTAGATATCATCATCCCACATGCTTCTACACTCACTTGATCACAGCCACACCGACGTTAGATTTATTTAAAAAAATGTGCCAGTCTCTAACTTTAAAATCCATTTTACGATTGGGTACAGTCATAATTAGATGCAATTTTTGCTAATTTCACTAGTTCAGTAAAAAAAAAATGCTGTGTTATTCATGGCACTCGGAGACTGGATTTTGCTTTGTCCAGTGGCCTAATTGGTTAGTGTCCACCTCGGATGCACAAGTTTGCTGGTGCAAATCTCGGCCAAGACATACCAAAACTTATAAAAATGGTACAATCAGATGCTTTGTCTGGTGCTCAGCATCTTGAGGTTATTGTTAGGACTGATTGGCCTGGTGTCAGGTTAATATGACTGGTTGGGACATGATGCTACATGTCTGCAGCATGATGCCTCACTGCTAGGCATTGTTATAAACTACCACACTGTAGACACCATCATGATATAACTAAATTAACGATGAATTTAAAAAAAAACCCAGATGACACATTTGTTCAACCTTTCCTGAAGATTTCATTAAATTTGCATTCACATTGCTGAGAAGGAGTGTCAGATATGTTGGTTTAAAAAAATAATTTGCAATTATAAATGTCAAATTGTTCTCTACAGTGAAATCGTATATACTTCGCCGTTGTGACATGATTTGTTGCAGATTGGTTAATCATGTTAGTTACTTTGGTGTTCTGCACTTGTGCATTGACCAGATTTTGAATGGTATTGATATGTTGGCGATGGTTGTACAATCTAGAATGATAACTATGCTCAAAGAATGAAATGCTCCCTCCTGCTCCTAGGCTTCACAAAGTCAAAATATGTCAACCATGAGTTACGAAATTTAATTTAGCTTAGCTTTGCTGATTTGGGAGATGGATCACAAATGTTTCAAGACTTTTGTCTTCAAAAAAATCAATCACTTGTACCCATTTCTGTCACCAAATGTTCATGTTTTGCATTTGTTTATACAAGATGCAATCTGATTTTTGTAAATGATTGATAATCGTAAATATTTTTGAAATGAAATTTTTTACTCTTAAGCATCCAGCAAAACAAAGAAATAACCAAAGAGGTAAAACTCCTTTCCTAACCCCATTTGAGGCAAATTTGAATAGTTTGTCCAGTGGAAAATGTTTAACTTCCCTGAGAATAGTTTAACATGGGTACAACTTGGATAGCAATGTGATCTCTTGCTTTCCCATCAGAAGCATAGTCACAGATTTAATGTACTCTCAAACTTTTTATTTGGCACCTAATGCATCTGAATTATTCATTGAATCAAACCACATTTCTCCACACACTTGCATTCTAAGATGTAGATTTAGTAAACATCAAAGATGTTTATCTGACCTTTCTTTAAATGGCCTTTTGTGTTCCTCAAGAAATTTTGATGAGGTTCTATTATTTTTTTGTCTGCAGGCAAGTGTTGAAAAGGAAAAGGACCAAGAACGAACTGATGTTGCCACCAGTTCTGGTGCCAGCATAGCAGTAGTTGGGGGTCGTAATGAGGACCTCAATGTCAATGCGGCACACTTACAACAGGTATCAGATACACTACTCCATATTTCTCCTTCTTGATTAGTCCTTATACCATCATGACACTTGCATGTCAAAAGTCAATTGTATGGACCTAATGAAAGTTCCACATTTACATTGATCTTGGCAAGTTATCATAAGCAATTTAAGTAACGTGTCATTTCAAATTTCATTACTGTTTTATAAATTGAAGCCATAATAAAATTAATATGTACATCATTACATGTTCTAATATTTACATAAAAATAAGATTGAAAAAAATGCCTCAAATGTTTTCATCTTTATACCACTTGCAGTTGAAGTTCAAAGGGTGTATAATGGAGACTGCTTGTAGATGTGTCCATTTGTCGCTCTTCTGTTGTTTTTTTTTATTGTACCCTGCAGCCAAAGAAAATTCTTCATTAAATTTGATTTTATGTCAGAAATAGACTTGTGACCTATAAAAAAAATAGAGCAAACATTTTGACTTTATTTCATACTAAAATCCAATCAGTCTGTTTGTTTCTTTTGACAATTGTTGTAATAGTATAATAGAATGTGGTATTGGTGACTAATCTGGCATTACAATTTGTGGAATTTTTCCCCATTTTTTTCCCATTTAAGTCCATAGTGTTTTGTTGCCCTGACCTGCCTTTTAAGGCTAAGGTGATGTAATATTTTCTTCAGGGCACTTTATTGACTCTGACCATTGTTATGTAATGTGATTTTGGCAGGTGGTATGTCTCATATATGCATATATGGGATGCATTACACTTCTGGCATAATCATAATCATTGCGCTTTTATTTCACAATGTCTTGTGCTTGCCTTGATATAGATAACATTATAAAAAAAATAAAAATAAACCAGTATAAAGTTGTTTTAGTCATTTTTATTATCAATATTTTAGGTTCTCTCATAGAAAATTGAGAATATTCTTGAAAAGATGAATATTGCATAAGAATAGCACAAGGGTACTTGTTTGCTTTTTATAGCAACTGTGTATGATCCATTTCCAAGAAAATGGAATGGTTTCTTTAAATATGAACTTTTCCTCATAGATTTATTATATTGATAAGCTAGTCAGATAGCAGAGCTTTTTCTAAACTTCAAAACATGTCAATTGGGACAAACGACAAATCAACACTGCTTTACAAACTTTAAAAGAATGCGAGTTACACATTTAGACTAGTTGACAGTGAGTGCTGAAAAATAAATAATTTGTTAAGATTTATTTTGTTTGTGTTCTGGTTCTATTTTTTATGGATTTTGCTGTTTGTAACAATAATTTTGACCAGTTGAACTGGGCTAGTAGCACAAATGAATGGATCATTTTCTTACAATGTGCTGTAATTCTGGCATGTAATACATAGATGATGCCTTTTTGCCAGTTATAGAATTGTATAATGTTCACATTTAATGTCTTTTTCAGCTAATGGATATGGGCTTTTCACGAGAGAGATGCTTAGAGTCCTTGTTGCGTACAAATTCAGTTGTTCAAGCCACAGACTATCTCTTGACACATGCATCAGCTCATGCACCGGTAATCTTTCTTTGTCTCACTTATGCAGACATACCAGTAACAGTTGCCTCCCTCTATTTTGTCTCGCATGCTCATAATATATAACATAAATTTGAAGTTTAGATTTATCTTGGGTATTTAAGAGTCAGTTTCATTTTGTTTAAGTTAGAAATATGACCATTTGACAATTTAAAAACATTGTAGCAAAGGTATTTCATTAAATCTTTAGTGCTCCTTTGTTTTAATACACTTTGGTCTAGCACCATCCTTGTTAAATCTGCGTTTTTGTATACCCTTTTAAATTTTTTTTACTAAAATTCAATAAGACTTTAAACCGTTTATTTTTATGATTTGAGCAAATTTGACCACAATCATCTTGGCATGCAGGTGTTTTAGATTAGTTCAATGATGTTGTTCCAGCATATGATCAGGCCACTGTAAAAATTGAAAACTTTCTAGAACTATGCTTCAGATTTTTACCATATTTGTTTGAAGATACAAATGGCTTTCAGTTTCATGAATAATGCCAATCTACCATCAAATATGGATGCATGACTAAACTCAGAAAAATCTGTAAACTACCATATCTCAAACCTCTGCTTAAGAAAAGTTAATACAAAGCATTCTGGCAAAGGTTTCAGCTTTATACAATGCAGATCTCCCATGAAATGTTGCTGCTTTTACCATAGAACAGCTTTAACAGAATGTACAAAATGATGGTGGGAACCATCAAATATGTCTTGAAAAAGACTTGTGAATGGTATTTGACTGAATACTTGCAAATTTTATGTGCCTGTCATAAGGTGAAGCTTTTTGTTTGGATGTTGTCTTATTTAGATATTAGTTCGGTTTCTCCACAATATCTGTAATTTTCTGTCTCCTACATTTATTAGACTTTGCATGTGGCTTGCAGTTGGGGAAAGGAAGAATCCTATCAATTTTTTGTTTCTGCTCAAAAGTCAAGGTAATGCAGCTAACATTTTCTTCACTTGTGGGTGTACTTTTTTTTAGTATTACACCCCATATATTAATTGTGCATTTTACCTCATTTACATATTTTACATATTTCAACTTAAAGTTTTATTCTAACCAATGCTACAGTATATTTTTATTACCTTTTTCATATACTTTTGTTGTATTTTTATTTTTTTTGGGTGGGAGTTTAGCATTGCTGAGTGGGTTCTGAACCCATGACACTTGGATTGCAAATCCAATACTCTGAGCAACCATATCTTCTCCATATAGCATATTTAGTATCTGAGAGATAAATCATGACCATGATCAACATTTTTGTACCCTAGGGTCTTGGTCTGGATCTAGACATGACAGAGGAAGACCAGATGATGAGGGCAATTGCCATGTCTCTTGGAGATAATGCTGTTATGTCCACTGACCAGGTAACTACTTTTTTCTTTCATTTCTATAAACTGTATATTTGACACTGTCCATGTGAGAAATCCATGTGGGGTATTAAGCAAATCTGCACTTTACTCTGCTTCGGATGGCATGCTTCTGTAGTAGCATTTATTTGGTAAAATCGGTATGTTATATATAACCTATTGAAGCTATAAAACAGTAAACAACACAAAAACAGTACAATAGGCATTTAAAAAAATAGACATTATTTGCCAACATACAGTTGAAGTATATATTACACAAGTAAAACAAGATGGGTTGATTACATCTACTTGTTACAGATTTTAGAATATTTTGTTAATTATAAATGTGTAATACTTTCATTTCCAGGCTGACAATTCAAAGTCTGTAGACAAAAAGGATGAGGCAGAAGAAATGGAAAAGTCAGAAGATCCACTTGATAAAGCTTGCCTAGACAATTTTACAGAGAAAATATTTCCAGGTTTACTTAGAAAGCTTTGCTGAGTTATAATTTTCGTCATTTCAGTTGATGAAGAATCGTATTCAAAATATATTTGATTACATTGACAGACCTGCTAGCTCTTATGATTTTACGACAAGTCTTACAAAAATTACACTTAAAATACAGACTTTACAGCATATAAGTATAAACTACAAAAAAAATGATTGTTGCTGAAAAAAACTATAATTGATTCATCCATGTTTGATTTGGATCCAGGTTTCATTTTAGAATTAGTAAAATTAGTCTGGGAACCAAGCTAATGTTACAGCTGTACCTCAGATGCTTTAAACCTCACCTGTTTGTTCATACGAAGCATCTGCATGATTAAACTGTTTATCATCGCAGCATCAAACTTTTATTTATGTTTTCCAGCTTTACAATAGCAGCTACTAATAATTTATTACACCTTAGTGAAAACTGGTCAATCTTATAGAGAAAAATCAACTGCCTTTTCTGAGATGGACTCCTCGGGTTGGCTGGTCTGCACAGAATATTACTACCATTTACAATCTTGCTTTACTAATTACAAAATTTCAAAGGCAAAATGTTCTAGACTGGAGAAAATGCAACTACTTGACTCGGTTCTCAGTGTAATGGCCTAAAACATTTATTGTCAATAGATCTAAGTGGAGAATGAATATAATATTTATTTCAACTCTTAGGAGTGTTCATTAATAGAAAATATATCCATGTTTTCCAGGCTGTTTAACTTTACTAGACACACTCCAAGAGACAGTGTACAGAGTATGTGATTTGATAACAGTGGTGACACAGAGGAATGGAATAGAATGGCAGAAACGAGTGCTTTCAGATCTAGTTGCTGAGGTATGTTCTAATAGAAAAATGGCGGAAAATAGAATTTTAATTTTTTAGGCAAACATGTTTTATTTAAGAGGAAAATTTATCATCATTCCACACCACAAATGTAGTAGTGTCATATATATTGTTAACTTTGTCTGTTCATCCAGTTTTAACCTTGTCACCGCTCTGGGGACCTAATGATTCGAGCATCTGCCATGAATGCGGGAGGTCGTGGCTTCAACCCCAAGCCGAGTCAGACCAAATACTTATAAAAACAGTAGTAACAGCTGCCTTACTTGATGTTCAGGATTAAGAGTTTAGTGTTAGGACTGGTCGTCCTGGTGTTAAAATAATGCAACTGGATGGGACATCATGCTAAATGTCTGCTGCATGATACCCCAGTGCTAGACATCACTATAAACTGCAACATTGCAGACATCGTAGCCATATGACTAAAAAATTGTTAAAGCTATGTTAAAAATCCAAATCATACACACACAAACACACTTAACCTTGTCTGTCCGTATATATATATATATATATATATATATATATATATATATATATATATATATATATATATCTGCTTATATATTGATCTCTCCATCTTGTGTGCCCACACTGGCCAAGCCCACACTTGGATGGATATGAGATGTATAGCTGCGAATGCTCACAATTTTGGCATGAATTTCAAAACTTTTTCAGTGATTCACACTCATACCAAAAAAGTCATGAATTTCACATATCTCAATTATTTTAAAAATTAGTGCTAGTAGTGATGTCAGCTGTTGCCTAAACAGTCCGGTCGCGATATTAGTAGAACTATAGCCGATTGATACAGTTGGCCTGGTAGCAAGCATTTTAGTGTATTTTAATATATTTGTATAAGAGTATGTTTCAAATGCTTTTGAGAGAAACTGGAGCCTAACAGGAATTTAGAACACTCATGTGCCGCCAACACTGATTTGAATTACCATTTGGCAACGATATTGAAAATGTCTTCACCACCAAGGAAAAAGAAGTGTATTGCACAAAAAGTGAAATAAGTTTGGAAATATTCGCAGTGCATTCAGCCATCAAACTGACATGTAGGTTGCAAGATTTGTGTAGATGCTATTTAGCATGTCTTCAACTGTTAATGAGAACATCACCGATCCAGTCACATGGGTGATCAAAAAATTTTCCCTATGATTTTATATAGGATTGTCACAGTCCCTCAAGTCTTTGTAAGATAAAATACTAGTTTTCATTTCTGTCAGTTACTACTTTATAGTGCTTTCTGTTGTCATAAAAAGTTTCTATTTTGACTAGGTGCAATTATTGGCTCAGACAATTCTGTCATTGGCACCATCAAATGATACAGAGGCTTCAACAGCTCAGACCCAGGCTGACAAGATTGCGAACATGCCCGAGTCTGCCAGATTTGCCACAAGGATCCACTTGTTTAGTCTGCTGTTTGAGGTAAGTATGATACTATCATGCCTCTACAGTAATAATCTCTAAGATGGCAGTCATCCTTGGTTGCTCCTCAGTGTTCCCTAAAATGTCAGAGGAGAGATCAAATATTTAAAGTGCAATTTAAATGACTTTTTCAAATACTTTTTAATAATAATCGTAGCAGGAAGATGCATGGTACATGTGAATTTTGTTGCGTTGTGTTACACACAAGATTGAGCTTAGAGGTTCAGTTCTTTGTTCTTCATGGGGGAACTTCATATCATTGGCTCAAAGTTGCCATGAAATGCTGTTGTCTTCATGGATGGACCATCGTCCATTGTAAAGTACATACAAGGAGAGAGTTTACATAGGAGATCACTAAAATTGTAGAAGTGAAATTCAACTGAAACAGTTAGATTTTGCAATTGAGATGGCAAATTACAAGCATTAATGCTTGTTTGATCTTCCTGTTTAACTAGTGTTTTGCCAAAGGGAAAAAAGACTGATGAAAAGAATGAATTAGATGCAGGTATAAATACATAGGTTTCTGAATTGAATTAAAGAAAAATTCAATCTCTCTCTCTGTGTACAAAACACAATATTTGGATAGTTTTCAATCTTGGTTTTGTAGCTGTAGATATTGTTTCAGAATGTGAAAATAATGTGCCTTTCATCTATTTGTATAAAGGAAATAGTCAAAGTAAAATTGGAACAAGATATCTGACTACACTGAGCAATATGATGATCTACATCTGACAAGCATATACCTGAACATTTCTGTTGATGATGTTCTCTGATACTTTGCTCAGAAAGTTGAATGGATTAAAGTGGGTCTTATCATGTTTTTCAACTTTTGATATGGTGGATGATTAATGGCAGTTCTATACAGGGTTATATTTAGGAGCATCCTGGCTGAATAAGTTATTTTTTTTAAAAAAATGTTTTAAAATGCAGTCTGCATGTAAGTGTTTAATAGATATAACCTTTGTAATCATGGCTGTGTGTATAACCTTGGAAATCAATGTTGACGCCATCCACATCTGCTTAAATGAGTTTGCTAAATACTATTGGCAAAGAACTTAATTCCTCTCAGTGTAAGAAGCAGAATTTGAGGCTATCCTAAGGTTTGTAGTTATATATAAAATACTGCATATTTATTTATTTCAAAGGCAGACCTAATTACAAGTCAAAGGGAAATGACCCTTAAAATAAGGTCTAAGGAATAAAAGCACAAATTATGGAAATATGATTGTGCTAAAATCCTGATACTGGGTTGCTTGTGTTTTTATTTTTTATTGAGGTTTCATATTAGATACAGTGGAATTGGTCAGGGAACCAGACTAACTTTACCAGAGTAACTTAGCTGCTTGAGACTGCATATTGTGAGATATAAAATGTCTGCATGATCAAGATGTTGCCCTTTGTTATTAAAAAGGCTTCCAACAAGCAACATCAGGACAAAAGAGACAATAAACCTCGCGCGAAGTTTTAATAATGCAGAAGAATAGAGGGGAATATTAATATTCTTGGAAGAGGTGGCCAGAGTTTAAGAAGGGAAACAATGTTTAGTGGAGATCATTTGTTGATTTGAATATCATTTGGAAAAGATGTTTGCTATGGCGCACATGAAATGTGAATTGTTTTATAAGGATTATGTCAGATTCAGAGATGTCATCAAGTCATTTAGCTCACTTAGTTTTGGAACTGCAGTTTGTGAAACTGTACTGGAGCTAATTTAGGTTCAGGTAAACTGTCGAGCTGAAAACTATATTTACCATCACTGCATCAATCTTGAATTACACTTTTGGACTTCTTAATGCATGTTTTCCAATTAACAATTGCAGGACATATTTTGGTCCATCTTACTGAAAACTAGTCCAGCTTAAGGGGGGGGGATGACAGCCTAACTGAGAAAGGGTTGATTGGACTGCATTGGTATTAATATTCATGGTTTTTCCATAATTTGTGAACATGCTTATGAGAGATAGGGGTGACTGTTGTCTTCATAGATGAATCATTGTTTGGTCTAAAGAAACCATGTTTGGTTTGGTTTTGTGGGGTTTAATGCCATTTTTCAGCAAATGATGACTCCCAATAGGAGCAAGCATGTTCAGTGGAGGAAGAACCACCGACCCATGGGATGCTAATGGAAGGTTTTCTTGCATACCCAGGCAGAAGTGAGATGTGTTATGTGTTAGTGATCTGTAAATGCCCTAAATTACACTGATACCAGTGGTCCCACTTTAGCAACAAAAAATCTTGGGAGGTAACTTATTGTTCATTGGAGCATCTTCATTGATTGAGCATTGTTTGTTGGAACTAGATATCTTTAACATCAAATGACCTTGAAATCTGAGGTGGGGTTGCTATTACGATAGATGGAGACTTCCTCATTAGAACTTGATATTTTTGACTTGAAATAAGGATCAAAGAAGTCTGTTGCTATTATCTTGGTAGACTAATCCTTGTTGAGTGGAATTTGATATCTTTGGTTACCTTGAAATCCATGAAAGTGGATGATAATGTCTTCATAGCTAGACTATTGTAGGTCTTAATATCTTTGTAATGTCCTTGAAAAGTAGTGTCCCATAAATACAAGCAGTTTCAGGTCTCTACTACATTTAAACATAATTGAGATTCTGGTTAAACATTGTTTTGAAGTTGTCACTCATTAAGTGCAAATTTGAATGTTTAAAAATTAAAAAAAAACAACTTTAATCAACTTTTTAACAACCACTTCACAGCATCTGTCAAAATTTTAAAGAAAGCATCAACAGAATAAAGCAGTTTAAAATTTGTTAGATGAAGGATTTGCCAAAAATGGCTCTGAATTTCACCAACTCTGAAAAGAAAGCGACCTGATACAATTACTTATACATTTTGCTAATGATGCAGCTACCCAGATGTTTGATACAATTGTTATTAAATTTGTAGCATATTAACTGAGATATTGAGTGGTTATTATTCAGAGGTCAGGGTTACAGAGCTTGTAAAGTCCTGTTACAGGGGTTGAGGCAACATCATTGCTGGTTTGACAGTAACCTTTCTATTTTTGTGGCTGTGCCTGGATTAGGGACAGTGGGAATTTTCAAGGTCTGTCTTCATCAAATGGCCTTTTGGTTTTCTACTCTGTGTAATGTGTTTATGAGGTAACCAGAGTTACATGTAAATTGCAGGAATTTCATTGTATGATGATTTACCAAGCACATGTCTGACAATTATGTGTTGAGAATGTAAACTGACAAAAGTGAAAATCCTGTTGTATTGTTATCAGAGAGAACAAAATCTTCGAATATGTTAAACAGAAAGAAAGAGAGAGATATATATTCAAACAATATGCTAAAGGCTTTTTGTTATTTCCCTTTTTTTTAAGAATGTGCCATTAATAGTGTGATTTTTTGCAACTGTCCATTATGATATTGCCTCATAAACTGTTACCTGTTGTTTTACAAACTCTAGGTGTAATCTTGCCCCTGTGATAGCCATAGATAAGATAGCAGATATTCTATGTCTCACCTGTGGTCCCTAAGATGTTATCAGAGGTCAAATATAACCATATGCAATCAACTAAAATGACATTTTCAATTATTTTCTAATTGTACAACTTTCGGGACCCCAAGTGGTCTAAAGCGCTGACTGTTAATGATCACTGCCATCTCACCTCTGTCTGCGCGAGTTCAAGTCCAGACTCTGCTAATGTGGATAAGAAAGCTGGACAGTAGCTTCTCATGGGTCGATGGTTCTACCCTGGGTTTTCCAGGGTTCTTCCTCCACCATTAAAGCTGGCCACCATATATAGCCTATCTTGTGCTACAAAATGGCATTAAACCCTACAACAACAATAATCAGAGACTATATCTTTAATTATAACAAAAAGATACATGATAATTGAGATGGATTTTAAAAGATGAGGACTCGCATGTCACTTAGAAATTTACCAAAGTAACTATGAATGCAGGTAAATTGAAGAGGGAGGGAGTTTGCAGAGATCACTGTAGAGATGTTATCATCTCAGAAGTACATGCAATAAGTAGGTTAGTGAAGTGTACCTTACACAGTTCATATTGTAATTGAGTTAGAAGGCTCCAAGCATTAATGCTTTTCCTGTTTTTCTTGATTAACAGCAGTGTATCAGGCATAGGGAAAAAGTGACTTGATGAGGAAATTAAGAAATTATATTCAGGAATAAATATACCAGGTCTGTAAGCTAATTGTATAACAAATAAGTCCAGTCTCTGTACATGACACAGTATTAGGGTAGTTTTCTCTTGCCTTTGTAGCTGTTGATAAAATTTTGAATCAAAGTATGAAGATATATTTTCTATGTATTTGTGAATAGAAAAATGATCAATTAAAATGGGAGCAAGATATCTGACTACACTGAGCAAGATGATGATCAACATCTGACAAGCATATACCTGAACATTTCTGTTGATGATGTTCTCTGATACTTTGCTCAGAAAGTTTGATGCTGGTATACATATTAAAGTTGATCATGTCTTTTTCATAAACTTTTATGATGATTAATTGTAATTTGATGAATTGTTATATTTAGAAAATTTCTGGCTGAATATATTATTTTTAAAAATGAATGTTTTAAAATACAGACTGTAAATTAGAGTTTTTAATAGACATAACCTTTTGTCATTGTCCATTGTGTGCAGACTTGGAAGTCATTATTGACACCATCCACATTTACATAGAGTTGACTAAATACTGTTGATGAGGAACTTAATTCCTCTGTGTCTGAAGCATAATTTTGAGACTATCCTAAAGCTTGTAACTTGAAGAGACCATGGTTTGTTTTGTAGGGTTTAATGCTGGCTTTCAGCATATGATAGGCTCAACATGGCAGGTAGCAAATTTGGTGGAGGAAGAAATACCAAACTATGCTAAGCAAATGGAAGGTTTTCTTGCAGATCTACATTGATTGAGCTGAGACTTGAACTGACACAGGCAGAAGTGAAATGTATTGGTAATCTGTAAAACTGTTAAACTGCTCAGCCACCAATGGTCCCACTTAAGCAACAAAGAAATCTTGGGAGGTTACTCGTTTTTTATTGGCTTGAAGTCGACATGAAAACCCTGGATTACAGTTTGTGTTATCTTCATAGATGGATTATTGTTTATTGGAACTTTTTTTATATTTTGGTTCGAGGTTAGGTTGAATGTTGAGTACAATTATATTTATTGTGGAGCATTGTTTGTTGGAACTAGATATATTCAGTTTGAAATGATCTTGAAATCTATAGATGTGGGGTTGCAAAAATCTTCATAGATGGAATTTTACTGAAATTTTATATATTGGGCTTGAAATAAGGATCAAGGAAGTGGGTTGCTATTATCTTGGTTGAGTGATCATTGACCATTGGAACTTGATGTGTTTGGCCTTAAATCCATCAAGATGAAGGTTACTGTTGTCTTTATGGATAGACCATTGTTCATTGTAGTCTGGTCCCCTGCTTAGTATGCTCCCTGCGATGCACTCCGCTATACCAAGTCAGGCGAACTCCGACGCCATATTGTCACGTGATCACAACAAATGGCCTTGTATGGAGAGATCCCGTTAATCTAACCCTGGCACATTTATTCCTTTAATATTCTGTTTGTTAGGGACACAATGCGAACTTTACTTATACTTTCTATATGAAATATAGCAGTCGTTATCTTACGTTCAAGCTTTACCAGCAACTCGGTGAATTAGGTATTTTTACAAATATTTCTACAATTAAGCGAAGACCAACTAGAGGGATGAACACAACATTATTTTGTAAATTTTGCACTTTTCCCACCACGTCATCTGAAAAGTTCCTTTTCCAATCGATTCCTTGATCAATTTTACGTAGAAATTGATATGAGGTTATGCACGGTAGCTTTAATTTTGCCCAAGATTAAGACAAAAATAACTTCCCCAGTTTACCAGGGGTGAGTGTAACGATTGTTTTGCAAATATTGCCTATTTTACACTACGTCATCTAAAATAGTCCAGTTACAATGAATTCCTTGATCAATTTTAAATAAATAGGTATATATCGTTTTCCATGACAGCCTAAATTTTATGAAATATTTGGATCGATATAACAACCCTCTTCTAAGGGGCGAAAATGACGATATTTTGTCAAATACTGCCCATTTCGGCTGCATCATGTACGATAGTCCATTTGCTATCGATTACTTGATAATTATTACTTCGGATTTTGGTATAAGGTGACAGATGACATCCTTAATAGGCCAAAGGTTAATACCAAATCACTTCCATGAAGGGGGAGGAGGGGGCAGGAAGTAAATGTTACCAAAAACTGAATGGTTTAGATAGCATTATCTCAATGTTCCATTTTAAATCAATTGTTTGATTAATTTTCCATTGATACTAATGTATCGTTCAACATGACAACCCACATTTTGCAAAAAATTAAGACCAAAATGCCATTTTTTTAATTAGGTTGACAATTTGGCTAACATTGGAAATTTCTTACTGCCACCTAATCAGTTCCATTTTAAATTGATTTCTTGAAAGAAAGTGGCATTGCATCCCTACAACCAGAAGTGGGATGAAGGAGCCTTAAATACTATCAGACAAGCTTTATTGGGAGTGGAGCCTATCAATAAGTCTTTGGGAGAGTAGGAGCCAAATTTCTTGCTACACCATTTAACACTGATATTGATACTTTACTATAAGTATATTCTATTCATTAGGCAAGGCCCATTATTTGCCTCCACATGACAAAAATTTGATGTGCTTCTGTGTTGCAAGATTTCCAAAAGAAACCTTTAATTACATTCAGGCTTCATTCCCATGCTTCACCTGTTAAGAATTTCTTCAAAATTCACTCACTTTTTTCATCATAACTGAAAGACAATGTCAGAACATTTAATTTTAAGAACTGTTCTACAGTTTTAATGTTCTCATCACTAATATGATTTGCTTCCATAATGAATGCTGTTTTCAATATTTAGTTAATAAAATTTCAAAGCTTAGTATAAACTTAATTTTTCATTATCAATGAACTGTTGAGAGATGCATTATTAAGGCTAACATGTAAACATGTTGAGACAAATATTTCATATTTATTTTGTACTTTTCATCATTACTAAAATATGACATGAATTTGAACAGCATTTTCATTTCTTATACTGTCACAATCATTCATCCAAAAATGTCAAAACAGATTTCTCAATTTAATTAAATGTGTTGTTAAATTAAAATATAAAAACAAATAAAACACACATGTACATTAAAGATTATTGAGCTTTGTATGATTAAATATGGACAGCAGTAAATATGAGTTACTGAGTTATATGAGTCACTTGAGTTTGTGACTTTCTTAGTTTCTCTTTGTCATCTGTCATTGTCATGTTCTGATAACTGAATACATATAGTTACATGCAAATGTGATACTTATCAATTTACGCCCATGTGTACACATATAAAAGGAAAAAACAATGACTGTCATAACATCTCTGGGGTCATCCATTAATTATGACAACAAAATTGGGGGAATTGAAGAAGTTTGACAATTGTTGACATTGGGGAGGAGGGAGTACAAGATAAATTGACGTAAACAATGTTTGTTTTTCTGCAATAAATTTAATAAATTAAAAAAATGGTGCTTTGGTATGGCACACACTCACTCACCCATCAACAGCCCACCAGTTTAATCCTAAACTGGTCAAGCTCTTGTCAAGGAAGTCAATAGTCTTGCATCATCATATTTTGTTTTTAATCATTGTAAATTGTAGACTGTAGTTAGGTTAACCACATATGATATTAATCTGAAGATTGGTACCATTGTGGTTATTCATCTGACAGGATTTTTTAAGGGAAGCTGTTTGTTACTAAATTCAAAGACTGCACTGAGCCATATGCATCTAAATAGTATAGCTATCCAAGGACTTCTATTAAATAGCATCTATGTTATATGTATAGATGCTATATATTGAAGTCCATGAACAATCCCTCCAAAGATGGATAATTGAACCTAGGAAACTTGAGAGCTTGACTATTATACAGTCATCTTTAACATATAATATATAATCTCAAATGAGTTCATTAATAAGAAATAAGTTAAGCTACTTCTAGGTGACCAACTGTACAATTGAGAAAAAAAGAATTGTGCATTGTTGTACAATACCACTCTCCACAATATTCCAAAGTAAATGAATATATTCTGAGCTGTCTTTCAAGTAAAATCAATCACATACACATCATATTTGTGACAATTGTACTTGGAATTGGGGGGTGAGAGCAGACCTTAGAAAGGTGCATAGAGTGAATCATGCTGGATCCCCATCTTCAGTGAAAGGTATACTCATGTATACCATAAAATCAGTCTTTGCTAAATGTATCTTAAGTCTATATATATATATATATATATATATATATATATATATATATATATATATATATACACACACAATTTAATACCTGTATATTTCTACTGCCTCAGATATAATAGATGCAGTCTGCTGGTCCTTTAAGAAATGGTCTGTGCACAAAAAAAAGTGATAGAAAAAGAACTTCTCATGTGTTCTCAATCAATTTACAAGTTCAGTTAGTTAATTTTAGGAGTTTCGGAAGAAATGCAATATTTAATTCAAATACATATATATAAACATTTCTCTTCTTATCAATTCTTCTGAAAATGGACATATTTTCCTTATTAATTTTAATATGGAAAATGAAGCAGGAAAATACATTGTTATAGTGACTTCCACCATATCATGAATTTGTCTTTATGATATGAGAAATTACATGCCTTTCAAGTTAGAATCCAATACTTTTCATGTGTTTGATTATATATATATATATATATATATATATATATATATATATATATATATATATATATATATATATAAACACACATGAAAACCTATTGGATTAATACTGTAATTTCTCATACATACACACACATATATATATGTTCATCAAGTCTGCTTATAATGCATGGTACATCACATGTAAAGCCATACATTGTTTAAAATGTTCTATATTTTTTAGTATACTGATATTCTAGGATAGAATTATGGATTCTGTAGAATACATAAATATGTATTTTCATTCCACTTCAAAGAATGTTCAAGAGTTTGGTCAAGCAGGAAGGGATGGCGTTAAAGCTGTAGCCATAATCTTTTACAACAATGACTCATCTTCAAAACTTCTTGAGAAGATATAAAATGATATTTACCACTTGAACCTGGTTGCAGATGCTAATTTTTGAATAATTATTTTGACTGTCCATATGAGGCAGCTGAATTTATATGCTGTGACCTTTGTCAAAATGATGCACTTGGAAGTGCATTTCATATGAAACAGATTGCAGGAGAAAACCAGATACCTTCTACATATGGCTTGAAAGGAATACATGAGAGCTGATGTATCTGGTGAAATTGCATTTCACCTGAATGATGATTTACTTCATCCCATAACTGAAATATATGATATTATATCTATGGACATAAATGAAATTTTTCAGTTATACAACATTCCTAGATACACTGCTGATTCACTGAGTGCAGTACTTGTTACCTTTAGGAAATCAAAAGTTATTCAGGCCAAGCAAGTAAATGTGGACCACTCTGGTGCCCTAGTAGTTTGAGCATCTACCTTGTATGTGGTAGGTCGAGGGTTTACCCCTGGCTGAGCCATACCAAAGACATATAAACATGGCACTAACAGCTGCCTCACTGGGCACTCAACATTAGGAAGTTAAGTGTTAGTACTGGTGGCCTGGTATCAGGGTAATGCTACTGGGTGGGATATGATTCTACATGTTTGTGGCATGGTGTCCCTGTGCTAGATATCACTATAAAATGTCACACACAGACATCATAGCAGTATAACTGAAAAATTGTTAAATCTAGGTTAAAAATGCTGATCACACACACACACACACACACACACACACACACACACACACACACACAAGTAAATGTATGACCTATCACCCTTTTTGATTCAAATCCATTCCATTATTTTTTTATGGTATGACCTTGGCATTATTGATATCACATACACTAACACAATTTAATTACTCAACAATATTAATTAATTAGCTCTAAATGTCAATCCTTATTATGGTACATAAACTTCAACATCAGTGACAACAAGGCTATTAATGCCTGACCTATGGCAGTTGGCTTATAATGCCTCACCTATGGCATGTGCCTAATAATGCCTGTAGCAAGTGGCTAAAAATGCCTATCTGTGGCAAATAATGACTGACCTATGGCATGTGGCTCATAATGCCTGACCTGTGGTATGTGCCTAATAATGCCTGACATAGCAAGTGGCTAATAATGCCTACCTATGGCAAGTGGCAAATAATGCCTGACCTATGGCATGTGGCTCATAATCCCAGAACTAAGTGGCTAATAATGCATGACATGATTCAAAGACAATGAAATTTATTAAATGGGGTATTGACACAAAAAATTTCTTTAAACCGTCAACCTTTGGATTCTTGATGATCTAGCAATAAATCATTGACTATTTGCCACAAACCTAACCAAAATGAAGCCTCAACCATTATGAAACTCTAAACTATGGTGATTCACCCATCCTAGCATTTAGAAATTCATCAGGCTTTAAAAAGAAAAGACCTGGACTTAGTGTGAAGTTTACAACCCAAACCCAAACCATGCTGACAATAAAAACTAATATTTCCTAATCAAAGACCATTCATAAATATTTTCAAATCACAACATGTAACATAATTACCTTACATGCTGTAAATAAATTGTGTTTTTCTACACCTACATTCCAAAATCTTTACAGACTGATAACCTTACCAACATCTCTATTGCTCTCAAAGCATAAGACTGGGCAATTGTAACATTGTAAAATTAATCAGTACAATGCAACAATGAGGGTACAAATTTCTGACAAATTAATTCTATGAAGGTTATTCAATGAAGTTAATGGAATGCATTCAAGTATATTGTTCCAGAGTGTGTGACATTACAGTTCAAAGGTAAGTAGTGTTAAGATCCAAAGAGATTCATATTCTGTATATATTTTGCTAAATATAACCTGCTTTCACAAGGCCAGGACTTTGGAAAATGTAGTGTACACACTTCTCCCAGAATTTGTGAACATTTGCTGATGGTATCTCATGTTAATCCACAAACTACATCATTGCTAACTTTTCTTCTTTGCTCCAATTGTTCTACAATCTATTTTGGTCTAGGAACTGCAATCAATAAACAGTTATGAGTTGTAATGTTTAAAATTAACTAATTATGAGTTGGTATTTATCATATAAATCTTGGACACAATAACAAATACTTTTAACAAGAATCTGGAAAGACCAATTGCTGTTAGTTAAATAGCTATTGCTACTTAATAATGCCAGTATTTACCTGCTGTCTTAAAATAAAGACCACATTTTCACCCTTACCCTTTAATGTTAAAAGGCTGCTAGTTGCATAATAATGTAAGAAAATTACCTGCTAACAACTATTATAACAACCAAAATAGAGTATATAATGAAAATAATACTGGATTACAAGCTATAAGCCAATGAAATGTGTGCTTATAAGTTATTAATATATCAGCATAAAAGTACACATGATATAAAACAAAACAATAAAATGGTCTTGCAATACATAAGTATCACACTGTATTTGATGTCTGCATATAATAATAGTATGGTAAACATTAGGATATATAGAGTGATTTTTTTTTTATTACACTACCTCATTATAATAATAAATACTTTTTATATCCCATGTGTATGTTACAATGCATAAATAGTGATAAAGAATTTATTTTAATTAATACTTATTTACATGTCTTTCTGATGAGTTAAATGCAAAACATTCATGTATAGTTTTAAGAGAATATTTTTGTCACTTTTGTAACAGATCTGAGGCAAACTGAGTATCAATATAAAATGAGCATCTCCATAAACAAAGTCTTGAATGCATAAATAAAGGATAGACATTCAAACTTTGTGCAAAATGAATCAGCAATACAAAATGTTGCCAACTGCAGCTGTAAATACATGGTATCTGCTCTTCTATATCTGCACTGGAGTCTGTCCTGTTGGTGATGACCTGTCTTTTACAATAGGTGTGGAAACTAGGATGATGCTCTATTCTATAACATCAAATTAGAACATTTCAAGAAACTTGTTATTTATTTTTTTTTATTCTCACTTCATATCAGAGAATCAATTCAGTGTATTTTCAAATGTCACAATAATTATTATTAATTCTGTAACCATTTTCTATTGTGAACAAATATAATATAATAAAGATATTATTAAAAGAATCTTTTTTATGCTTCACATATCTTGTTCTATTGTCACTCATTAAACAAACAATATTAAATTTAAGTTCCCTTAACAAAAGGATTTTTTTTAACTCATGAAGATTTTATCATAATCTTATGTATAGTTTTATTTCATGCTTGATTTTTTTTTATTAAAACACAGAAGACCAGAGTAATTTTACAAGATTTTACCAATTTGGTACATTTTGAATGAATCAGTCAAAATTACATTTTTCAGTCCATTACTCATCTCAATCCAAACCTCCTGCAAATCCTCATAAATGAAGGCTAGTGTTTTGGTTTAATAAGTGCTAGCTAGACATGAACAGATGGATCCTTAACCCACCCCACTCACCTACCTGTGACTTCTAGATTATACCCCTCTGACTCTATTCTCCATTCTTAAACAATTCCTTTAAACTGTGTTGTTTAAAATTGACTCCTCTTTTTCCTAATGTTTATATAATCTATAAAAGTTATGAAAGACGTTTTATCTTTGTTGCCAAAAAATGTGATATCCAAAACTGAATAAGATGCATTAAATTCTTTTATTGCAAAAACATCTTTATTAATTACAAAGTGCTCATGAATCATTCGACTAAAATACTACTCTGAGGAACTCCTAGATAAATTATGATTCTTTGGCAAAACCTGTGCTTTTATATATATATATATATATATATATATATATATATATATATATATATATATATATATATATATATATATATATATCAATGTAAAATTGATCAAAGAATTTATTGCAAATGGAACATTGAGATGATACTGTCTAGATTGTTCAGTTTTTGGCAACATTTGCCACCCCACCCACTTCATGGAAGTGATTTGATATTAACCTTTGTCCTATTAAGGACGTCATCTGTCACCTTATACCAAAATCTGACGTAATAATTATCAAGTAATCGATAGCAAATGGACTATCATACATGATGCAGCCAAAATAAGCAGTATTTGACAAAATATCGTCATTTTCGCCCCTTAGTAGAGGGTTGTTATATTGATCCAAATATTTCATAAAATGTAGGCTGTCATGGAAAACGATATATACCTATTTATTTAAAATTAATCAAGGAATTCATTGCAATTGGACTATTTTAGATGACGTAGTGTAAAATAGGCAATATTTGCAATACAATCGTTACCCTCATCCCTGGTAAGAATGGGGAAGATATTTTTGTCTTAATCTTAAGCAAAATTAAAGCTACCGTGCATAACTTCATATAAATTTCTACGTAAAATTGATCAAGGAATCGATTGGAAAAGGAATTTTTCAGATGACGTGGTGGGAAAAGTGCAAAATTTACAAAATAATGTTGTGTTCATCTCTCTAGTTGGTCTTCGCCTAATTGTAGAAATATTTGTTAAAATACCTAATTCACTGATTTGCTGGTTAAGTTTGAACGTAAGATAACGACTGCTATATTTCATATAGAAAGTATAAGTAAAGTTCGCATTGTGTCCCTAACAAACAGAATATTAAAGGAATAAATGTGCCAGGGTTAGATTAACTGGATCTCTCCATACAAGGCCATTTGTTGTGATCATGTGACAATATGGCGTCGGCGTTCGCCTGACTTAGTATAGCGGAGTGCATCGCAGGGAGCATACTAAGCAGGGGACCAGACTATGTTCATTGGGTCTTTGTATCTTTGGCCTGTAATGTCCATGAAAAGTAGTGGCTCATAAATACCATTGGTTTGCAGTCTACTATTTTTAAACATAATTGAGATTCAGGGCAAGCACTTTCGAATTGTCACTAATTAAGTGCAAATTTAAGTTTATTGAAATTATTATTTAATGAACTTTATCAGTAATCAGAATACTGTTTGATATATTTAGAAGAAGAACAACAAAAACAACTTTTCTAGGTACCAAGTGTATGTAAATGGAGGAGTCCTCACAATGATTGTTCAGAAACTCATTAGTGGTATGGAATCAGAACTATTTAGACTTTACCCAAAAATGCATATTAGGAAAGATTATTGTCGAGTTTGATGGCAGAGGAGCTTGAAGGTAAGGGTCACATAAGGGCAGTTCTTAACATTTTATGCGGTTTGTCAATTAATCCATATTAGATCTGGAAATATTTTTTGCCATAGATGATATTGAATAAAGTAATGACATGTAGCTTCAGATATAAATTGCTGCATGTGTGGAGATCTGGGATCAAGGTCACAGTGGCAAGTTTATAAGATTCACCTGTGTAGATAGCATTTTGTTGGGACTGGTGGATTCAGGCAACAAGCATAAAGGTGACAGGGTGAATTATTTTTAAGCTTTCCAAGAAAAATTTTAAGTGCTGTATGCTCTAAGGCTTGATATAAGTAGGCTTTACCATAGTCCTTTCATGTTTTCTGTATGAAAATGCTACTTATATGATTTCAAAAACTAAAGAGAATTTGATGGAAAGTATCCTGTTGTGAAGCTCTTTGAACTTTGTTCCTATCAAGTATAGTTTCCATTAAAAAAATGGAAATACCTTAAATTACTTGTCCAAATATTTCTCAAGAACCATTGAGCAAAATTTGACCAAATTTGTTAACTAGAAAATATGGACCCATCGATATAAAAGAAGCTTGAACTGGCTTCATCTCCGCAACACATATTGGAATGAAGCCATTTAAAATTTACTCTAATGGTTCTGATCTGCCAACGTGTCAAACCAGAAAAATCTGTAAATGACTTCTCAAGAATAAAAAATATCACCAGTTCTGAAATAAAGGAACCTGACACAGATGACTTTTAAATTTTACTAAACATACAACTACTCAGATGACTTATAATTGTTATTAAATTTTATACATATTAGCCAAGTGATGGAGTTGTTATTATTTAGAGGACAAGGTTACAGGGCTTGTAGAGTTGTTTTACTCAGTTGAAGAAACATCATTGCTGGTTTGACAGTAACTTATTTATTTTTGTAGCTGAATCCAGGATTATGGGACATTTTCAAGGTCAACATTGATGACATCACCTTTTTTTCTGCTCTAAATTTTATTAAATGTGTAATGTGTTTATGAGTCTACCATTTTTAATTAAAGTACAGGAATTTCATTGCATGATGATTTACCAAGCACATGTCTGACAATAATGTGTTGAGAATGTATACTGACAGAAGTGAAATTCCTTCAGAGAGAGAACAAAATCTTCAAATATATTTTATAAGAGAGTGCATTATGTCCACAAGACACCTTCGTTGGTGTGGGATTAAGAAAGAGGAAAATAGGAACATACAATGAATTAAATGGGGATTTGTGATGGCAAGTCGTGGTTGTTGCCACATCTTTGATGTGCAGTTTTTATCTGCATCCATGGAAATTAAATATTAAAGAAAAATTTATTCTCTCCTGTATTCAAAAGGTCAATTTGTTGTTGCTTCTAATGGTGAGGTGTTTGACCTCCATGGAAATTATTACAGCTGTTGCCTGTACACGGGTCCATAGCCATCTTGTGAGGTCCTCTATCTTTGCATCAGTTTTTTTTTTTACTTTAAAAAGGTTTTATAGCCATATATATTTAATGAATTTAACATAAATTATCTTGAGTTTTATTGTCTTCTGCTTGCACACAGTACAAACAAGATGAGGACTCACACATCACTTAGAAATTTACCAAAATAACTATGAATGCAGGTAAATTGAAGAGGGAGAGAGTTTGCAGAGATCACTGTAGAGTGTTATCTCAGAAGTACATGCAATTAGTAGGTTAGTGAAATGTACCTTATACAGTTCATATTGCAATTGAGTTAGAAGGCTCCAAGCATTAATGCTTTTCCTGTTTTTCTTGATTAACCCTTTCATCACTAAGTGACTTTGTAGGCATAGAGTCCTCAACACTAAGTAACTTTGGAGTTGTAAAGCAAAATGACTTGTGGACTTTGAAACAACATAACTTTGCCAATGTTAAAGTTATCTGGCTGGATTAGGTGTCAAAATCAAGGTTAAAAATCAAATTATATGACTAATCAATAAAATGTGCATATCTATTACAACTGTTAACTCATTAACCCCTGGTGCCCTGATAACTCGTCGCACTTTTCCTCCCTCATCTCCCGAGCGCCTCGTTAATGAGGCAGAGTTTACCTAGCTTGTATCCCAGGCGCCGAGTTTGAGAGGCAGTATTTGGCATGGCTTATTTCCCGCATGATGAGTTAAGTAGTTGCAAACCATTGGCTAATTTCAAGCCATTTTCTAATTATGCAGGCTTTTGAACCAGTAAACAGAGTAAACATCGCTGAACACACAGAAAAAAATTTGATTTGGATAGCGGCATAAATAGTAAAGATAATTACATCCAAAAATGATACAAATTCACGGGAATCAGTCAGTTGGAGCAGATTTTTACTTGACAAACTCTGACGTAGTATTTTCAGGATTTTTATCGGTTGAGATTGATAGTGACATTGAAATAGCCATTTATGATAACAGTGAATGTGAGGAGTTCAAATTTTATTGTTTTATTAGGTTTTAAATTTTTAGTGAGAATTCTAAGGAAGAAAGGTATTTCAAGAGCAAGGAAAATATTTGCATCTTTGAACGGTATTCACAGGAGGTTACCTTTACAAAAGAGATGACAAGTGGAATTTCTGTGTACATAAAATATAATTTTTTTATGTGTTAATCATTATGTGAGTATTCCTAATGGATTTTATGGATTATTTATGGCAAAAGAAATAAATTGATAAGTACATCATTTATTTTCATCTTTATGCATGAGTTTTATTTCTACATGTAGTATGAAATTTATACCATTACGAATATAATTTTATTGAGAAATGTTGTGTCAAATTTCAGCCTAATTAAACAAATATAAATAAAATAATAATAAATTTACTGCAAGTAAATCCTCTGCAAAAATATGCAAGCCAAATGCTGTGAGTACCTCTCAGGGATACAGGCACTGGTAAGACTAACACTGGTCTAGGTGATCTCTGCATGTATGTTGTAGGGGACTGCCTAGCTATTTGGCTCAGGGGTTAATGAGTTTAAATGCAGGTACAAACAGGTAACAACAGGTAAAATATAAGTAATTATTTTATTACCTGTTTTATTTTATTAGAAAACTTAGAATGTTCTCAAAACTTGTTCAATTGACCCTAGATGTACTAGTGAATAATCACAGTAACAACACAAGTCTTTCTTTCATGGTGTCCATAATATATAAAATTCTATAAAATGAACCAAAATGATCTCCAAGGTGAGATCTGTCCACACACCTAAATGACCTATATCGCCTCTGCCACATTTGATCGTCACATTGAAGTTCGTTAAACGGACAATTTTTCCAAAAACTTCATCTGAATAGAATATTTGAAAATAATCTGAAGCTTTCCTGGAGCCATATAACTCTCGGGTGTGCCCAACTCTGTCAGAAAACTGAAACAAATCTCTTTGGTTTTCGGGCTTCGTCCAAAAGAAACCCCACGTGGAGCGTACAGTTCCTCTGGTTCAAAACCTTCAAAGTCATCTTCATCGTCATCACTGTCACCCACAGGTGCATTCCATTGTCTCTCCATACATCTTCTCTCATTGTCAAACAAATTTATCAGGTCAAAATTATTTAAATCCTCCGAAAACTCTCCTCTAAATAATCCTTCAAACACAGCCATTTTGGTTACAAATTTCAGCATTCGGAAAACACGTTAAAAGTTCCTACTTTGTTTGTTATTTCTAGTTGTATATAAGCTAAGTTCATGAGATAATCCAAATATAACAGCTACATTACCAGATGGAAGTTATTAGAGGTACCCCGAAAGATATTTAGTCAGGTATTATAATGTTAAAAAAGAACACTGCCCTAGACCGAAAACTCAGTCCATAGTGTTGACGGACTTACTTTCCCTGGACCGCATATGCGGTCTGCCGTGATGAAAGGGTTAACAGCAGTGTATCAGGCATAGGGAGAAAGTAACATGGTGAGGAAATGAATAAATTACATGCAGGATTAAAAATACCAGGTCTGTAAGCTAATTGTATAACAAATCAGTCCAGTCTGTGTACATGACACAGTATTTGAGTAGTTTTCTCTTGCTTTTGTAGCTGTTGATAAAATTTTGAATCAAAGTATGAAGATATATTTTCTATGTATTTATGAATAGAATAATTAAAATGGGAGCAATATATCTGACTACACTGAGCAAGATGATGATCAACATCTGACAAGCATATACCTGAACATTTCTGTTGATGATGTTCTCTGATACTTTGCTCAGAAAGTTTGATGCTAGTATTCAGATTGAAGTGGGAAATGTCAACTTTTATCAGCTTTTGATATGTTGGAAAATTAAAGCCAATTCTATTCAGGGTTCAGATTTTGAAAAATCGTGTCTGAGTATATTATTAAAAAATTAATGTCTGAATGAAATTTCACAACTGTTGTACCACTCCAGTTCCACTCAGCATTAAGAGGTTAATGCTGAGACTGGTCAGCCTGGTATCAGGATAATGTGACTGGGTTTGACATCATCTAACATGTCTGAAAATATTTATTAGTCGAACATTGTATCTTAAATCATATTAAGAAGATGTATGGTGTATGTGAATGATTTCATTTTATGTCCTTTAACCCTTTCATCACTAAGTGACTTTGTAGGCATAGAGTCCACAACAATAAGTAACTTTGGAGTTGTAAAGCAAAATGACTTATGGACTTTGAAACAACATAACTTTGCCAATGTTAAAGATATCTGGCTAGATTAGGTGTCAAAATCAAGGTTAAAAATCAAATTTTATGACTAATTCAATAAAATGTGCATATCTATTACTACTGTTAAAATGCAGGTACAAACAGGTAACAACAGGTAAAATACAATTATTTTATTACCTCTTAGAAAACTTAGAATGTTCTCAAAACTTGTTCAATTGACCATAGATGTACTAGTGAATAATCACAGTAGCAACACAAGTCTTTTTTTTTTATTTCCTCTGGTTCAAAACCTTCAAAGTCATCTTCATCGTCATCACTGTCACCCACAAGTGCATTCCATTGTCTCTCCATATGTCTTCCCTCATTGTCAAACAAATTGATGAGGTCAAAATTATTTAAATCCTCCGAAATCTCTCCTCTAAAAAAATCCTTCAAACGCCGCCATTTTGGATACAAATTTCAGCATTCGGAAAACACGTTAAAAGTTCCTACTTTGTTCGTTATTTCTAGTTGTATACAAGCTAAACGCACGAGATAATCCAAATATAACATTTACATTACCAGATGGAAGTTATTAGAGGTACCCCGAAAGTTATTTAGTCGGGTACTATAATGTTAAAGAACACTGCCCCAGACCGAAATGTCGGTCCATAGTGTTTACTGACTTTTCCCTGACCGCTTTTACGGTCTGCAGTGATGAAAGGGTTAATAGGAAAGCAGAATATTCAGAATTTTCACCAGAAAAGACAACAAAATGGAACTGGAAGGACAATTGTTGTGTCAGGTTTGGGAAACCATCTAATAAGAAAGAAAACTGTTTTGCAAATTGTGTACTTCTGATTTTGCTTTTGGGAATGGAGGTGCACATGACGTTCAAAAAAAGCTTATAAACATCACCTTGCAGCTTCATCATCAATAACTCTGCCTGAACTGGCGAGTACCTTGATGTAATTTTATCAAAATTCAGTTTATTAAATTTCTTTTAAAAATGAACCTTCCTATATGACTTAGTAGTATTGCGAGCTATTTATTTTGCACATGTTTTCCAGACAAAAATTGCAAAAGATTGCTCATGTGCTAGAACAAACACAGTTCAGTAAGAAAATCACACAGAATTCAGATCATCAATAAGTGATGGTATGTTGGAATTTATAATGATTCAAAAGAGGAACAAGGTGTGGAAAAGGCTGATATAAACAGCTTGTGGCTGAGTGTGTGTTGTACTCTTGTACCATCAAAATGGGCACCCAAATATAACAGGGTGCCAATTGAGATGGTGCAATGTATCATTGACATTAAATGATTATGGTACTGTCCAACTTTACTGATGGTTGTAAATAGTCACACATGCATTACAATTTTAAAAATCAGTATTTGTTCCTGAAAATCTGTATATTTGTAATAAGCAGTCAGTATTTTTGTACTCCAATTTGGCAGCTATGCATTTATGCACATTGTAGTTTGTCGAGAAAAAATTGTGCCACTTGGTCATCAAATGTCCATGCCATAGCAGTCATCTTGTTCATGATGTCAGGTTGGTACTAAATGAAATGACTAATTTGCTTCATTTAGTCAGTTTGTTTGATAATTACCTAGAAGCACCATGGTTCCTAGACAAGTCTTATTTGTTTCATGCAAAAAAATGAGAACCAAAATGCATCCATATAAGAAAAAAAGTTACTGTGACTAATTTTAAATCCATTTTATACTTATTATCATGTTTTCTTTCCCAAAATCATTATTGTATAGGGCAACCATTTTTGGTAAAAGTTTGACGGGGATATTTTACACTCAAATTGGGTAAAATCGGAATGATGTTGAGGTTGAATTTCATCCCTAAAATATGCCCACCCCACCCCACCCCACCCCACCCCACCCCACCCCAAAATATTCATGAAAATTGGTATCAAATTTTTTGGATACTATTAAAAAGGTGTTGTGGAAACTTGTAATATTATTTTTAGAATGTTTTTATTTTTTCTTGTTTAGTAGGGTTTTCAGTATATTGTACATTTTCAGGAAGCAATGATGCCTTGTGCTGAGGCACTGGAGAGCACCAAGATGAATGACCTACTGGTCCAAGTGCTTGTGGCTGGGAAGAATTATCTTACAGCTGTAAAACAGTCCTCCACTCCCAAGTAAGTTTCACTCTCAGTACAAGCATTATTTTAATGATTAATCAAAATAATTCAAAATTTATTAGACACGAGAAGCAACTGAGCTTTCATTTAATGATTTTCAATTAGTGAATATTATCGCAGATTAACATTTAAAATTATTTTTTGGGGTGGGGGAGGGGGATAAAAATCTCCTGGAAAATAAACGATGTGGCTGACAGCAAATGTACCTGCAAATCAATCGAGTTTTGTGAACATTATTCATAGAAAAATATCCCAAAGTATAACTTTATGGACACCTTTCAGTTGCATTATAGGTTATGACACCTGAGCTTTTGAACTTATCAAGTGGCCTTCATCAGAGGAATAACTTCTGGACTAGAGTCATGTGATCAATTGTTGTTCATGTGAGAAAACCCCTCTGTACAATGGCAAAGTTCTTATCCAGAGTCATGGCTTGTACAGATCAACATATGATCTCATTACTCCAGTCCAGAAGTTATTCCTGTGAGAAAAGCTTTGTGATAAGGTCAAATGATAAGGAGTACTACCTATTATGCTGCAGAAAGGTATATATTCTTAGTTTCATACCCTGCATATGGCTTTTTCAGGGAACACTAATCATCCATGTTATGGGTGGTTGATTCCCATGACTATTCTTGATATTTTGGTTGATTCCCAACTAGTACAAGTACATGTTTGCTTTTATGTATATTACTCTGTTTACCCATACTAGTCTGAAAATGTCCATAGGTCAACAACATGATTCTTACATGCATTTACATAATCCCCATCATTTATCAACAAAAAAAAATATATAAAAAAATAAAAAGTTTTCCCAACACAATTTGTTTTTATTTCTTTGTACATCTTACACCTAACACCTCTTACAGTGGTCTTGAACCAGGGGTGGGGTTGGTGTACTTTGAAAAATTTGTACTAGCTGATACATATGTCTCAACAAAAAGGCATCTAAAGCAAGACTTATAATAAGAGAAAATAAAGGACTAACATATTATTTATTTGTTAATAATTAGCAAACATTAAAAGACACGAAAACTAATCATGTATTTTTCATTCTGTTTTGGCAGCATTTACCAATTTCAATGACTTTTTTTTCTATATTTAGTCATTTATATAGTAAAGTTCTAGTGCACACAAAAGAGGTTTTAGCATAAACTGATGATGTTTTAATGTTCACTTAAGTTCTGCAAATTTAGGATGTTTGCAGTGTCCAAATATATTTTTAAAACAATAAAACAAAAGGGAAAAAAAAGATCCATTTTATTTACATGGAATTGTGTCATGATGGCTTACTGGTTAACATGCTTGTGCTCTAAACTAAAAGTGGGCTATTTGGAGGGTGTTTCATTGGACACGGTACATTATTCTAATTTTATTGGCTTCAAAATAATCTACCTGTGGCAGTGCTGTCAAATGCCAAACTAAATCATTGTTGCATACATATTATATTAATTTAGTGTTTAAACAGGAGTAACCATCAGCCAAAAGGACAAATATTTTACGAAATCCTGTATCAAATGCATTATTGACAGGCTTATGGGCTGATGGTAATTTCAAAATTTATATATTTTAGGTAATCTGCTTTTACAACTCCAATGATTTAGAGATTATCATGTCTGTTACAGGTGGTTAGCTCCTCTTCTTATCCTCCTGGACTTGTACGAGAAGGTATCTGTGATATCTAAAAGAAAAGCTGAAGCTGAAAAAATGCTTGTAAGTTGCTTCTATTATTTCTATTCTAGTTTATGACCACTAGATCTAAAAAAAAAAATTGCAGTTGAAGAGACATTTTTAAAATTTTAATTCTGCTTCTCAAGGCAGGGTTTGAAGTATTTCTCTTATTTTCTATTGATCATTGTTTTCACCCATATTGTTAGGGTAACAAGTCGCGTAATTTTGAATGAATTACTATGAAACTTAATAAATTAATGGACATCACCTGATGATGCACATATTATAAGATCACTTCTCAAGCAAATTTTCTTTTAGATGTCTAACTTAATGCAGTATATCACAATCTAGTTGGTGGACTAGACATTTTTCATGGATTACCATGGAACTTCACAGGTATTGTGTTCATCACCTGTTTTGCCTTTTTTGTATTTTGGCTTAATTGTACAACATAATCTTGTTGGGTTAATAGGTTACACTATTTCATAGATGGCCAGGAAAAGAGTAATGTGGTTATCACCTGAATGTGGTAATATCAACCAATCAAATTGCCTGGCAGTTTTTATTGCTACTTGTCATAGACCAGAAGAGGTTATGGGATAATTTGTTGTCTGTCATCCAACATCAACCTTTTTTTGTGTTAATATCTTGTAGTTTGTAGCACCAGTTGATAATTTACACATGCATTCATTCCAAGGTCTAGTTTGACATAAGTGAAAATGATGCAGTTTGAACATTAACTATATCCATATAGTGGCCATTTTGAAAATCATATTGCTACTTCTCCTAAACAGAAAGTTGAATTGTAGGGTTTGCGCCAGAAGACTTCTTTTCATGTCAAGTTTTTCCTGAATTTAACTGATGCAGAGCTGACATCAGTATAGCCATTATAGCAGCCATGTTTAAAATCTTGTTATTGCTCTCATAAATTGAAGGTCATATCAACATGGGTTTTAACCCAAAATGTTTTTTATGATATAAAGTTAGTATTTAATGAAATGGTGCCACTCATGCATTCAAAAACTTGTTAAACATTATGGACATTGTCTGAGATAATGCACAATGATCAGACTCTGAACATACTATGTTTTATAGAAGAGTTGTGCGATTTTAGACCTGCGACTAATATCTATCTTAGGATAGTGCTGTCTCAGAAATGTATAATAGGCCCAATGCATTCTCCTGCATGCCACAAAAGGTGACTAAGTGAAGGTAACCTGGTGTCATTGGAGGTGAGATTCCTGCTGTTGAGGTTCAGAGGCCAAATTTTACCACTTGGTGCAGAAAATGTCAACCTCAGCTTAAGCTACATGCATGATCAGAAGATTCCAGTATAATCATTTAGCTACTCATGCCAAGCTTTGGGCAAGGAGTCATACTTTTAAAGGTCAGCAATGTGACTAATGCAAGGTTGTTGTTAAACATTAGAAAGACCATGGTATCAGAGGGTGGTGGCAAAGGTCAATCACGTTGATTTTCTAATTTGCTAAAGTATATCAACCTGTGTAGTGCTGAATTGAGAAACAGGAAATTGTTATTAATCTTCACCCCTTGTTTGGATTGGCAGAGTTTCAACCAGGATGCACCCTTTTGGATTTGTATTGACTAAACACAAGTCATCTTTAAAGAGACTTAATGTTCCAAAAGAGGCACATAAAATGAACAAGTCACAATTTTTGAACTTTCAATCTGATATCTTGAAATAAAAACTGCACATAGTCTTTGTAGCAACAGATCCATTGGAGTGGGGCAGCCCACTGATAAAACAAATTGCAAAGATGGACATGCATTTCTGACTCATTTATTTATAACTTCTGGAAAAGTAGACCTTGACCAGAATGTGTAATGTGCCAGTGTCCAAAGACAGTCGAAAACATTCTTGTGGAATATATTTAGTTATCCTGTGTGACATAGTTATTCTGAACTCCATTAAGGAGCTTTATATTGATGTTCCATCTAAGAAAAGGAACTTTTTGAGGAATGCAGTTTACCTAACAGATTTTGACCTAAAAGTTTGTTAAAGTTATTATAACTTTCTATTTTTATCACTTTTACATAATGCTTGAATCTCTAACTTTTATCCGTTTTATATTGATTATGAACAAATTGCTTACCTATCCTCAAGTTTTGTTTTGTCTTTGTCTATTTTAGCTTTTGTGTAATACATTGCCTAAAGGTAGTTAAAGTTCACTTTGAACAGGTGAGGCCTACTCCTGTTTGTTTCTTGCATAGAATGTGAAGATTACAGTGATGCTTATCCCCCAAAAGAACTCTATAATACATGTGTAGAGTATAGCTGCCAACCCTCATGATTTTGGTGTGAATTTCACAACTTTCCACAGCGATTCACAGATTCACGCCACATTCACGAATTTCTCCAATTCTCAATTATTTTAAATTTTCCTGTTAAAGGCTAGTCGTGAAATTGCTATTGCTGAAATTGTCTGGTACTGCTAGTCACTATTGTGGTAGAACTATAGCCTATTGGTATTGTTGGCCCAGGAGCAAGCATTTTAGCATATTTTAGTATTAGAGTAGTTTTACAAATGCTTTTAAAGGTAGCCAGGGTCTAAAAGGAATTTTTCCCCTTCACTGACTTGAATTACCATTCATTATCGCATATTGAAAACATATTCACCACCAAGGAAAAAGAAGTGTATTGCACAAAAAGTGAAGTGAAGTTTAGAATATACCAAACCTTTTTCATGCATTCAGCTATCAAATACCGATATACATCATGCTTTTGCACACAGTGTGCAAGAAATTTTATCATTGTGCATGTTGGCAGAGACGATTTGAGGAAGCACATTGGTAGCAAAAAGCACATAAAGGATGGGAAACAGCAGCATGAAGACAACTTTTTTGAGTGTTGAAGTTTTTAAGATTAAAAGATTAGCATATATTTTAATTTGCTTGAGTTCACATTTTTCATTTATTCACCGAGGCCACTAATTTGTTCACCATTTTACATTTCATCTTCTGGATTATAACCATTTCGTAATTAGACTTCACTGCAGTTAAAATGTTTTCACCTCCAAGGAAAAAGATTTTTATTCCAGAATAAGTTTAGATTGTAGTACAAAAAATTTAGTCTAGTCATAAATGTACCATGTAGTATTATATAGTACATGTATGACAGATAAATTGTAAGCAATGATATGAGCCCCTGTGTGCATGTGGCAGAATGGAGTACTTGAGTCCTGCATGCTACCAATGCTAAAGCATAGTTTGTGAGCTTTCTTGTTGAATATAACCTGTCTTTCTCAGTTGGAGATCAGCAACAATGACAATGAAAGATTATTTCTTATTGTGGGTTAAAATAAGAAACTTGGTGCCTCCTTAGGTGCTGAAAATTTGCAAAAATTTTAGTCATTAAGATTAACCAGTGGGCATGAAGCCTGAACAATTTTTTTTTTTTAATTTGCTCGATTGGGGCAGTTAAGACTGCTGCAGCACTGTAACATGACAAATAGCTTGAAGTTTATGTATATCAGTAAATTTGGCAGCAAATACATGTAATCAGTGTAAATATTGTTTAGTTTTGGGATTTTCATAAAATGCTGTACTGACCATCAAAGTGGATGGAGTTAGTGTTGTGATATAATTTTTCTCTGTGTTCAAAATTCACAAATTCATATCCCACTTTTCACTAATTGCGAGTCTGGAGGGTTGGCAACTATGATGTTGTTCATGATATTATATTTGGATATTGAATGCATTTTGGGATGTATGATTTTCGGCAGTTTTAATGCTACCTCCATAGTGATGGCCAATATTTATGGCCATGGATGTTGGACTTATCTGATAGTGAGCAGTATATATATATGAAAAACATTTTGTCCATAGGCATGGAACAAGAATGCAGTCAATCTGTTTGACTGGAAGCTTTCCAAAAAAAAAAGGAGATATTCCTCTTGGTTAATCTAATGCATTCTTGTTATTACTATTTCTCCTGAATGGCTGGTCATATCAGTATTGGCTTTTTCTAAAATAGGTCATGTGATGTTTAGTTGGTCCTAAATAAAACAGTGCCAGTCGGAGATCTTACATGGTTTCCGATGTCATCAATCTTTAAAATCTTGTCACAACTTTTCCTGAGCAGAGTCAATCTGAAGTGGGGTTTCCACCAGAAGCCTTAAGATGCCAATATAGAAAACAGTTGATCTGACATCAGCTACATCTTGGTCTTAAGTGAAAATGGTGTAAATCTAATGTCCAGTTGTGCCACCACTGCAGTTATCTTTTGAAAATTGTGCTTTCTGATGTCCAATATGGCCACCACAGACAGCCTACTTAAGAAGACTTATTGCTACTCCTAGATGGAAAGGCATATCTTGAAAATATTGTCTTTACACTACCCAAATAGATGACTGTATCAACATGAGGCTTCAACCAATAGATTTCTTATGGTACCTTGCTGTCCTAAATAATAGCGTTGCCAGTTGTACATCCAAAATGATTGCCACAACAACTGTCTCAAAAATCTTATCTTCACTACTCCATAATGGTTGATCATCATGACATAGCGTTTCACCAAAACACCTGTAATGTCTACACGGTCCAAAAATGAAAATGATGCCAAGCTTTCAACCAGTGTAAGCACCAAAGATGTTACTTTGAAAATCATACTATTATTGAAGACTATCAGAGATGGTTTCATCACTCAGGTTACAAGGAATAAATTATTTTTAATTTCTGGAAATTGTTTTTGCTTAGTAGATTGTTAGTCTCTTTGAGTTTTTTTTTATATTTTCTGTGTTGTCTCTTAACACATGTATTTTTAATTGTTGCTTATTACAGGCAAATTGTCATACATGGAAGTGGTTTGATGATAGTAGTGGAAGATGGTGTAAATACAGTGTGGCTAATAACAAGACTATTGATGATGCATATCAGATGGGAGATACAAATGTCAGGTAAGGGAAATGTTGATAGTATATTCAAGATTTTCATACTTAATGCATATACTTCTTGCTGCTAATAATGCCTCAGTAGAAGACCTTATTAGAGCATATGTCATTTGATTTGATAGCACTGATTATAGCAGTATTATGTTAAATTTTTTTGCAGGATCTATTTTAAAACTGAAAATCGGAAGAGAAATTACCCTTGTTTTAGAAAAAATGGAGGGTGGTAGTTATCTGTTGTCCACATGTCCATTACCACAAGTTTGTTATCTATTTGGAGGATTGCTATAAAATGTTCTCCAGATATATTCATCCCATGGTCTAGTTGGTGTTAAAATGACGCAGCATGGGCAGTCAATATGGTCATCTTAAAAAAATCTTTTCACTTCTCTTCTTTAATGGATTGTCGGTTCAACAACATTAGTTTTTATTGAGTAACTAATTATATCTTGTTGGTCCTAAATGATATGGTGCCAATCAGAGGTCCAATATAGTCTTTACAGTGGCCATCTTGAAAATTGTGTTATTAGTAATTCTGAAATGAAAGTCATATTGATATTGTGTTTTCACCAGAATACTTCATGGGAAGTCTATAGTCCGAGTCTATTAACTTTTTTGTATGTACCCCTACTGTTTCCAATAAGGAAAATGTTAAATTTGATAAAAAGTGCAAAGAACTAAGTCAATTCTTTGATTTACATTTTCTAACCTGACTGAGTAGAATGGCCATAACACAATCATCGTCTGCGTGTTTCATGCTTAATGGAAGGTTTTTAATATAATAGACAGACATGCTTAAGACCCATTTCGAGTTACTGGACCAGTCCATTTTCAGACCTGCCAACTTACTATTTTTCTGTGAGTCTTAGAAAATTACCCTTAAAATACAGACTTGCGGCATAAATGCAAAAATTATCAATCCGGAAAATTTGTTCATCTGTGTTTAATTTGGATCTGAGTTTTATAATTAGAATTAGTGAAATTTGTCAGAAAATTGGGCTAACTTTACAGCATCACCTCAGACACTTAAAACTGCCACTATTTGTTCTTGCGAAGTGTCTGCATGATCCAACTGTTGATTAACGAATTTGCTTAAAAATGGTATCCAGCAAACGATGCATGTTTAAGACGAAAGGGGAAAAAAAGCATTTTAAAAGATGTTCCTAATCAGCACCAGAGAATAAAAAGGAATATTTAGATTCTTGTGAATAAAAGATGGAACAGACACAATTTTTTTTTTTGACATCACATGCCAATTTGAGTATGACTAGTGACAGGATTTTGTCATGTGCACTGGAAAAATAAAATGATCTCGTTTTCTTCTGCAAGTCATCAATATATCATGACAATCAATTAATAGATTGATGGATTTCACTATGTTGTCAGTTTTGATGTTGAGTGTGAATTACAACAGAAACAAGCCATTGAGCTGCATAGGGGTTGGAACTTGAGTTTGTGCAAAAATGTACTAGTGGTAAATAACATACATACTTTATAATCTCTTCAGTTGAACATAATGTCTATTTTCACTCCTAGTTTCGAATACCGAACTTTTCATTATGTTTTTGAGCATTATAATTTCAGTTTATTGTATTTTGTTTTACACCATACTAAAAACTGGTCAAACTTGTGGGAAAAAAATCACCTGCCTTAGCGACTAAAGAGGTACATATGTCGTCTGCTTCCAATATTTACAATGTTGAATCAAAGGAAAAGATTGAAAACAAATTTGCCTTTCACATGGATTTAACGAGCAGTTTCATTAATGTAATGTGTGCAAAGGAATATAATTCCAAACTCGACGCTATGGTAATTTATGGAATTATACCGAATAGGATGAATTACGTTATTATGTCGTCTGTTGGAATATGGTGCATGAAAGTACAAGGGGATGCCAGTATGAGTGCAATTCTGGATACAGTCAGGTTAGAAATGATAAATCAATGATTCAACTGACTTAGTTTTGTGCACTTTTAATCATATCAAACTTTTCCGTTATTGAAATTGGTGGGTGGGTACAAACAGGTTTATAGACTAAGACTATAGTTGTTTTTTAATGTAGTGTCTAATCAGGCTGTAATAGTTGCAAGATTGATATTCCTGTTGTCTCTACTTCACCTAAATCAGTGTTTATATCAGCATTGGATTGCACTAAAAAAACATTTTTTTTGTGATATTCATAGATTTAAAATGGATCTTACCTCATGTGAAATATGTGGTCATATTGAAAATTGTGTTTTTGCTGCTACTTGTAAAAGGAATTAATTTGAAAGTATGTGCATGACTCATTTATGACATATATGACCATGAACTTTTTTATCAATTTAGTTTTAGAAATTCCTGTGAAACTGCTTGGTTGACAAATGGCTGTGGGTTTTAGATAAAGGAAAGCTAGTTGGTAGTGTTGTTTATTTTCAAAAAGCTTTTGTTGATCATTAGTAAACAGAAAAATTAATAATCTACAAATCTCTTTGGTTTGCTTCATACAGACAGATTTATAAAAAGTTAGTTTTTCATGGACATAACGGCTGCTAGTAGAACAAATATGGTTGTACACAGCTTTATCGATCTTGTCAGTTTTTTCCCATGTCTATAAAGTGTCAATAAACTTACTTGTATGTTTACTAGTGGGATCTTTTTTTAACTTCACATATTTCTTTCCATCCATCTAAAGTGACCTAATTTTGAAGTCGGTCTTTTCTTATTCATAGTTGCTGTAACTTTGTTCTCAGGGAGTATCTGAACTGACATATCTTTACTGAGATTAATTAGTGTTTCCCTTTCTAGGTAACATAGCTAATATTCTTTTTATTTTTTAAGTTAAATCTGTCCATATCCTCCATATACATTGTGTACTTGTTGGTACAGTGTTGCAGGAGCAGGGGAAACTTATCTCCATATGTCAGGATTTGGTGGTGATGAGATTATTTTAGTGGAGCAATGAAAATAATGGTACATAATGCACTAATATGAGAAAATGAGATCTGGTTTGCTTAGGTTTTGCAAATTTCATAGTCTGCATTGTACTGTAATGTTTTACTTAAACACTTACATTAGCAAAATAAAAGTTGCAATGCATATTGAAATAACTCGTAGAAGCAATATATGTTGGAATATCTGATTAACCTTTAGCAAGCTGTACTGTAGAATTTTCCATTCTGGATCTTGCTCTCATTTAATTTTAGAGCACATGTTTACAAGCATTTACAGGTATAAATACCTATGGTTTCTGAATTTTTATTTTGAGCTAACAAATTAAATCAGATATTGTTTATTTGCATAAATTTTGTCTTATGTTATTAACAAAGCTTCAGAATTTAAACATCTTTGCTGCATGTGTGACATGAACCTCAGAAATATATTACACTAATGACTGTCAAAACTTTACCATGCAATTTTTTTGATTGCCACAAACTTTGGTTGTTTTCATTATCAGAGTTATTTTCCTTCATTATAGATATTCATTGCTATCTGAAAGGTTGTATCACCATTTATGATTTTGTGCAAGCATACATTTGTGGACAACCACAAATGAGGAGGCATAAGTTTTCACATACTTTTTTTGATGAAAAAAGTGTGCTACAGGAGGCAAAGATTTAGGGTGAAGATTTAGGGGAACATACAACAAATAAATGAGGGGAAAGTCAGGAGTCTGTGTTCTGTGTGTAACACTGTTGGTATGTGTTTAACTTTGACTCTGCAAACTTGCAGAGGGATCACCTTGATGAGGTTAGCCTTACAAGTGTCTGTATCCCTGAGATTCAGAGACAGAACTGGAATTGCTGATTTTAAGAAGGGCTATTTGATAGACCTGCAAACTTATACGATTCTGAGTATGACTGAAATTACCTTTAAATTGCAGACTTTAGCTAACATTATGAAATGAATAATTTTTGTAGTCAGATCTTGATACAGACCTCCATGTTAGATCTGTTTCCAAGCCTCAGCTGCTTATGAAATAAAATCAGCAGAAAAATGAGCAACAGCAGTGAGTAGATTGTATTTGCATAAGAATTCAGTTAAACAGTCAACAGCCATATAATGATTTTAAGATACATCCTGTTTCTGTATTCCATTTGAATTCTGTAACCCAATTATTTTAGCTTGATAGTGTCATATTTCAGAACGTTTCAAATTTTTATCATTCTTCATAGCTGCTTAAACTGAAGCGCCATAGAACCTTCATATCAGTTGACTATACTGCATTTAAGATTGTCTTATGAAAGTTTGCAACACGACTTTCAAACCTTGGCAGAAATGTTATGAATTTATTTTTTACATAGACAAAAATATAGCTATCAAAGATCTAATGTCTACAAAAATGACTACAGTAATTGACTGCCAATTGAGAGATTATTTTATCACCAACTATAAAACTATGTATTTTAATACACATTTTTATTTCAGGTTTCAGGCAGGTAGAAGACGATACACAGTACACTTTAACTCTATGGTTCAGGTAAGATGTTTGGATGTTTGCTTTTCAAAGGATAAAAATTTGACTACTTTTGTGGATTTTCTTTATTCACCTTTTTTTCATTATGCAAGTCACACTGCCAGATTGAACTGAGGACAAGGATGGAGGAGATTGAAGCAGGAATGAAAACTTGCTGATAATATGCTTTTTAAAGGAGTTTTAGATATTGACAAATATCCAATGAACTTTTATTCTATGATAAAATAGGATTACTTTCCTTTACACACAAATGTTAATCCTGTCAGATTCATGGTATTGCCCTGTCTTCTAATTGCGGCCTTTACAGTGCAGTACAATATTGGTTATGGTGGGGAAAATGCATGCAATCAACAATATAGACCACTTTGTAACTAGGGTATGGATAAATTCTTTATAACATAGTTGACTATCAGCTATGGCTATACAAAGTAAATTTCAAAGGGATACTGGCTTTTATGGACCATTCAGTGTTAGGCATAATTGCATAATGTCAGTCTTGAAAGTTTAGGCTTGTACTATGAATGCTATAGATGCCTGATGCTGTAGTTATCTTGATTGACTGCTTCATATCATAGTTAATATTTTAGCTATAGGTGTAGGCATTTTGGAATATTTCCTGCTCCTTCTCAATGTCATTGACATGACTGACCATACCATTTTTCTTTCCTATTTGTTGTCCTTTCAGTTTATTGTTTCTTTACTTACAAAATCTAGAATTTTTCACAAAAACAATTTTGTTGAAAAATGCATTAAGACATTGAATAGAATCTTCAAACTACTCATTATCATGCAGTATTTATTGATGGGACAAGGGCAAGCTCAACTGCTTTTACTGCTCACATTATTCTTATTAAATGGGGGGCAGACAATGGCAACTTAATCCTTTAATGAACAGTGGTCAGTTTAGGGGTCATGCTTATACATCAGTCAGTATAAGATCAAGTTATTGATTTTTGTATTGTATTCCTTTTCTCAGGATACAATATTTTGCAGATAAAGATCACATTTGTGAAATTTTGTTTGCATGATAATTCAGGGTTTGTATGGTCATTAAAGGTCATTGAAAGTCAAGTGTTAGGTGTTAGGTAAATAGTGAACTGGCTGTTTCCTCCTCCATCTCTTTTTTGTTCTACTTTCCCCCTTATTTTTGTAACAAGTGAGATCGCACACACCCTCTTAGTTAAAATACAGGAAGCAGTTCTATTGTCATAGCATTGGAGTTGCAGCTGGAGAAGAAAGTATAGAAGCTCAATAGCAGTGGTTAACATCTGGGTCCAGTCATTTTAAATATCATTTGCCTTTCATATTACATTTGTTTCTGTATTGTTTTTGCATTGGTTTCTTGTATTTTAATTAGTACTGGAATCCGAACACTTGATATCATGATTAGTCATTGAAAAGTCATTGACTTTCAGCTGTCTTAATCTGTATGAACTCTGTACTTAATGTTTCCATTGTTTGATGGAGGCATGTAGGAGCAAGCTTTGTAGTTCTTCATTGCATACATAGACAAGAATGCAATTAAAGTAGATTAAGATATTACTCCTTGGAGAAGAAGTGCATTAGGTAGATTTGAATGGAATAGCCCAGAGACACTTCTAGGATTTTGTTTGCAAATTGTAATTTTACAAATTATTATCAGGATATAAGACCACTCAGTTTTTCATAAAATTTATTAGGTGGCTCCCTGGTTTAATTATAATAAAAGTTTGTTTCTTGCCCCTCCTACAAGGTTCATATTGCCCCTTCATATTGATATGAACACCACAGAGAAGATTCAGTTTTAATGAGTGATATAGATTGATATTAGATATTACTTGGCTAGATTTATTTTTAGGTGAATGAAGAGACAGGTAATCGTAGACCAATAATGTTGACACTGCCTGGTGCAGACGAGAAGCAGCAGAATAAAGATGATCAAAAAGAAGAAAACAACTCTTTTGACTCTCAGCCACCAGGTCAGTTTCTTTTATTTGCAAACCAGGTTTTATTTATAATGACTTGTACAAATTATCCAATGGTGTTTCATTGTTTGAGATGTCATAACATAATATTGTCTTTAAGGTGGAGGAAGTCAGAGAACAGTGATTAGATGAGCAACAATGTACACTTTTTCTAGAACTGAAAATTAATCCTGGATGTCTGAGGGGCAAATTGAGCATATTTGCTGCATATTCACAGGTGACAGTTGTCAAGATAGAGATGGAATTCATTTTTGGAGAAGTTGCCAAATTATTTCAGCTGCTGGTAGAGTGTTCTAGAGTCTTCAAGCAAAATGCAGATAGTTGAGTTGTCCAAATTATTTCTTTTGATATTAACAAAAATGCCCAACTGAATGTGTTATTAAGAGCATTCATACAAGAAAGATCTTTTCAAACCTGATTGCATTGCTGACTTGATTTGTATCTCTTCTGTGATGGTCAGTTGTATGTATGTCTTGTCATCTGTCCATCCATTAGCACAAGCTAATAATCACTACTTGTCCTAAGCTACTTGGAGGACTGCCATGAAAATTTGCACACATGGTTTCGTTTCTCCTAAATGAAAATGTTGCTTATACATCCAGTACAGCTGCCAAAGTGGTCAATTTGAAGATCTCATTATTTATACTCCTCCAGCCATTCCAGTGGCCTAGTGTCCACCTTAGATGTGGGAGGTTGTGGGTTCAGTACCGGCGGAATCATACCAAAGACTTTTTAAAATGGTACTAACAGCTGTCTTGCTTGGTACTCGGCATTAAGAGGTTAGTGTTAATTCGGTCACCCTGGTGTCAGGATAATGTGACTGGGTGGGACATCATGCCACATGTCTGCGGCATGATTCCCCAGTGTTAGACATCACTATAAACTGACACATTGCACACATCATGGCAATATGACTAAAAAATTGTTAAAGCTACATTAAAATATAAATCATTTCACACTTTTCTACTCCTTCTGAATTGAGTCATATCAGCAAGGAGTTTTCACTGAAAGACTTTTTATGTCTGATTCATTTAAAATGTTTGTTTTTTTATGGCCACCATAGTGGCCAGCTTTAAAATCTACTTATCACTACTGTTAAATGTAAACTTACTTAGACTTCTGCACATTTCGGTGCAATGAACAGCAAGTGCTCTTAATCGAGGTTGATCTGATGCAATGGCTTCATGTCATCCATTGATATGCCCAGTGCTCTCGGATCTTCTATGAAGGTGCTTCGCCATGTAGTTTGTGGGGTGACTGTTTCTGTCTTCCCCTCAGTGACCATGAGATGGCATTTCTTGGATGCCGTGAGATTGGTTGCAGGTGTATGTGGCAAAGGCATTAAGAGGGCAGATGCCTGTTCGCTGGTGGATCTCTTCACTTGTGATGAAATCCTTGTACGAGATTTGCAGAATTCTAAACAACCATTGCTGTTGGGCGATGATGTTCAATTCACTAGCCACAGTGGCCAACTTGAAAACCTTCTTATGGCTACTGCTCTTGAATGAAAGGTAATGCCATGAGATTTTCATCAGAAAATTTCTTATGACTAATTGGTCCTAGATGCTACTTCCCTGATTTGTTACATGTCCTCCACAAGCCATCATGAAAATAATGTTGTTACTACTTCTGAATGGTCATACTAACATTGGGGTTTTACTAAATGGATTTTTGGGATGTCAGGTTGGTTCTAAATGAATCCACAATTGCAATCTTCATCCACTTCCTGATGGCTGGTACTAATGGTGGTGGCTAATCAAATATGACCTCTGTCACCCATTTTGAAAATCTTTTAAAATAAGTCGGGTCAACTTGGGGTTTTCAACAGAAGACTTCTGTGATGTCTTGTTGGTTAAAAATGAAAATGGTGTCCAGTTTACATTCAATCTATGATAACAGCTAATTTAAAAAGCTTGCTACGGTCAGAGGTCTTGCTAGGATTTTAAAACTAGGAGTCCAAGACTCCTAATTTGGTAAAAATAAGAGTCCCACCAGCAAAAGTTGCAGTTTCCCACTATGACAGAAATCACATACTTTCTTACACTTGGCTACAGTCGCATCCAAGCTTAAGTTATAGGAACTTTAGCACAGTTCTGAATCTCATTGAAATCTTCATCATTTTTCCCTTTATCTACAAAACACTTGCCTAAATTTACAAACAGCATTTTGTCCAAGTCTCTTGATTTCGAGTTTGTAGGCAATATTTATACAGCAATAACCGAATATGAAATCAATAACGGTGATTGATTTGGGCTTCACCAATGTTGCAAATTGCAATTGTTTTACATATTGGCAACAAAATATACCATTTGGCCATATTTTGGGCTACAACATTTTTGGCTGATAAAAACAGTATATACAGTTTTGAGTTTGGAGTGGGGGAAATTCAAAGGCACAATAACAAGAAGCTGCAAACTTGAGATAAAAAATGCACAGGAATCAATTGTTACATAAACAAATCCTTATTTCATATTGACCAACCACCCTAACAGTTAATTATGTCATAAGCTGCTTTTGCTGATATTAGGCCTTGATACTGAATGCTGTATAATCAAACTAGCCATGCAACTGACTAGCTACAATCGACAACCTCTGAAGGCAAAAACATGAAATGACTACAGTCAGCCACATGACATCAGTTTTAAAAAAATACAAAAAACAACAGAACAAAATAGTTTTACTGTAACTGCAATGAAAACTGATTACCTCTATATGCTAAGGAATTTTTCATAAAATAATTGTATCAATGTTTTTCAATTCATTTGATGTGGCCGCAGCAATAACAAATGGGTTTGTTTTGTCCTACAAAGGGAGCCTATAGCGACACCTTCAATAAAACGTGCACCTTCATCAAAGCAAGCTGATGAGCTTTGATCAAAGAAGTCAGCAACCAACTAAAATGATTCATCACTTCAGTTTTCATAGTGATTAGAACATTTATTTTGCCACAAAAGTTTCCTCCTTGCAACAAGAATCTGCATACAGAGGACTCCTGTGTGGGTGATTTTCTGCATCCCAAATCAATCAAAAATTTGTGTCCAGATACGCGTAATTAAATGTTTCCGAGATCTCTGTATGGCTGAAGAATATAATGGAGTTAAAAAGAAAGAATTGGTCTTGCCTAGAATTCCTGAAAATTCTTTTCAACATTTATATCAACTTTCTCTTCAAGGGACCTTTTCAGTAGCTATAAAATACAGTAATGATTAGTTATATAAATTTTTTTTATCTACGTACATGATTCCAGTAATCAGATTTGTAGTTATCATAAAATTCAATCATTGTACAGCAGTTTATAATTTAATTTGGTAACGTGTAGTATTCATTGGAGGAAAATGACACAGAAAGTTTATAAAATGTTTTTTTTTATAAAAAAAAACAAAATAAGTGAAGGTGGGTATTGCTGGAGGTAAAGGATAATAATAAAAGATATTGGACAAAGTTATTGATGGAAGAATACCTTCAATATTGTCAGATTTAAAATTGCTAGATTTCTGGAAAACAAATTTAAGAACAGCTTCAGAGCAAAATACAGCAAATCCATTATTAGCTGAATGGGGTGAGGGGACAAGGAATTTAGATTTCTTGTAGAGACTGGTTTATTAACAGTGGGGAGTTATATTAATAGTTAGAATATTGAAGGGAAATTAGAGATAAAAATAAAAACTGCCAATGATAGATTTGATATATATATCAAACTTCCAGTTAAAATAAAATCTTAAGTAAACTTGTCTACTACCAAAGAACTAATATCAGCATTGATAGTTCTATTGTCTTTATGTTTCAAACTTGGTTTAATTCAGTCCAGTACACATCATGAAATGAACCTGCCATTTTGGCTTAATATTTCATAAGACATTATTTTGAATATGTTTTGAGCATGAAAATGTCAAATATATTACTGACTGGAAAGGGTTTATATTTCAGAGAACAAGATGGAAACTGATGCATATCCAATATTTATCATCAGAAAGCCAAGGGACATAGAGATTGTAAAGGGACTGAATTCAGACCAAGTAACAGACATCATCAGGTACCCCTCTTCTCATCACACTCACTGGTTAGAGCCATAGTCGAATCATTGGACTATATTAAAATCTCTTGCACAGCTTGTTCAGAGATTCTCACACAACTCACATTTGGGACTACACTTGGAAAAGGTTAATGCACAAGTATTCCCATAAGATAGTTTCAGGTTGTGTGTATGAAAATGTATTTTGCGCATAAAGGAGACCAGAAATCAATGGAAATATATATTAATAATAAAAGCATTATAGAAGAAAACCTTATTATGAAGTCTCATCTGCGACCGTGACACCAATATTTAAATATTGGCATATCTTCGAGCACTGAATTTCCGTAAAATGTCCACATTTATTCGGTTACTTTCTTGATGTGACATCATAGTACCAATTCCAGCATCCTGACTGGCAGTTGCCAGAGTAAAGAAAATGCCATTGTGCATTGCTTACAAGTGCAATAGCATATTTCAAAAAAGTCTGTGAAAAACCATTTTTTTCTTTTCCCAAAATTAAAAATAAAAAGTATGGATACCTTCATTGCAAGTGAGTCAATTTCAAGCAACACCATACAGCACTCTGTGCTCATTACATTTCCTAAAGGGGTTTTAGGAGAGGGATAATGAAAAAATGGAAGCTGAATAGGATGCGCAAATGCTAGGCCTAGACTAAAAGTTGGCACTGTTCCAGACATGCGGTTGGATATTTTAAATACTGGGAAAAGTATTAAACTTGTGAGCTATGAAAATAGGCAGATAGCTGAGTAAGTGACCACAAAATGCAACAATCAGTTCACAGTTCTTTTATGTGCACCAGCTGTGCTAAAATAATTGGATACTCTACACCCAGGGCCCCTCTATATTTAGTTTGTGTCCATCCTGTATTCAAAGTGAGATGCTCGTCAGGCTTGTCGAAATAATTGTTTGCCTGAGGAAACTTTGATTGTGCTGAGGAAATGAGTAAATGTCTTTTCAAGATGTTGACATACATGCCTTAATATTGTACAATCTAAATCAAATCATTACTGTCCTGGGCGGTGAAATTGAGATCTGATTTTAATTGAATGGAAGCTTTGCTAAAAATACAATTGTAAGCACCCTTTTCTGTAATCTTTAAATTTTTCTTTTAAAAATTAAAAAAAACAACACTAAAGAAAATCCTTTCAGTCTCCCTGTTGCATTTATGTATATATGGTAGTTTGTAATGATTGGAACTGACATAAATCCATCCCTTGGGCATTTAAAATAGCCGCAAGTAAAAGAGAAAAGGTCAGGTATAAAATCGAAGTTTCACATTGACTGGCAGTCTCTTCTCAGATCTTTTTCTGAGACAACCACATTCTGGGCAAGAGACAGGGCCAGGTGGTTATCATTGAATGGTCTCTACACTAGTTGATAGCTGGGACATTTTTTAAAAAAAGTTTTTAAATTTTTAAAATCCAATAGACTTTTTGGCTATTAGCTTGAACAGCAAGTGCACTTTCGGTTTAAAGTGAGATGGTCTTAATGCCCACTCATTTCTACCTTAAAGATTGTCATGGCCCAGCAGTAATTGCCTTGGCCTCTTGCCAAAGGAATTGTCGATGAGGAGTTCTCTGTTGCAGAAGCATAGAGGTTCCCTCTTTCATAGCAAGATTTCCCACTGTCATGCCTGGCTTAAATCTAGTTATGTACACACCAAGATTGTTTTTTTAGAAAGGTTACCAACAGAATTACCCATTGGAGAATTTCCTGTAATTGATGCAGTAGGAAACAAGTTCATCATATCTTTGACTTTGACTTTTATTTTCTTCTTATCTTTTCAATGATAAAGACTGTCCTGTATCCACCAGTCTACTTTTGTTAATAGACTCCAACATTGGATAGGATACTCATCGTTTAAAGTAGGTGAGCTTCAGAGACCAGCTCTTCTTTATAGAACATTGCCTTGAAAGAGTCTTCCTTCTATCTCTAAAATTATCAAGAATGAATGAAAATCATACCTTACAAGTAGAAAAGAACATAAATATTTCAGCAGTAACTATGAATCATTTTGTCTTCTTTGCCAGCCTGTGGTTCTGGCCAAGCTGATCCTTTGAAATTACCCATCTTAGTCATATCTATGCTGGTGATCAAGTTAGACTCATTGACCCAGTTAGGGCTTTACATTTTTATTGGCTTAAATGAAAGTGAGATGAAATGAAATCATCTTTTTTTCCCCCCAACAAAGCTACCGATGATGTGTCAGCAGCCACCATCTCCAGATGGATTGTTCCAACTATCAAAGAGCTTTTCATTCTCTTCCTAAGAGAGATCTCTTTCATGTAACGGGATTTGACCTTAATGGATGCTTGGATTAAATGACAACACAATGTGATGACAGATGGAAATTTATGAAATGAATTGATAAAAATGTGTATATCCTCTATAATATATACAGCATGATTCTATCATGCTCCAAACATGATACATTCAAGTAATTCAAAAAAACATTCACAAATAGAAGAAAAAAACAAAATTGTATTTCGTATATTTAAAAATGAAGGTAAGATTCATATAATCTGATGTAATGAAAGTGAGACTGAAAAATAATCTTGTGTAATGAAAGTAAGATTCAAATAATCTCCTGTAATGAAAACAAGATTCAAATAATCTCATGTAATGAAGGCAACACATTTGTATTCAGTTGAAACAACATTAATGGAAACAAATATGATTAATCAACATAACAATTGTACTAAACACATGACTTGAGTCAGTCATTTGTACAGTCTGTGCAATTCATAACCATGTATGACTCATAAATATTTGTAACAACTTTCAAAGAAAGCATTTGAACCTGGTTTTCATGTCCATTGTCAAATCACAGTAGACTGCTCTAGTGGTTAGAGCATTGCCTCAGATGCGGCAGGTAGCGGGTTCAAGCCCCAGCCAAGTCATAACAAAGACTTTAAAAAATGATATTGACAGCTGCTTCCCTTGGCACTTAGCATTAAGAAGCTAGTGTTAGGACTGGTAGACCTGGTGTCATGTTAATATGACAGGGTGGGACATTATGCAAATTATCTATTGCATGATACCCCAGTGCTAGACATCACTATAAACTGCCACACTGCAGACACCATAGTGATTTGACTGAAAAATTGTTAAAGCTACATTAAAAATCTAAATCGCACAAATCAAACCACACAGTTCTCCAGAATTCTTCAGTTGGCCCACACTTGTATTGTCCACATATACCTTTCATGGATCCACCATGTGCACAAGTTTACAAATCAGCAATTTCATCCTTGTATGGCTTGATGGTCAAACCTGCTTCCATCCCCATACAGATGGCCAGATCAGCAGCCTGGCACAACACACATGCGGCTAAAAAAAAACCCAAATTAGGTACGGAATTAAAATCTAGACACATGCTACTAAATTAAACTCGTAATAGCAACATGAAACAATTCATACATTTACTTTTGAAATCCATGTAGTAGTAAAGGCATTATTTCATACTGTGACTTAAAATCTGAATATGCTTCACATATAGATAAAAATAAAAATGCAACCTTACGTCTATGGCTGTTGAACAAAAATGGAGAATGTAGACTCCCTGACAAGATCCAAAAGATGAATTTGCAAGTTAGATAATAACATCTTAACTCTCCAGGGGAATTTAGTATTAGATGGGGTAAAATACCCGTGCATGATGTGCTTTTAGTGTCTCTTGCCCCAAGTGATCTATGACGTGATACATGCTAGTTAGGTTGCTTAACTAAAAAAAAAAAAAATTATCCACCCTAGGTAAAATTGTATGCATGTTTGACGAAAATAATCAAATCATTCTAAGGTGAAACAAAGTTAATTCTTGCCTTAGTCTGTGAGACCCTAGGTAAAATTGTATGCATGTTTAACGAAAATGATCAAATCGTTCTAAGGTGAAACAAAGTTAATTCTTGCCTTAGTCTGTGACAGAATATAAAAGCCCATAAAAAAATGGTTATAGTTGCTTCTTATGCCATTCTTAATCTTTTTTCTATGGATGATGTCATAAAAGATTAAATTCATTCTGTTTAGCTGCTAAATATATTAACATAAAAAAGTGCACATCTTTAACCCACAGAGATATACCATGAATAATGCCAGCTAGGTGTTTGCACCATTGATCCTGTCAAAAATTGCTTTTATCCAGCTATGTATGAAAATTCTTTTCTTGCCACTTTAATAGTATCACTGCTGAAAAAGGAACAGACAGTTACAGGATGTATACTCGCTAGTCCTAAGTTGTTTGAAGACTTTTTAGGTATTATATAATTCACAGAAAGTTTGCTTTGTTAGTAAGTGAACAAAAGCCAGACAAAGAAAAAGTTTGAAAATGAAAGGGAAAGTATGCATAATTTTGATGCCAATGTGAATTCATTATATTTTGTTAGAATTTAAAGATCTAATGAACATAGGTTCTTCTAGTCCACAAATTTAAGTACAGATGACACAAAATCACACAAATTGCTACTCACAGCAATGAATTTATTGTAAGATGTTCAATGTTTCAGGTCTGTTGTGTCTCTAATCAGTATTCCTGTGGAATCAGAGACATTGCATGCAGCTTTGAGACTGGTGCTGCGTCTAACTAGGGAGCACAAGTATGCACTGTTGTTTGCAGAATTAGGAGGACCCAAACTGCTGCTTGGTCTGACACAGGCCTCAGCATTCCAGGGTTTTCTGTCACTTGCCACACTCCTGTTCCGACATGTACTGGAGGATCCAGACTCACTAAGGTCTTGCATGGAAGAAGTAAGTGCCTTTTCAAGGAGACAGTTTTGAATTTTTTTACATTGGCTGAAACTTTGACAGTGTAAGAGATAGGCCTAGAAATTAGCATAAATTTCTTTAGGCTTAAGAACTAATAGTGAGAAATTTACTAGATCAGCTTGATCTTCACTGGTCCTTCCCCAAATAACATTGTCTGAAATACTTTGATTTACTAACCATCATGCTGTTGAAAGTACAAAAACTACTAGCTCAACACCAAATTTACTAGCCTCTGGCTAGCAGAACAATATTGAGCCACAAAGATATTTTTGAAAATAAGGCTTCCTACAAGCAGTCCCTTAACTATATATATTTTCCCATGCATCAACCATGTGAATCAGGTCAAGTGCAGTGTTTTGGGTGACAATTCCTGTGGTCTTAAGTATGTATGAGTGGAGAGACAGATTATGGTGTCTCAACCAAGAATTGAGACCAATGTAATATCACTTCCGAGGATCATGTAAATTTATCAAGATTAATCCGTTTGTGGTAGCTTACAAATGCGAGAAATTTTTAAAATTAATATTTATGTCCCCTGAATACCAAGTCTGATGGATGTTTTTTAGTGTGTTTGCATCAACTCTGCTAAATACAACTAAAAGATTGCATTTATCTCTGAACCCTTTAGGTATTTGTGTATATCACCGTGTAACATATATAATAATTATATTTTTGTGTCTGCCTTGTGAAAATGTCCATTCTGGATCTGATCGTTTGTCTAGCATTACATCATATACTTCAAGATTATTAATACATCCATGGAGGTCATCTACAGATGGAACTTCATCAATATCAGTGATAAAATCAATAATATCTTTACTGTCTTCATCCGATGACTTCACTTCATTAAAATATTTAAGCATATTATTGCATCACTGATCATCTGTAAATGGTGCCACTAAATACAACTTGTCTCGCTTAAGATATATCCTTTTCATGTTTAGCAACAACTGCGTCTTACCAGAACAATATGGACCTATGATAATTGCTGATAGAAATTTTTAGTGCTGGGTGATGCTTGATCAACACTGTTTTCATGTCGCTGAGAAATCAGTGATATTTTGTAGAAATATATAATAAATAATATGAATTTATCTTGTATTTGATGCAGAGCATCCGCCTCCACCCGTGGATCAACAAGAATAATTTTAAAAAAATTAAAAGTATTCATTTACAGGCAAGTGTGTGAAATGTGATACAGAAAAATACAGATTTATCTCTAATGAAACAGGTGGTGATATCACTGCTTCACTGTGAAGATTACCAGGAGTTCCATGGGCTAAGTATCCTGGTGAAAAGCATCTTTCTATATATAATTATTGTGGTCTTGGAATGTGACTTGATGTCCCACATGACAAAGAAGACGAACCATAACCTGGAGAGTATCCCATAAATGTGATTGATCAAGCGTGCCATGTTCATGATCTCGTGCATCCAGATTTACAGATGCAAAGCATACAGTTATATAGAGTATACAATTATCTCAGGATTGATGTCTGCAGTATATTTTTTGTTTTACTTTATATACTTAAGATATTTTTAGTCGAGTCTGTTACAAACACACTTGGCTCATATCTATAATGTTGCATTGCAGCAACGTCAAAGTTGGTTCATTATATAATTTAATTTGGTAGTTTAGTGACTAATTTAAGTTGGTAGTTTAGTGACTAATTTAAGAAACCAATAATAGAACACATCGATGCACTTTTCGGTTTCCACCATGAATGATTCCTCATCATTTTGATCCAGTACTACTAACACATATCCAGAAGATGCATTAACCCTTTACCTAATATAAGGACCTTTTAGCAATTTACCCGATGTCACGCTAAGTGCCTTTTCAAAACTCTGTAAATAACAGCTCATTTGAGCGGGTTTTCGTAGTGCCACCTTCAGGGAATACCCCCTGTTAGATACTACATTCATTGGTGAGAATGACCATTACGTCAGATCACGTGGTCACTGTTAATGCTCGGTTGCAATCTGGTATTTAAAGTAAGTAGGTCGTAACTGGGTCATATTCTCCATTTGACAAAATAAAGTCTCTGATATCGTTCAGTACTTGAACCAGTAAAATCACAACTATGAAAACTTCAGTAACTTGGGGAAAGACTCTGAGACTGAGGTAGAAAGCCCTTAGGTTTTATAAATTATAAATTTAATTATTTTGTGATGTAAACGCATACAAAGAACTTTTAAATTTTGAGTATGGAAATTTGCCGCTGCCGTTAATCACGCAGCTTCATTGATTTGATACTAAATGAGTTCTCTCAAGATTTTAAAGTACATACAAAATTCTTTTGTTAAAAATAATTATACAGCTATAACTACCTTATTTTACTCTTAAATCTTTCCATTCATAATATATGTGTACCAAAAACGTAAAATGGTTAAAATTGCTGTTAAATGTAACATACACTTCACTGTTTAATAGGCCTATGCGTAGCGGACTGCACTGTGTAACTTTGCTACATGCATATTGAAGGGCTAAAAAGCAATACACTCTATGAGGGAAAAGGTTAACTGGAAGACCCTGTAAAACTGTGGTAGATATTGTTAATGTTGTGGTTCCAAGTACTTGTAACCTTAATGCGATGTTTAATAGAATTATTGAGTGGAGTCGATAATGGTGATTCATATGCTACTATATATACTACATCATCAGTAAAAACAAAATTATTTTGGAGTTTAATGTCAACTTCTGGACTTCCAAAAAATGCATTAATGGCTGTATTTCTGTTTCTACTTTACAATCGCAGCAAAGTCCGATCTAACTGTGGTCACTCCATCATTGATTGTTATTAGCGAAGTCATTATCGGAATGTTGCTATTGTTGACATATATCACCAGTGTCATTGATTTTAGTTCTGATTGTGGTGTTGTTGCTGTCTACATAATCTTTTTGTTGCCATATCATCATCGGATTTTGGTGCTCACATTGGTAATTGTATTTCTGCTCTTATTGAGATTGCCATGAGTGTTAAAATTGATTCCTCCGAGTTTATAATTGATCCGTTTTTAGTAAACATCACTAAGTTATCTTCAGTTGCATCTGGAACCCACAGAATAATATCTGTCAATGGGATATTGCACATCTTTAATCCTTGTTGATCTTGGAAAACATGTTCATTTTGGTCTACATCTACAAGACACAAAAGATTAGTGAGCTCATCATTGACCTGCTCAGGGGATGTGTATTTGGATAATTCACCTTGGGGCTTGAGACCTTGACAAGATCTTCTGTAAATATCTACCATTGGATATTCTGTTTAAAACGATGGTGGATGGCTATATGATCTGGTGGTATATGCGTGCATGACTTTAGGTGGTTCCAGGGACCTTGACGCTGCATCTAGAACAGCAATATTGACGGATTAGTTAATGTTTGTGTTGGTAATGTTGAATACCATGTGGGAATGTTTTGAAGTCCATCAGTATATTTTTATATAACTTCCTTTGGTGATGCCACTCCATACAATTTGAAATGAATAGCTCCATGTTGATCAACCACGTATGCAACCCATTGAGTACCTGACCCAAACTTTCATTAAGATTAATGATACCAGTTTAAAGTGGTTTGGTTTTTTTTTAGTAATTAATCACACAAAAAAACACCTGGTTGTATTTAGCGAAGTTGATATCCACATACTCATTAAGGCAGCATATGTTGTTGCCCCTCTTGACACACATAACACTACACTTGATCTGATTCACAAGTAGATGCACTCGGTGTGGAAAAATATATACAGGTTAGGGACCGCTGGTGGTACATGGTAAACAAAAACACAAATACAAGCACCAAGTTAGGGAAAGATCTGTGTCAGTTAGAGATCTCAGTTTAGCATTATTAACCTTGTATTTTCATTTCATATAAAACCTTTTTTTCAAAAATAGCTTTATCCAAAAACCACCCACCCTTGCTGCTGCATTTATGATTATTACACTTAAACCTAACTAAATGATAGACCTAAAATACAAATTGCACGTATTAAAAAATATTTAGTTGGTATTTATTAAAATACTGCCTCTAGTAGGTGCAAGTGACATTTTCATTGATCAAAATTTCATTGAATATCATTTTTTACGATATACTAAGAATGTAGTTTAAAAAGAAAATGTAAATAAAAATTAAGACTTATTAAGAGTTGGCAATTTCGTAATGTTGATTAAAATTTCCATGTCTTATTGACCATTTTCAATGATAAAATGAGCAGTTTATATTATAGTTTTAGTTACCAAACATAATCTTGTTTTCAAGTTAATTTCTAGATTTTTAAGGAAAAAAATGAGATCCATGCTTGATTCCTCATTATAAGTAAGTTTGCCAGTTTTAAGGGCAGAAGTTGTCGAGGTAGTGGTGTATGTTACCGTCATCATTTTAGGATAGCATGCAGAAAAATCACTTTCCACTTGCATATTTTAATTAATCATAATTATATGAATCAGTTTGCTTTGTAGTTATGGATTTCTGTGAAAAGTGGATGGAAAGAACAGATTTGTTATGAAGGAAAAATATTTAGTTTTGCAGATATTGACCAAAATCAGAGAAAAAAAGAATTTGCAGCCCCTACCTGATAGCAGAACAAAAATACATGTCTTAGTTATAAATGAAGTGATTTTGAGTTAAATTTATCGAGTTCTTACCAAATTGTTTGGAGGTTGCAGAACTCTTAAGTCAGTTCTTAATGGTCCCTATGCAAAGTAAATGTTGATTCACACCATCAAAATATCGGTGCAATATAAACTTAAGTTCCAGTGCTCTACATTGCTTATCATTTAGTATGTATTAGTTATCAACTATTTCTGCCTGTTTTTCTTGCATGTTGGTCCAGAAAATATTTGCAAAAGAAATAGACATTGCTCTTCACACTGGCACCTAATGCAAAATTTGATTATAAAATGGGTTCAAAGTGCAGGTTTAAAACCCTTTTAATATAAAGTTTGTTGGGACAAGTGATTTTATTTTTAGTAAGAATTCAAGTAGTGTGTAATTTGTTTAGGAAGGTTATAACAAGAACTTTTACCCTGAGACCGGCATTAGTGGCTTTAATATAAATTGCATAGACCATTTTTAAATACAGAATTCAGTCTTTTTGAAGAGCTTCTTGTCAAAATCGAAAATAATACTTTGTTTTTGTTATACTAACTGTTATACTAACATTTGCAGTTAAGCAGAGGAAATTTAGTTTTGTTCTTAAAAAAGAGAATATGCAAATTTATATGAATTTCAATAGTTTCTGGTGATGCATCCTTTGCTTTATTTAGTACATGATCATATGGCCAATTCAGATATTTGTGGCTCAAACAAAACATTTTGATTTTAAAAATGCACTTTAACCTAGTCAGTGTTTCTTACTTCTATTTAGTAGTTTAAACTTTAAAAAAAAGTATTTCATCCAGGAAATCTAGACCTGAAAATGTTTGCTCAGAAAGAGCTTGTGCCCTGTCCCTTAATTATTTTTTGTGTAGGAGTTATTATTGCCCACTTTGACTTGAAGTTGAATGTTATGTGTGACAAAATGTTTTGAATGTAGCTTTTTGTGCAGCTTTTGGTTAACCCTTTTATTGGCAAAGTTATGTTGTTTCAAAGTCCACAAGTCATTTTGCTTTACAACTCCAAAGTTACTTAGTGTTGAGGACTCTATGCCTACAAAGTCACTTAGTGATGAAAGGGTTAATAGTTGGGAATCTTATAATACATATTACTGACACCATTAAAAGATATGCATGTTAACTTTTACTTGCACTGTTTTCAGACAAGGGATGGGATGCTAGGAAAGTAGCAAATTTACACGAGTAACTTGCTTACTAAGTCTATTATTCTGTAGTCATGTTCAGAGTGAACAGAAAGATGTAATCAAATGTCATTAACCTTCATGTAGACAAATTCAGAGGACAGGCATTATGTTCTATCCATTATTGTCGAAATGTTTTTGGTACAAAACACAGATTTTGGTGTCACCTTGTGCATTTTTAAACAGTATTAAGATTCTATATTGTTGGGGGGGAGTAAAATTGTAATACTAGTAACAGATGTCACACATTACTTTGGGGTAAAACCTACACTTTATCTTAAAATGATAGAACTCTATAGACCCTCATTAGTTTCGTCACAATAGTGCTGACAAAAGTACATTGCTTAATATGATTCAGGTTGTGAAGAGTGCCTGTTCAGGCTCAGGATCCAGCATGAGTGGTGTCTCACAGGGAAGTCTTGGGGCCAAGGAAGTACATTATGTCTTTAGAGTGCTTGGTCCAGCAGCTTGTAGAAATGCTCCAGTATTTACCGATGTTGCTAAAGAGTCACTGAGGATAGCATTACCACCACCACCTAAGAGAGGTATGTCATATTCAATGACCAGTTGCTGTTAACAAGTCAACAGCAAACATTGTTACCAGCAGTTCATTCTGTCATTTGTACCACTATTTGTATGCTCATTTGCACTGGAATGGTGTAACCTCTTCAAGTTCTTTGATAACACCATTACATCTTGTCCATAAGACTATAGGGGAAAGGTAATGGAAAATCATATCAGCATTTAAAAGAAAGGAGAAAACAGCTGTTATTGATTGAACCCATTATAATGCCTGGCATGTTAGTAAGGGACATGTACTTTTAAACATAATGTACCAGACTTTTTAGTCCTTCCCAACATCTGGAACTTGTTTAATATAAGAATGATCAAGTTTGATCCACAGTGACAGCTATTTCCTCTTTCAGTTAATTCTGTATAGAAAACAAAAAGTTGCAGATCTTGTTTTTCTATGTTGTCCATTTGTTGGTTTTTTTCTAATCAACAGCTTGAGTTCTTGACCATTACACATTGCAAATCTTTTTGCATTGCATGCACTTGGGTTACAGAAGAATCCCATTTTATTTTGAGGGTGAAAAAGTCAAAGGTCTAAGTTACTGAAAGAAGAAAAAAGGCTTTCACAGATATTAGTTTTGCATCATGCACCTCTTCCAGACTCGATGGATGGCTTGTATTTAAGGCAATGAAGAAACCTATTGATATTGTATTCAGAAGTTTAGCAATCAAGATCAAAGTAACTAAAAGAAGAAAAATAGTATTTGTGTTATAACAAGTAATGGTTTATGCGCAGTAGTTCACGACTTCATACCATAACAAAGCCTTAAGGTGACTAAAACCAATTGGTCAGTAATAACTAACTTAGTCCTGCCCTACTAGCGCCAACATAGAAAACTGTTAAACATTGGGCAGGCATTTGATGTGTCATACTTTTACTCTCATTTATAGGGAGGGGGGCTTGGTCCAAACACACATAACAATATCTGGGTATTTGTTCAGAAGTGCCATTTTTCCAGTATTAATAACACTGGTCTAGTTCTTTTAAACAATATATTGAATGAATGCCATTTTCTGTCCCATGTACAAGATTTTGTTATTTTATTTCTGACATTTTGGGTTCATATGCTGCTTTTGTAATTACATATTAAAAAGAAATCTTTTAGGCTGGAAGAGCTGTTGGGATCATCTTTTCATCAAGTGTACATCCATCCAGTAGCATAAGTTTATTGCTCCTAATTCTAAACTACTTGGCATTACTTGAAACTTAACTCAAGCATTCATCCAAAGATCTAATTGGTCTAAAATGAAAAATGTGTTGCTTCAGCATTCAATATGGCTGCCAAACCAACTATCTTTCCTTATTACTATTCCTGAATGGGTGGTCATATCAACATAGAGTTTTGATTAAAGACTTTTTAAGTCTTTTTGGTCATATTTGAAAATGGTGCTATCAAACATCCAATATGTCTACCACTGCAGCCATCTTGAAAATTTTGTGAAGTTAATCCACCTAATGGAACTTCCAGTGGCCATCAGTGGCAGATCCTGAATAAAAATGGTGCCAGTCTGATATCACATCAGTCATCTTGAAAATCTTGTTGGTTTTCCTCCTAAAATCGAAAGTCATATCAACATGGGATTTTCACCAAAAAAAGTTTTTATTTTTGACTTGTGGGTTGAAATCAACAACCTTTTTCAGACATCTATGTTCATCACAAAACTAACTTGTTTTTGCTACTCCTAAAAAATAATTGGTTATTAGCATGTGGTTTTCAGGAAAAAACTTGTGGTTATTTAGTATTTAATAAAGATTATGCATATCTGATACCCAACTCAGCAGCCATTTTGAAAATATTGTCTCAAATTTTCCTTGCTTGAAAGTTGTATCAACATTGGGGTTTCACCAAAATTACTTCTTATACAGACTAGTTGGTACTTTATGACAAACATTGTGTTGATATGACAATCTGGTATGGTCATAATTGCAGCCATCTTGAAAATCTTATTTATTCTTTTAAAAGAAACGCTGTATTGACATGAAGTGTTTTCTTAAAAGCTAATTATGATATTTAGTTGTATCTGAATGAATATGTTGTCATTCATATATCACAGCCAACATAAAATTTATTGAAATTTTGCTACTAATTCTCCTGAATAAATGGTGAAATATCTAGTGTTTCCAACAAAATTTTCTAATAGTATATGGTTTGTCCTAGATAAAAACGCCTACCTTGCATTCAACATGACTGTCGCAGACTAATTTGAAAATGTATTGAAGAATCTTTTATTTTATTCTATTTGGAAACTAACCAGATACTTACTCTTATCGTTAAAGCCACATTTTTGTGATTCAGGTTTTGTGAAGAACATAATACAACTTCAAACAATGCCTGTTTGTCACTTTTAAACCCCTGCTACCCCCCTTTCCACCCCCACTCCCTATAAAGCCACACATACAAAGGAGCAAATAGAGGAAAGAACAAGGAAAGGAATAGGAATGATTATTTCAAACAATATTAATATGGGGTTTTCTTATTATAATACTTTTAAGAATAAGTTAAAGATGGATCAGTTATGTAATACATAGTTTTCCAACTCTTGAGATGGATCAAAGCCAAAAAATGCTAGGAGACATAGTACAATTTTGAAATATTGTACTTTTAGACATTAGTGCACATTGGTATTTTCAACATAATTTTGTTGTTGTTGTTGTTGTTGTTGTGGGGTTTAACGCCATTTTTCAGCACAGGAAAGGCTATACATGGCGGCCAGTATTAATGGTGGAGGAAGAAACCGGGAAATCACCGGAAAGAACCACCGACCCACGAGAAGCTAATAATAATAATGCACAATCTCTTAATTTTTTCATGGAGTAAGCTTGAGCACCATCTAATTTCATGTTTGAAGTTGCAGAACTAAGCATATCTTCTGCAATTAACAATACTTCAAACCATATTTCGAGTCTTTCTTTCTTTTCTTTTATTTGAAATAGAAATCTTACAGCAATATAAATCTTAATCACTTTGATTTGTCAATGAAATTGCACATCAAGACAATCTTGAAATTTATCTGAATTTAATATTTTTCATCATTTGCTACCTGTGTTAATTTTGGTAAAACCATTGATAATGCTCTTAACCTTGTTTAAGCAAAGCATATTATTTGGTTGTTACCTTCTAGATGAGGATGAGGCCAGATTAACGGGACCTAATGCTCCCCAGATACTGAAGTGTATTGCCACGCAGTCTATGACAGTTCACACTCTGGACTACCCACTGAGAGGGGTGGTGGAGGATCTTCTTAATGCTCTGGTCATCAAATATAACTGGAAAGAGGAAGGTGAGTGGAAATTAATTCACTAAATTGATTTGAATACGAAACATTTAAATGATTTGTTGAGCTTCTTGCAAAGTTTTCTCATGCCAGCCTTGAAAACTAAATAATACTGAAAGTCCCACTTAGCATTTCAAGGTCATGATGTTTTGCAAATAAACACAAAGGGGAAGTTTGATTAAAAAAATATATGTTGTGTTTTTGGGGGGTGGGTTGTATTTTTTTTAAAGAACTTTAATCTTTTTTTTAGGTTTAGTTTCTAGAAAGTGTATTATAATCATGCTAAGTACTATTTACTAATTACTATTATATAAAAGTTCATTTAGTTTTAACAAGTTTGGAAGCTGGACACATTGTGTGCTGGGTGTAATACAAACTAACTTTGGTTTAACCAAATGAATAACTAAGTACACTGTATTCTAGATGTAAATGTAGATTAAATACATTTCAACTAGACTGAAAACTGAAAACATCACTTGTCTATATATATATATATATATATATATATATATATATATATATATATATATATATATAGTTTTGTTTATGTTATGTTTAAAATAAACATGTTGATATAGCAGTGGACATATTTGGCATACTTTGAGACGTATTTAACATAGACCTGTGTACCCCTACAGATTCTCCATATTTTGTGTGGTTTTGTTTGTTTTAAATAAACATGTTGATATAGCAGTGGACATATTCGGCATACTTTGAGAGGTATTTAACATAGACCTGTGTACCCCTACAGATTCTCCCTATTTTGTATGGATGAAACCCCAAAAACACATTTGACAAGACTATGGAGATGGCTTAATAGGCAGATAATTACAAATTGTGTTTTATTCCACTTCTAAATTTTATTTTCTTTTAGAAAAAGAAATCATTTGATCAGTGTCAAAGAAGTGCTTATTCAGTGATTCCAGTGCAACTGGTAAAACATCTGCAAGCATTGAATGGAAGAGATCGGTAGTTTTTTTTTAAGTAGCATACCAGCATGTTCTTTTATTACCCATGGTCATGCTTCCTTGTTTCTCATTAATATGCATAAACCAGCTTAAGCAGTCACTGCAATTAAAAAATTTCACCAGTTGTGACCAAATATGACCATTCAAGCTGCTTGAATGAGCCTTAGAGTTTCTCTTCCAAGGCAAGTCACTGATTGATAAAACAGGCACTTTAATTGATATGTAGGAGATTACTACATTAATTTGTATGACATACTCTATATTTGTGATAAATGAGGATAAATGGTTCAAGTCTTATCAGAACATTTTAAGACCAACTAATCAGCAAGAGATGTTCCTTTGACAGGCAGTGGTAGTGGCTCAGAATTGCGAGCACAGACATTGGCAGAAGCAATAGCTGAAGTAGTAAGTGGGCTGAGTGAACGCCATCAAGAAATGATGCGCCAAAACAGCACAGCAGAGCTTCCCCCAACAGATGAGGAAAATGTGGTAAGGAACAATTAAACTTCATTCGTAGTTGAACATGAGACCAAATGAAGCTTATGGTATGGTTGTTCATCCATCGTACACCACCTATTCACAATTGCTAGACATAATTTAATCAACGTTGACAGAAAGTATCCTGGCATTAAGCTCATTAACATTTGCTCAAATGTTGTGCTGTGCTATCAGTTATGATCTCCATTTTACTGACCAAGAAACACCCCCAAATAACTAAATGACCTATATAAATAAATGACCTATATACTTTGACAACATTTAGGTAGTTTTTAAATTTGTTCATGTGTAGCCAAACAAACCCTCTATTAAAGCCACCTTTATTAAAAACAGAAAAACTGTTTAACAGCATCTTCTGACTGCTAAATGGAATTTGATAAAATCTGAATAAAAACATCCAGCAATTGAAGGATATTTTAAAATTTATTGAAATGATGTGTCTGCCATCAAATATTGATCCCGTTATTAAAAATAGAAAAATGGTAACCGTATTATTAATCACTCAAGAAATTTGATTAAATTTGCACATGTGCTTGTATAAATGGCAAAATCTACCTGTTACCAATTAACACAAATCCTAATATTAATAACATCAGTGAAGTACCTAAATTATGTGGGAAAAATGTTTGAATGTCTTCTGTAATGGGGTGCAAGTTACGAGTCACTAAATCCACAGTTAGTGCAAAATAATTAGCATGGAGGCATTCATTGGTCAGATTTCAAAGTGTGAGAGATATGTTGTGTTAATCAGAGGCAGAGGAGGGATTTATCCATAGTTTCCTCTTTTAAGGATTGAAATGAGTAACTATGCAAATTTGACAGAAGATTGGTTTGGCTTCCTTTTTGGGATTCTGTAAGATTGTTCAGCACATAATATGCTATACGTACTGGCCATTATTTTCAATGGAGGAAGAACCAGCAACACATGGGACTCTGCTGGCAAAATTTCTCGCATATCCACATTGGTCAAGCAGGTTGTTTATACTAGAGTCAAACACGTCTAAGGTCAGAAAATTGTGATTGCTTGATACATGGTCACTTGCAAGAAATTATATTTGGCTTTCAATTTGGCAAATAGGGTCTTGGAATGACTGACTATATCCACATTTGATGCAGATTCCACTAATATGGATTTCAATGATGACATAATTGTTGTCATGGTTATTATGGGGGTTTCATGTGATTAGGATTATCTTTCACAATTGCTATCATTCTTGCAAGTATAACAGAATTTAAAATCAGCTTTACAGGAAGAACAGAGTATATATTTTTTGTGATTAACAAGTACTGAAATCCCATTTCCAGTTACTAATTAGAATGTATAATTTTGGTTGCTTGAACTTGGGAGTTTTGATATTAGTTCACTTAGATATCTTAACAAACTTTAAACACTGAAGTCAGATCAACCTAGTTTTGTGCCACTTGAGCTCTTGAGTAATCCAGCTATATACAGATTACATACCTACAATATAGTTCTTTTTTAAAAAGCCTTGATTATCAGTGAGGAAAATCTTGGAAGTTTTATATTTTAAAAAAAAATCAAACCCAATGCAAAGTAAGAAACTTGGGTGCAATTGTACTAATGCCTCAAATCAGGACTGGGTGTTTAATTGGAGACGGAAGGGTTTCTCCATCAAGAATTGAGGTCCAGGCAGGACTATTTACCCAACATAAAAATTATTTAGGGATCCATTTTGACAAATATGCACAGATACTCCACCATTACATCTGGTTCATATTAAACAATCTATCATGATCATGTTTGAAGCATGTTGCACCTCTGGCTAGGAAGTAGTTGACTTATCAAGGTTTTCAACACTTGATGGAGATTTGTCTAATTGAACCAATCTGCCCCTCATAAATTGCAGTTGTTGGTTTCCTTCTCTCAACAGGAGTAATTGGTATTCACCATTAAGGGCTGTGGAGCAGCCCCCTCTAATTACTCCACAAGTTTTCTGTTGGTTCTACCATTGGCCCAGAGGTTACGAAGTATATTGAATAGGGGCCTTTTTTTCTAATTGATGCCTAGTTGTATCTTCAGTTTGTTCATTGGTATATAACTATAACTAGTGGGGCTTCTTTCAAAAATCTCACATTGAAGATGGATATCATTTCTTTCTTCAGCATTAGCTCAGAGAAGGACTGAAATTCATGCCTTGGTGGAAGTATGGTGGTAGTAATGATTAATTTACTGTATCTTCCTTGTGTTCTGGCTAAAAATCTTCTACTTACTGATTGAGATCCCTGGTCTTAGCTGCATTCATGCTAGTGATGACCAAGACAGACTTCTTACTTCATTCAGAGCTTTGCTTTTCTATTTGGCCAAGAGCAAGGGAATCCTTGGAAAGGTTTCATTATGTTTTTATTGTACTTCTGATACTACAGTAGACAACATTTTTGGGGTGGATCAGTTGGACTAGCCAGAGAGCCTTTCTGTCTTGCTGAGTTAAAATGCTTTTTGCCATACAGACTATTCGCTGCGTCATGGGCCTTAATTATTCTTCTCAGGAAAGCCACCTATTCTCAATACACATTCTCCAGAATGTAGAGTCCAGTTGCATTGGCTAAATACATTGTGAATGATTTATCTTACAAGAGATAGCAAGTTTTCCTTGATAAGCCTTCCTTTAAACTGGCAAATTTAGCACTGTGATAATAGTGAGTATTGTAATTTTTCCATTGTTGCCAGTTTCTACCCACCCTTCCTGCTTAGATGTTCAGATGAAGTTCATAATTTTTTGTCTCTGAAACAAAATCCATTTGTCTGCACAGCACTAAAGAAATGTCCAATTGCATATGCCAAAGAATTTTTAGATTTATTTATTTAAAATTACTGTAAATATTTTGATTTACATACATTTGGATAGCAAGAGTTGGGTACAAATTCTTTCAGCTATGAAAGCCTTTCTGATAACAAATACAATCCCTTTTGTATTTCGTGCATCTAGTGAAATGTGCAAAGAAAATTTATATCAAATAAGTATAAATTTAGATGATCTAAAGTAATCATTGTTTAAGGTTCTAGATTATCAAGAAATATAGAAAGGTGAGGCCTCGTGTGAGAATAGGTCAGACGTAAATTTAAAGATACATGTAAACAAATATATGAACGGATCTTAGAGTATTTTAACTGCAGTAGTTTATCCTGACGAACAAATTTAATCGTATTTGGATTTTAATATAACTTTGAATATATGTAAATATGTATGCATGCAGATTTATAGACATGTATACATGGAAGAGATTTTCTTGTTGCTTTTCTATATTTACTAATAGCATGTCCCAAAGTATGATATTACCACACCAGAAAATAGTTTATACATAGCTATTCCATAAACCCTGTAGCTACAAGCTTGTTCACAATGAAGAAAGACACCTTCAATTTAATAAGAAAATAGTTTAAGAAGGATTTATTACTTGGATTTAACAAACACCCATCATTTTATAAATCACCTTAATTATTGAACTTTTTATCAGCAAGGGAGCAAAACACATATAAAGTCTTTGTTTTCTTTTATATTTTGCTTATTAACATGTGTATTTGATATTGTGATTTCAGAAATCTATTACATTTGTCCTTAAATTATATTCAGATCATTGTTGCAAAACCATTGGATATAAAGCAGATGTTTAGAAACTAAGCTTGGATATAGAGCAGATACATAGTAACAAATCTATTAGATATTATTGTTAGCCTGTACTCTTAAAATAAGTAACAGGAAAGAGCGAAAAGCAACCATCTTTGTAAAATTCAACAAACATATATTATTTCCCTAGAATACAAAGTATTGTGGATTAAATCCCAAAATAATCCAAGAATTACCAACATAAGTCTTTATAATTTAAAGCTCTGAATAAAATTTAGTAGAAGTCCAGAATAATTCCCAAAACTAAATGTGATGTGTCTGTGGTAGCTTGTAGAGTGTTGATGGGAAAGGTTGAATCACAATAATATAATTCCAGGGCTGAATTCACTATAAATTGAAGTGAATGCCTCTGTCCATCAATTTTATCAGAGCACTTTTGTATTTCCAGAGAAGAAAATCACTTGAATTCAGTAATTTGAAGAAATATAATTTCCAGCCCAAAAATGAAAAACTGGACATCACATGCTAGATCTTAAAGCATGACTGACAAGAATCCTCTCTGTTAAAAGATTATATAGTTCTCTACTTGACCTCAGGTCACAATTAGCATTTTCTTATCTGTACAAAAAAAAACTAATGCCAAATAACCTTCTTGTATGATCCTGATGTTTACAAAACAAAAACCATAACCTGGACTATGTAATATACACTAAGGAAATTCCAAAACCCTGACCTAGATCCATATAAACATATTTACTTCAATTAAAAAAAAGCTGATTTTAAACCTATGCACATAGAGGTAATGATTTAGCTATGTATTTGTTGTCTACAGAATAAAGTCAATTCAGAAATTAACTTTATTTTGGACAAGGTTAAGTCCAACATACAATGTTTCATTGCAATAGCATGTAATGAAATTCCAAAAAATTAAAACAAAAAAAAGCAAATTAAATAGTAAATATAATGCATATATATAGCAACAAATATATTGGATATAGAGTAAATATGTAGTAACAATTCTATTGGATATAGAGCAGGTATGTAGTAACAAGTCTACTGGATATAGGGCAGATATGTTGTAACAAGTCTACTGGATATAGAGCAGATATGTTGTAACAAGTCTACTGGATGTAGGGCAGATATGTTGCAACAAATCTGTTGGATATTCAGCAGAGATGTAGTAACAGGTCTGTTGGATATAGAACAGATATGTTGCAAAAAATCTGTTGGAGATAGAGCAGATATGTAGTAATAAATCTATTGAATACAGAGCAAACATTTAGTAGTTGTTGTTGTTGTGGGGTTTAACACCATTTTTCAGCACACAATAAGCTATAGAATGCTGCCAGTATTAATGGTGGAGAAAGAAACCAGGAAATCACCAGAAAGAAAAACCGACACTTGAGAAGCTACTGGCAAGCTTTCTCTCATATCCACATGCGACGAATCCTAGACTTATACCCACGCAGACAGAGGTGAGATGGCAGTGATCTGTAACGGACCAGTCAGCCACTTGGGGCTCTGCAAATAAGTTGTCAAGAGAGCAAGTAACATATCTGTTGGATGTGTAGCAAATATGTAACAACAATATTTTTTAATTTTGCTGACTTGGGAGAAAATACCATAGATTTGTACTGCTATTTTTACACATTGATCATTATTGATTAGAGCTTCAGTTTTAGGGTTTGCAGCAACCAGGAAAAATTTTGCACATCATAAGTAGCTTAAATGATGATGTCAGAGACAGTGTATATAACAGATATGTTACTACTGTACAAATTGTATTTCAGAATCATGCATTGTCAACCACAGAACCTGGTTCATCCAAAGATGACAAGCACAAAGATAAAGATTCAAAGAGTGCTGAGGAGAGCAGAAAACAGAGACCCCTGCTGCCTAAATCTGCCTTATTACGTCTACTGTCTGAGATTATTAAATCTTACAGCAGTTGTACACAGTTAATCACCCAGTATGTGTATCCGCCAGGGCTTAGTGAACTGGTTCTAGAGGTAAATAATGCATCTTCTGCTTCTCCGTTTAGTAGCAATTGAGACCTTATCATCAAGCTTGCAAAAGAAGCTTCTACATTAGTTTAGACATAAACTTGTACATTGAGTTGAGAATGATGATGAACAAGGTTGTGCTTGCTTACTGCTGTGTTTCATGTGTTCTGTGTATTCCTTTGTTGTGCTTTTTTTTTCTTCAGATGTTCCTTTATTTTTCCAGTTATTGAAGATTTAGCTAAGCAAGAAATGCAAAATGGATGAGGATTATACAAGAGATGTGTATTACATTTTTAGTGTTCATTATCAAGGTCAATCATTCTGTTATCTTTAACTGATGTGCACTTTTCCTTGTGTATTAAATTTGTGTGCATATAACACTTATAAAAAATTGCCCTTTACACTATTTACCAATTAAAATTTTTAGAGCATTATGAATATTTTAACTTCTACACAATGTTTCTTCAAAACAATGAGAGATTTCTAACTTCATTTGAATCATTTTTAAACCATTTAGTTTAAGAGCCATTCATATTACAGAGATTTCAAAGAAATGTTCAAATATCTGATATCAGAAAGTTTCTGTATGTGTAGAATAAAACTTGTATCACCTTTTACATGTCTCAGAGCCAACATTTTTTTGCTGCTTTGGTGTAAAAAAGAAAAATTTAACCATCTACAGCATTCCTTGGATAACCATCACTCTTCAAAGAACTGAAATGTCTACTAACAGAGTTTTAAAAATGCAGCCCCGAGATTGATCTAAGATTTACTTGGTAAGGAAAAGGCATCAGAGTATTTAGATTACCAATTAGACTTCAAGATGTGGAACAGTGTGGATATGGGCTGCCAAGTATGCGAGATATACAGTTAGTGATGTCATAATGTTTATGGAGCTCTTTAGCATTGATTGTTATGGCAGTAAGACATCAACAATCCTCTTGAGCTATGCATTCAATGCAGATTTTAAGCTTTGCCACTTTGTTCAGTTGATGAATTAAATGATGAAGACAGTAATGCCACAGACATGCCAACCCATACGATTTTGCCTCAAGTCTTATGAAAATTACCCTTAAAATACAGACTTATGGCATACAAGCAAAAACTACTGAAAAATGATTGTTGCTGAAAAATCTGGATAATTGGTTCATCAGTGTTTGATTTGGATGCAGGATTCATATTAGAATTAGTGAAATTAGTCTAGGAACCAGACTAACTTTACAGCAGCACCTAAAATTGCTTCAAACTGCACCTAATTATTCATGAAGTGTCTGAATGATAAAATTGTTGATTATAGAATTTCTTTTAAATGGCATCCAGAGAGCTATGCATGTTTAAGACTAAAAGAAAAATAAGCTTCTAGAAATGTGTTAGTAATCAGCACAGAATAATAAAAGGAGTATTCAGATTTATGTGAATAAAAGCTGGAAAAGCCACAGTTAAGTTTATTGGACATGTGCCAATTTGAGTATGTCGTGGCAAGAGATATGATTGCCATCATCATGTGAAATGGAAAAGGAATTTCCATGAATTAACATCAAGTTGAGAGATAGAAACAAGCCATTGACTTGCACAGTGTTTGGAACTAAAGTTTGTGCAACTGTACTAGTGGTAAATGGAGTCTGCTCATACTTTACAAACTTTTCAGTTGAACATAATATTTATCATTGCTGCATCAAAATTTTAATTAGTTTTTAGCTTTGCCAAAGCAGTTATTGATATTTTATTACACTTACTGAAAACTGGTCAGTCTTACAGAAAATAAAATCAACAGCATTACTAAGATGGACTTGTTAAGGTTGGCAGGTCTGCTTAAAATGTGGACATGCAACATGAAGGCACAAATTACAGAAATACAAAATCTGGAGACTGGCTTGCCTGTGTTTGATTCAGATCTGGAGTTCATATTAGATCAAGTGCATAGGGATTTTTTTGCGTTTAAAATGGTATCCATAAGCAATATATTTTCAGGCTGGATGGTACATTAAACCTCTTTTTAAAAAATTGAATAGTGAGAAAGGAATAAATAGGGAATGTTTAGGTCTTTTGGGGGAGAAGTGCAACAATGTTGATGTTAGTAAAGCCCATGGCAGGAAAGTTAACTGGCATTGCCAGAACCCATGTGAACTTTTATTTTTGGTAAGGATTATGTAAATTTGAGAGAGAGGAAGAGGTTATTGTGCTCCATAGGGTTTGGAACTTCAGTTTGTGAAACTACTGGAGGTAATTAAGGTTCAGATAAACCTCTGGACTTGTAACTGCATCTTTCCTAGCTTGATAATAGCAGTAAATGAATTTTTGTTACATATTACTGAAATCTATCTAACTTGTGGAAATCAATGCCTTGCTAATGAGGTCTTGTTAGGGTTAGTAGGTTTTTCAGATTGGCATGAAACATTAAAAGATGTGGTCAGTTTATGTGGTCCTGAGTACAACCAGCTATAGAAAATTGCACTAAATGGTGGAATTAATTTGTTAAAAATTGGCCATCAGCAATTACAAACAAAGGTTGGAAGGGCTGGAAAGCTGAAAAGATCAGTAAAGAAGCAAATGCATAGTGTGAACAAAAACTATATAAGATGAGACAGAAATTTTTAAAAAAAAGCTTTTTTGAGGAAAGAAATGTCTTACAAAATTGTAACATCAGAAGAATTGCTGTAATAATCAAAGAGTAACCAAACATGAGCATGTAAAAACATCATATTAGTTGGTTAAATATAGCATAAATGATAATTGAAACAGATAAGAAAATCTGAATGTTTAAGAACAGAATAAAGGACAGTTGTTGGGTACAAAAGTATTCTGGACAAAGAGTGACTTGGCAAAGAGAAAACAAAGATGCTATATCCATTGAAATGAAGGCAAAGGCATAGTAGTTTTTCTAGTTAAACTTCTAAATAGAACATGGGTAAAATTGTCTTTTAAATTAAAGATAAGATTATCAGAGATTTACAATAAGAATGGTTTATTGTTGAGGATAATGTGAATGTGACAGTGTTGTCTGTCTTATTGAGATGTGTTATGTAAGATGTTAATCATATGCATTCACTATTATCAAAGTAATCTCAGGTCACAATAAAATCTATATCACCTAGTCAGGTTGGCTACTTAAGGTCAAAAAGATTTCCATTTGTTAGCAAGTGTTTTGTATGTTGATTTTAGAATTGATGAAATAAAGGTGAAAGTTGATGAATGTTGGAGAATGATACATTTACTCTGTCACTGTTTTCATTTATTGATCCTGTTCTTATATTTTCCAACATTTTCAAAACAAAATCCAATACTTCTGTCATTGAAAAACACTTATTACCATGTCCTCCTTTACAATGAACAGTGGTACTGTTTTGTTCCATATGACTGATTTTTGGCAGAAACATATGTGGAATTTACAGAAAGTTTTAATGGGAAATGTGTAAAAGGAAGCTTAATATTTACATTCTTCACTTATTTTACTTATTCCATGTTGGTTACTTGATTTCGTCACTTTAAATTCTGCTCAGTCTACCTGTTACCATAATAACCATTAATATGTATTCATTTTCCAGGAGTGTTCAGTGTTGGCATTTGTGTTAGACCAGCTGTTACCACAGTGTCAGAATGCTGGAGACAAAGATTGTCCAGCCCTTTCCAGAGTCTTCATTGCAAGCATCGCATCATGTAATCACAGCCCAGATGCACAATTGACACTTGTTTGTGAAGTGAAAGCTGCTCTGCAGAGGGCATTAGCCTTGCCAGAAAGCTCAGATAAGCATGCAAGGATTCAAGCATTGACTAGTTTGGTCAGTACTATGATAGAGGCATGTCCAACCCCAGGACAGATACCAAATCAGGTTTTCAAGGGGCAACAGAATCTTCTGGGGCGGCCAAGTCCTATGAATAACATTGTGAAAAACTTAATAAAGAAGGGATTGGTCGCAGACTTGGCCAGGATTGCACACAGTTTGGACCTCTCTAGTCCATATATGGCCAATACAATCAATGCAGCACTTAAACCGCTTGAAACCTTGTCTCGCAATGTAAACCAGCCACTGCAGTTTATTGCAGGTAAACCTAAACCAAAGAGTGAGGAACCAGAAGCAGGGCTCATTGAGGAAAACAACACGACCACGCCTAATAATGAACAAGGTTAGGAAACTCGTGTTTTTTGTTTCATCAAGAAAGTTGTTGGGGGAGGGGTGTCTTGCAAATATTATGATACAGATAAATTTAAGGAAATAAATATTTTTGTTTCAAAATGTATTGTGCAAGTGAGCCAATTTTCTCACATCAAAATCTGCTCCATGTTTGAATTACATTGGATTCAATTTACATTCTTGAGTCTTATAAAAAAGTCAGCAGTACTGTGATGGAACTCTATGTTAATCACCTTCTCTGGCAATCCTCTCTCCATCAGTTCACAATTGTAGACAGTAAAACTCTGCAACCCTTTATTTTTGAATGCCATTTGGTAGGTGAATTTTTGATTACATGTGGATGTGCTTTTTAAGGTTTTGTCTCTTCATGACCAATTCCAATTTTGACAAGCTCCCCTTTTTCCGTCGATATTTAATCTCAACTGCAGCAAATACTGGTATTGAATTGGTCTGGTTGGCTAACCATGGAGTCTTGTTTTTGGTCAAAGCACTATACTTAATTGCCTTGGCACTAAGTAGCATATTTATATAGCTATACCATATACACCCAAACAAACCAAGATAATATAACCAACATTTTGAAAGTTGCAGTAAAGTACTACTTCTATTTAAAAAAAGTTGCAGTCTGAGTCTTATTAAAATCTGCCATCCTAGTGACAATGCATTTTTCCCCCCTTGCAATAATTTTGAACATAATGCATGTATTGTTGGGTCACCAGTAAGTATGTCATATTGTTAATGTTCATTCATTCAGAAACATTTGATATTATAATGAACAAATAAGAAATAAGGTAGTTGATAACTAAGATAATTGTGTTATTACTACTATAACAATTCTCAGTGCCTGCCATTCTTTAATTTTGTGTGCAGTTAGAAGGAATCTATGATATTGCACTTTTCAATATTAAATTAATTCCATTCTTTACATTTTCCAAGACAATGGATAAAGAAGCAAGTTCAGTGCACATTCACTTCTTAATTCTCCACACATTTAGGATTAAAACCATTCAGTTCTGAACCTTCATCATTTTCATTATAGTTATTTTAAACATCTGTGGCTCTTATTATGATGCAGTTATGTTGAACTTTGCAAGTTAATTTTTCCTTGGTTTGCTTTTGCATTGTTCCTTCCAGTTGTTATACCATTGTCCATAAAGTTACTATTCCTCCATAGTTTTCTCATTTTTCAGTGTATTGGAACGTCCTGTTCAGGAATCTGTGTGTTTTTGATGTTTAGTTTTCTTTATTGAGGATGCATTTATTCTGTTGGTCAGTCTGAAAAAAATTCATTCACATCTCCAGCATTGTACATGACAGCAAAGAAATTATGTAAAGTTACAATTGGAATAGTACATGTATGATATCACCTGTATATGTCATGCCAAAACAAACCTGATTTTGTGACCAACAAATATATTAGTTTGTATTCCTGCAGATTGAAAGGATTATTTGGCACTGGCAATAGATTAACAGGTGTATTTTATCTCCATGTCTGCTAAAATCTATTAACCTAATCTCTTGTACTTCATTTAATAGCTCACACACATAATACTTCATAGAAATGGATAAATGTAGAAGAATTTTGCAGACAGAAATCTTTGCATACCAATCATACAGCTCTTGTAATTATTATGTGGCCAGAAATAAGTATGCCTGTACATAGGTGGATATTGGTCTGCTGGTTATGGAACAAAAGAACTTACAGAATGGCATAATTGCCAGTGTCCGATTGTTCTGTGTTGATCCTGTATTTTGGACCTGAATATGGGTGTATGTTTTTTGTGCAAAAAATGTTTTTATCTTAAAAATAATAGTAAAAAGTTTCCTTGCAGTTTTCAGTTTAGAACGGGTACTCTGTTCCATTCTGATAGAAATGTATTATGTGTATATAGAAATACAGTTCTACAATATGATTGATTCATTCAAAATCAAGGCTAATATGACTGTCTTTATCCACCGTATTAGATTTCACAAACAATTACTGCTATCACTGTATCTCGTAATATTCAAAATGTAATCATGTTGAATAGGTAAGCAGAATAGTCAGAATTTTCTTCAGAAAAGACAAGAAAACAACTGGAAGGACAATTGTGCTGTCTTGTTTAGGTTTGTAAAATGACCTAGTTAAGGAGAAAACTTTACATTTTGCACATTATGTAATGTATTTTGTTCTTGGGCATGGAGGCGCCCTTGAAATAAGCAAGAGAAGCTAAAAAACATAACCATGATGCTTCATCATACATAACTAAACCTATAAATTTCACTGTAAGACTATGATGTCCAGTTGGTCATAAATGAAAATTGTGTCACAAAAACCATCTTGAGATTATTGTTAGTGGTACTTCTTGAATGGAAAGTCATATCCAGAGATACTGACATTCTCTCCACTGGGAAACCACTCTGGTGGCCTAGTGGTTAGAGCGTCCACCTTCGATGCAGAAGGTCGTGAGTTCGATCCCCTGGTGGAATCATACCAAAGACTAACAAAAATGGTACTAACAGCTACCTCGCTTGACATTCAGCATTAAGAGGTTAGTGTTAGACTGGTCGGCCTGGTGTCAGGATAATGTTACTGGGTGGGAAATAATGCTGCATGTCTGAGGCATGATGCCCCAGTGCTAGACATCACTATAAACTGCCACACTGCAGACATCGTAGCAATATGACTGAAAAATTTTAAAGGTTCCTTAAAAATCATAATCACATCACATCATATAATCACATCACAAACTCGTGCACTTTAAGAGCAGTGATGTATGAGAAATCATGCATATTAAACTCATGCATATAAAAATGTACTCGCATTATATAAAAAAAATTTTAATTGTTATCTTTTAAAATGCTTATCATAATGTAGTCACGATGGCAGTAAAGGTATTGTAGCACTTGTATGTAACATCTGTCTCTTTTGTGGTTAGTCAACTGTTTACATTCCTGGGTTCTTCTACTTTACATTGATGGTCATTAAACTAAATTTGATTGGCATGATGGACCAAGGAACAAGCATTCTGTCATAGTTTGAACTTGCATCAAGGCGGTTTTACAGATATGTGTTTAATATTTGGTCTACCTAGAATGCCAAAATGGTTGATTTCCCAGCATGGTTCATCAAAAGATGAGGATTTCATTTGGCAAATAATGGCTCATAATGTTGATGATCATGATTTATAAAGTTAGGAACTACTTCATATTATTGAAGCTGGAAAGTGTTAAGAAAGATACCATATGGTGCTTTTGAACCCAATAATGATGTTGACTATGACTCCATGATACAATCTGGATGGACAAAAACAGTTGTTATGTTGGTGCACCCCATCCCCCGTTTTAGCAGTATTTAAACAATAAATATATAAAAGGCTGAATACTATTCCTAATTAAAATAGACATTTTAAAAGTAGAATGCAGTTTTATTTTCCTTCTGAAATATTTAATCCTGTGGGATTTTAAGCAACAAAACTATATAGCTGTATAAAGTGTAAGACAAGTTGAAAAAATAAGAATATAAAATGAAATTAATAAGAAAAGATATTTATTTTATCAAAATATCTTTGCCTCTAAAAAAGGTATTGATGGTCTTAAAAACTTAATATAGCATTACAGAGCAGATTAAGAGATCTGACATAATAGTCAGCAGAGCATTGATTTAAATATTTCGGATCTGCCAACCATCCCAGTTTATTCTTCCCAACTTTAGTACCTTTCGTCCCCCAAGAATAAAAAAAAAAAAAATCAATTGTTGCATCTAATTGAGCCAGTACTTGAAGTGTTTAGAGCATCATAAGTAATAATCACTGTGTGTGTGTGTGTGTGTTTTTAAAACAAAAAACACTTTCAATTTTCAACCTCTTACAGGTATTTGTCTTTTGTACCTTGGTGAAAACCAAAAAAAAAATTATTTTGAAGCAGAAGTGTCCAAAAGACATACCTATGAGCAATTGAAAATTGTACATAATGCCAGTAAAGAACAGTTATCAAATTTGTTAATGCTGACTAAGCTAGCTTTGCATATGCCTTTTCCAAACAACAGACTGAAAGGGGAATCTCGACACAGAACAGTACTCGTACATAGAGAGAGCATGAGTTAAGTTCAGAAATATTAATGTTTGCACAACTTAAGAAGACATTTTTATAAGATTTAGATTTCAGTAGAGCTTAAACAGAGTGGAACTGGAATGAAAGAGACTGATGTTGACGTTCTGTGTAAATAATGAGCAATAGCCATTTCCTCCTCTTTTTTTTCCTCTTCCTATTTACACCATTATCTTGATTACTCTCAACCCCACTTATAATGCTGGGTCATGTGTGCATCCCATATTTTTAAACCAGAAAATGCCCTTTATTCCTTTTTCTTGAACTTGAAGAAAATTGTGATCAGAATTGGTAACTGAAACATTTATTTATTGCTCCTTTTATGGAAATTTTAATCAACATTTTGAAATTATCAACTTTTAATAAGTCATATCATAGGTTACATTTTGTTTTCAAATGACATTCTTAGCACACCATAATTACAGATATTCAAGGAAATTTTGAACATTGAAAATGAGACCATGTAGGCAGTACATTAATATTTAAATGCCAGTGTTAACAGTTTTATTAAGTGAAATTTGTGTTCCTCATAAGTGCAGTAATCATAAATGCAGTGTGTATTTAAACGTAAAATATGTTGATCTATATTAACAGCTATGTCTAATTGAAAGACAACCGTGCTTTGATAACTGACTTTCGGAAGTATTTGTTGTATTGTTGCTCTGAATTAAAAGCTGGCCTCCTTTGTTTTATCACATTTTTGTATTTTGAATAAAATAAAAAAAGGTGGAATAAAAGAAAAGTTGAAAGGCAAGCAAATCCTATCTGCTTAAAATCTGGTGGCCCTGGTTGTATATTGGATGAACTCGCTCTATTAAACCTACCTTAAATTAACCAACTCGTTCATAACTGATCAAAGATAGCAAGGCAGCCAAATAGAAAGCTTGGTTTCACAGATATTGACCATTGTGGGCAAGCAAGTTTCAGAGCTTTTCTGAACTGGCACTTAAGAGATATTCTCAGGGTAGTTTCACTATTACTTCCCTTGAAATCATGACAGTATTGTACTAATCAAACAAACATTTTTTTGTCTTCGACGATTGTCTTAGAAAATAAACATCGCTAGTTTTTTAAAAAAGGAATCTTGTATGGTGGTGTATCAACATTTAGTCTAGATCCCTACTATTTTGACCCCCGACTTGTTACTGTATTGATAAATACCACATCAGGAAGCAGACTCATCAACAAAACATGATGCACTGTCATGATAGACCTGTTTTTGTGTACATGTGATGGTTATTGAGACCAGTTGGAATGATCTTTTACATGTTGGACATTTTGAAAATAAATATTACACAGAATACTGAACAGCTTCATTAAAAAAAAAAAAAAACGCATTAACAATTATTATTGATGTGATTGTAAAATGAGGATTCAGTCATTAAACAGCCATTCCCTACACACACGCACATTGCCCCCATGGTTTACTCGACGTCTGAGAGGATTTTTTCCCATTATTTAGAGGTCTCTTGGTAACTCGCACACTTGCTAATAGTGTAGACCCTGTTGTGTGCGAGTTATCAAGGGAGAGGTGAATTTTTGTGATTAGGGGGGATCCCCCTTTCTTAGATAGAATTTTGGCAGCACTCTGCCTATAAACATGATTGTTTTTAAATTAGGAAAGTCAGCATGGGGTTTTCATCATAATATAATTGTGATAACATATGTCATTTTCCACAAATGTTTTATTTATCACAGTATACATAATTTTACATGGTGCATTTTCAACACCTTGTATTTTGAGATGTACAACTTGTCCTTTGTTTGACTGACATGTACTATTTGATTTACAATTAGCCATTGGCACAGGAGTAGAGACCTCTGTTGCAACAAATGCTGGCGGAGGAGACCTGCAGATTGAGGACATCACAGAGCACTCAGATCAACATGAGGACCTGGAAGAAACAGAACCTCTAGAGGCAGTTGAACCTGCCAGGGTCAGTCAGGTAGGACTCGCATAGTATCAACCCTATTATTAGCTGGCCTTGGCATCATTTTATATACTTCTTCTTTGGTGATGTGATCATTTTACACCCTTTTCCATAGGAAAGAGAAAAATGTATGTTGGTAAAGTCTGCATTGGCAGTGCATATGCTTGACAACACTAAAATAGTATCCCCTGTTTTCTTTTAAAAATTGTCATATCTTGTAAACATTAATGTAAAGATGAATTTGATACAATAAAGAGCATTTTGGGAGGGGGTGGGGTGGATGTTCATTGAATTAGAATAAGAATCCAATAGTTTGAATTTTGGATGCTTATTTTGAATGTAAGAAAATTTACTTTAAACCTTGATCGTTAGAAGGTTTTGTAAGAGTTTGATGATCAGCAGATTTGGACTAATTTATCACATTAAAGGATGATTGATTTGGACTAATTTATCACATTAAAGGATGATTGATTTGGACTAATTTATTACATTAAAGGATGATTGATTTGGGCTGTAATTTACCACATTAAAACATGATTGATTTGGGCTGTAATTTATCACATTGAATGATGATTGATTTGGGCTGTAATTTATCACATTAAAGGATGATTGAGTTGGACTGTAATTTATCACATTAAATGATTATTGATTTGGGTTATAATTTATCACATTAAAAGATGATTGATTTGGGCTATAATTTATCACATTAAAGGATGATTGATTTGAGAAAGACATCATTGTATATAGTATTCACATTTGTTGCTTGTTCTGCAAGGTTGATAAATTTACATTTCGTCTTTTTACAAAAAGGAAGCTGAGCTTGAAGATGTTCTCGATGAGTTGTTGCATCGAGATAGGGGAGCCAGCCAAGAGGATGAAGTAATTGGTGAAATCATAATGGATACAGGTATTGTGCTATGTTTATATCTGGACTGAATTTATACTTCAGTATAAGTCTCAAGCAACGATATCCATAAACACTGACTGCAGCATAAGCAATCATGCAAAATGGAAAAGATAACTCAAATTTTTATTACCAGTTGTGGGAAAAAATTGAGCAAGCAGCTTTTAGTGATATCTGAAAATTATTGTCAACACAAAATTGTTTGATGGATTTTAATTTTAACGTGTATTTGATTTCAACTAAAGCATATTAAATTGAGGACATATAATATTAATCAAGTTGACATGTAGTACTATTCTTGCATGAATCTGTTTGATGCTGCCGTTCCTTCAAGATCAGAGCACATGTATTCATTGGAAGCACAAGCAAACTAAAGCTTCATAGAATGCAATAAACCATCTGTACCAAACCTATCAATATATTTGCACTGATTAATTCCTCATTATAACCATTATGAATGTGGGCTTGCACTTCTTTCTTGATATAACATTTCTGGGTGACTGTGTAACTTCTATTTTTTACTAAGAAACAGTTGTGCAGTCCCAGAATACTTCATCTAGCTTAAAGGGGAGACAAAAACTATCCCACTAATAAAGACAAGACAAAAATATGTTAGAATTTAAATTATATTTTGAATACATCACTGAACATTTGAAGAACGGTCCACATTTTACCATCTTTGTTTGCCAAGAGGCATCGATCTACTAAGTTTGCCATCAACTCCTGACATGTATACTAGCCTACAAAGTGTCTGCTGCTTTGCCATCTGATTGAATGCAGCTGACAGAAACTAATCCAGTCAGATTGCTTGTTGCATATACCAGGGACAGTAGTGTCCTCTAGACAATGGCACATTGCATGCAAGTCTCTCCAATTTAAATCTTCACGTTTTTTTTTTTTTTGTTTTTTGGGGTTTTTTGTGGGGGGGTGTATTCAGGGTTTGTTGACATGGGTGAATTCACTATATTGGACACACAACATGTCATACAATGAGCTCTTTCATTGATTGATTTTGTGTATGGGCAGTATCTCTTGTCCCCAAGAGCGCTCTTGTTCAGAAGATGGTTTCAACTAGCTGCATTTGCCAAGAGTCTATGTGAAATAAAGTGGATCATTTGTCCTTGGTTAGTGAAAATGGCACTGTAGTGGCCAAAGGAAAAAATATGGAGTTTTCTGCAATGTATCCATTTGGCAAGAAATTGGGTTGTCCCTACATCAGAATGTTGCCAAGATGTTCACATTTCCAATAATGTTATTGTCCATAGAAAATTAAGTTATTAATTAGGTTGTGAGAAAGGACCATTAGGTCTTCATCAGTTGTCTACAACGCAGCCAACATGGTCTGCAGAGGAAGTAGCCTTTTTACAACTTCGTTTTAATCTTTGTGATTTCAATTGTTGAAAGCAAAATTAAACAAGTCTTGTTTCCGCATAATCCTGCTGATTTGTGAATATCTTTTATGATTTATGGGATGTCCATTTATAGTGTTGCACTGTTGTTGGGAAAATGGGATCATTCATCTTGTTGAATTATAACCAGGTTTTTGAGTTGATGGGGCTTGGATTAATGAAAGAGTTGTGTAAAATACTTTTACTCCAGTCTGAATTGTTAGAAAACATAGTTTTCTTTAGAGCCAGAATTTGCAGAAATATTCCAATGGCATCCACAAAAGTGTCTATAAAAGACAATTTGATACAGATATTATTCGCCCAGGATAAACTAGATCCAGAAGTGTTAAATTCTTTGCTTCAGTTCTGTGAATTCAAAACTTTGTCCTCGTGCATAACATTTGATTCCTTGATAGTAGCTCATAAGGTACAAGTTTATTCCAACCTGCATGGTGTCATACAATTGCAAATTCATAATATTCACTTGCTGGTACAACAGCACCTTGCAGAATAATTGTTAACTGAATTATAAAATCTATCTGACAAGAGATCAGTTGTATTAATAGAGAAAAGACCCTTGTTTGATGCAAAAGAAGCAGCTAGAATACTGGATTGCTTCTTTTTCTGGTTGTATCATTCCGTTGTGTTATGTTTTTTTTTTGTTCAGTTCTCCATGTGGCCAAGTGGTGTAAAGCATTCATCTTTACCAATCATTACTATTTCATGTCAGTCTGCATGGTTTCAAGCCTCCAGTTCAGCCACTGTGGGCATGTGAGAAAGTTTGCAAGTAGCTTTCATGTGGGTCAATGGTTCTTCTGATGGATTTTCCAGTTCTTCCTCTTGCTGCCATTTATAGACTATCATATGTTGAAAAACGGCATTATGCTCACAGCAACATCAATAACATAAGAGTAACTAAAGCAGATTTGGTGCTTAAGCAGTTGGAGCAAAATTGCATGCCCAAGGACATGCTACTGTAGCTGACATGCACTAACCTTCTGCAGCTCATACTGTTTGTCCATCTTTGTCTGAGCTTATATATTGATGATCTGCTTAGTGTCTGTGCAAGACAAATACTATGGTTTTACCTTTTGTTTCAGGTAATTTCCCATTGGCAAATTTCCCTTAAGATGATCCAGCAGTCTTTCGTCTGTCAGTGACCAGGTGTTTCTTAACCAAATAGTAGTTTCTCTCTGCCTTAAGTAGTCACTGGAGTGCATCTACAGGGACTGCTCAGTCTATGTGGACTAAATTTTTGCTCTATGAGGAATGCATTGTGCAGAATTTTCTTATCTTGGTTACTTGCCATACTCCAGTATTTTGAAGGAAAATAATATGAAGCTTAGTATTGTTTCTTTTGCTTTTATTTCCTTTTTAAAACATAATTGACAAAATTAAATACACAAATACAATAAAGTGAAAAAATTTAATTATCTTGAATCATACATTTGATTGACATTTTGTTATCTCCCCGTACACACACAACCACATTTATTCATTGCATTTTTATCATTCTTGCTCTACTACAGTTGGGTATAGATTTGGATTCCCATTTTGTTTACTACCACTACCCCCCAGTATACATGTATGCATTCATCAGGTAATTCACACTTTAACACAGTATTCAGCTGTAGACCCCAACTGTCATGTTGTATTGAGGGAAAGATACATATTTTTGCATGTCACGAAAATCAAGTCTCCATCTTGGTTGAAAGTTGATTATTCATGAAATATTCTATAGTACATTTATTCTGTTAGTCTGATTTCATGTTTGACTGGTCCATATCATATAAAGGGTTGCATTTTTCATGTATAGTAGCACTTTTCCCAAAAAATTTGAAAATATGCCACAGATGTTTAGTTTTCAGGAGTAAAAGTTGGAATTGTTAACAGATGTAAAACTGGATTTGTTCAACTGGTTATACACCAAATGAGTTTATAGGATGTACATTGCCCATCCATTGGAACAAGTTTTTTGTCACTACTTCTAAACTACTTGGAGGTTTGCCATGAATCTATACAAGCATACACGTTTATCCTAAAAATTATTTCATCATTCAGTAAGGCAGCTAGAGACCATCTTTTTTTTTTTTGTTACTCCTCGAGTAAGGATGGTCATATTGACATTGGTTTTTCACTATAAAAAAAAACTTTCTTATGATATATGGTTGATGCTTGATGAAAATGCTGCCAACATTTAAAATGCTACCAAATCAGTCATCTTGAAAATCTTGTTATTGCTACATCTGATGAAAGAAAATCATATCAATGTTTTCACCAGAAGACTTGCAAGCTTTAGTTGGTTCTGAATTCAATTGGTGCCTTATGAGTTCAAATATGACCACAATGATGGCCAAATCTTGTTATTGCTACTTCTCATTGGACTGTTCCAGTGGCCAAGCATTTAGTGTCCACCTCGGATGTGGGAGGTTGCAGGTTCGAACCCTACTGAGTCATACCAAAGACTTTCATAAATGGTACAAACAGCTGCCTCACTTGGCGCTCAGCATTAAGAGGTTAGTGTTAAGACTGGTCAGCCTGGTGTTATGATAATGTGACTGGGTGGGACATCATGCCACATGTCTGGCCTGATGCCCCACTGCTAGACATCACTATAAACTGTCATACTGCAGACATCATAACGATATGACTGAAAAATTGTTAAAAGCAACATTAAAAATCTAAATCACACACATACTTCTCAATGAATGGTGATACTGGGATAGGATTATCAGAAAAAGTCTTTTGTTGATGTAAATGAAAATGATGCTGTTCAGAAACCAATATGACAATGATCTTGAAAATTTTGTTTGTACTACTATTCCTGAATTAAAAGTCCCATACAAATAAGAATAATGGTGATCAGACATCTTGACAATATTGTTAACTCTACTCATAAATGATGGTTGTATCAGCATTGTTTTCACCATAAGACTTCTTGTGATATCTAAATGGTCCTAAGTGAAAATTTTGCTGATCTTGCATGCAGTATATGGACAACCTGAAAATCTTATTATTGCTGGTTTTTCCAAAGAGATTGGTATATCTTCATGAGGTTTTCACCAGAAGACATAATGTCAAGTTTGTCTGAAAAAATGAACATGGTGTCCATCTTGCATCCAGTATGGTGATCACAGTGGCTGGCTTGAAAATCGCATCAATTAGATTTATCAGAAAATGATTTCAGCACTTTGTAGTAAAAACAAAAGAAAAAAAAACGGTTATGTTGGATACCTTTAAAAAAAACTTTTGACAGTAAGACTATGGACCCCTTGAGTGACTCTTTTTCTTGTTATGCATAGCAGTTCATGCCGACTCTGGAAAAGTCAGTGCACCATTCCATGTTGTAATTGTCAGATGGTGAATTCTTATTGGGTGTGTAACCAATGCATTCCTTTTAAACCAGACCTGACAAATGACAGAATGGAGAACAGCCCAAGATTTCCTACACATCTGATATTTTTTCTTTAATTACAAAAAAAAGGACTTAGAATATTGCAGAATAAAACTGGAAAATCTGGAAAGTGAAGATGTTTACACTTCTGTTAATGAAGATAATGCTGGTAACAGCGATGAGTGATAAAAATGATGCAAACAGGACCAGGAAAAGAAGCCCACATACATGCCTGTCCATTGCTTCAAAAGTGAGAAATAGGAGGTTTTGTTTGAAAGCAGGAAAGTCAACTCTCTCATGGAATTAAAAATTTTTAAATATGTACATTAAATTGATATATGGAATTATCCTCCCATGAACAGGCTGTTAATGTGAAGCAGTGTCTATTACATATAGATGGCAGCTGTATATGTTTTTATGATACAGACTTCATTTCCAGTAAATGTTCATAATAAACACAACTCCTACACAAAAGTTGACCCCACTTTTTCTCGAGGTATGTGGACACCTGATCCAGATTTTTAAAAGCCTAGAAACATCCCTGAGATATGGACCAGTCCATATCAGAATATTCGACTTCAGGTCATGCAGATTGTGTTGCTGCACATAAAGGGAGAATGAAGGGAAAGATCATTCAAAGCAATTAAAGCTAGTTATTTTTGAAGATCATAGTATCACTGGATATTGACTGTGCCCAGTTAGCGAGTCCAAGAGGAATATCAACCTGATGGTCCAGACCATGTCTTGAGGGCAGTCATCAACCAATGATATTGTTCTCTTTATAATTAACTAATGCTTAATTATATAATATTAATGTGTTTATATCACAGAGCCCAGTCAGGTGACTGATGAATCACAGGATGTTATTATTGATGTGGAGGTTGAGGAGGAGAGTATGGACCACCATGACTCCCAGATGATAAGTCAGGTCTCAGAAGGGGATGAGGAGGAGACAGAGGAGGAAGATGATGATAATCAGACAACTCACAGTCAGTTTCTCTCTTTACTGTATTTGCTGATATACCTCCCCCCCCCACCTTACCGCAAACAGCATTGACCCAGATCTCCCTTAGCATAATGTGCCATTAGATAAGGCCTATATTGCTTGTCCTTCTAGGAGTTTGAAGCAAACAGTATAGATGCTGATCATGACTTGTTAGATCTGGGTCAGTTGTGTATGTTTAGGTGCACAATTTTTATGGGTGTTATATACATGTATGCATATTTAATGTAGAAATATTTCAGGTATTAAATAAGTTAGATGTTTTATTTTTTCATTAACCAATTTAATTTAGATGTTTTAAATCCATTAGGAGAGGGTTCGAATTAAATTTATTTTGTTGCTTTTTATAATAGGTCTTGATAAGATGATCTTGGTTTGCAAAGAAATGCTGTATTAAGTATGCTATGATCTTGGTTTGCAAAGAAATGCTGTATTAAGTATGCTATGTTAGATTGCCTTGGGAATGAAGAATAAGGTGACTGTGCAAATTCATTAGCAGTCTATACTGAATGATATTGTCCTGTTCATAAGTAACTATTGCTTATTGACCAATGGCCCCAACCTAATTGCTGTGGGATTTGTCCTTTTCCAGCTGGAGTCTTTTTTAAGCAGTGTGGTTTATATGTGAAAAATTTGACCTATTTTTAGGATTTTGCCATGTTTTTTCTTGATCCTTATTTTATGTGTATTTTCCTAATAGTTTTTGTTACATATCTTTTTTATATCATGGTGCATAATTACTTTTGGCTGAACAACTCTGGTGGCCTAGTGTTAAGAGCATCCACCTCGGATGTGTGAGGTCATGGGTTCGATCCTTTCTTGAGTCATACCAAAGACTTAAAAATAATGGTACTTATAGCTGCCTCGCTTGGCGCTCGGCATTAAGAGTTTAGTGTTAGGTCTGGTTGGCCTGGTGTCAGGATAATGTTACTGGTTGGGACATCATGCTACATGTCTGCAGTATGATGCAACAGTGCTAGATTTAACTATAAACTGCCACACTGCAGACATCGTAGTGATATTACTGAAAATTTTTTAAAGCTATGTTAAAAATCGTAATCACATCACATTACTTTTGGTTGAAGGGATTTGTCTTCTAGAGAAAGGTACATAGACACATGCTCATACATAGCAATTTCATTTTACTATTCCTGCTGCTGGGTGTGGTTATGGTGTCAAGATTTGTAATATAAACATGTAATGTTTTTGGTATTAGTGTTTACTTCACTTGGACAGTTCTCTCCTTTATGACAGAGTACTTAGGGTCCATTAAATGACAACTGTATTATGTACTGACCTGCAGTAGAGCAAGAATGATAAATGATTGTATAATTATCCCTGCAGGTAGTTTGATAGGTAAACAAAACCAAAGTGGGTATCAGCCCTAAAGATAATAATATTAGATCAGTTAAAATATATTGTTGTATCACTATGGTATTTGTTGCATCACTATGGTATTTGTGCATCAATTTTACAAATGCCAATATTTTAAAAAGAAACATTAAGTTATAATCCTTAGCTTGATGATGTTTTCTTTTAAAATCATATTGTCATACATGCATGAGAAGCATTAGAACAAGGATACTGCATACTTCATAAAAATACTTATCAGTCATCTACAACTGCATTGTCATCAAGTTTAAATTGATGAAACTTTATTCTTTTTTTATATTTAACACTTCTATCACAGTTATATAAATGAGCATCAAAATGTTTATCTATAAAAATATGCAGTGAATACATTAGTCATTTTTAATGATTGTCTTCAGCTGAAAGCACATGTAAGTATATGTATTAGTAACTAAATAATGTCACAGATTGCAGCACACTTTTAACAATTCTAAAGCACAAAATAACAAAAGTAGACTTGTATGCATGTATGTTATATGTTTGAAATCAGTGATGTCAAAAACTACCACAGTTCACAAAAAAAATACTAATTATATAAAATAAACACCATTCACTCAGCACATGTATATTCACATCTTCAGTATTTCCTGACAGGTTTTCCAGTACACCATGCACAGTATTCTGGGGTTTTTTTTATGTTGTTTGAACCTGAATGTGATTGGGGTTTTTTTCTGTTTGTTGCAATACTCAATGTCTTAACTTTCTGGTCACATTTATTGGAATGGACCTTGTTAGTAGCTATATTATGCGGATGAGCATCAATATGAGACATTTACTTTATCTCAAATGATTTTGTAATGCACTCTGTACTGCAGTGGAGCACTTCAGTCGTGAATTGATAAATACAAAAGATCAGCTTGTCACTAGTCCTTGTTTGTTGACTTTGGACAGCAACAGATTGCAGAAATGATGTCCTATATGTACTGCAATTGCTGGCCTCTAGGTTAATTCTTGTTGACCAGAAAATTTAAGCTTGTACTCAGAGTCAACTTGTATTTGGGTTATGTCTTTCAAACTGCTTTATTGTATGTCCTGTAATTATCTTGTGTAAAAATATTGTTCCCAAAATTCTGAAAAATAGAGTGTAAGAATAATCATTTTGGGGAAAGAGAATGTGCATGAAAAATTATAGGACTGGACATTGAGAATGATTTTAAATATTTACATGATTGTCACTTCAGGTACATTAGATATAATTGTGCTAAAGCAGCAAGCACAAGTAATGTTTTTTAAATTTGATTACCTATATATGCATTAGAATAGACAAGTTAGAAAATAAATAACCATGACAAAGATAGGAATTCATCAGAATTTTTTTCTTCATCTCATGAGTTTATAAGATATGCCAAGATATGAGAGAGAGGTCTCATGATGATTGTATTGTTTAGTTACTTGACAGTTGTGATTTTACTCGTGTTCAAGGACAATGCTATATTCTGCTATCAATGCTGACAAGTAAACATTTAAAGATGCTTTCCTGAAAAATTAAAGATGGGATAACATTTGTGATGCAGTGTGAAATGAAGTGAAAAGGCAAGGATATTGGTCTGGTTACATTGTATACTCTGCATCAACCTTATATGGATGAAGGCTGGAAAATGTACAGAATGTGCAAATTGGACTTGTTCTCCACATCATCTTATAGACTGGCAAATACAGTGCTTACATGGTGTGGTCTCTTTACATACTTTTGAGTCACTGATTGGATGGAGTGGCTTTAATACTAAAGGCAGATTTATCTGTCCCATGTTCTGTTACTAAATGTAATAACTGACACAGACCAATTACATTGGGGGCCCATTAGAAATATTAGATGTGTATATATCCTGATTATAATGCAATATTGAACATTGAATGTTCTATTGTTTAATTAGATTCAAAGGCAGATTGTAAAAGCATGTTCTGGTGAACTCCAAACTTGGTATATTGGTCTTTGTTTAAAGATCTTAGCTGATGGATGATAAAAATTCAAAATAAATTTTTTTAAAAATTTTTTAAAATAAATTTCTAATTTTTGTCATGAGGTACATATTTTTATATATTTTGATCTGCTCCCACCACTAGTACTTACACAGAACTATTAAACTTGTTTGAGAGTATAGCATGATGTTCATGACTATTCAGCGTGACTGGGTTTATCATGTTCATGGCACTGGTGTCAGCATTGGGATTATTAAACATAGGCTGGGTGTATAGTTTACTGTTTATGGTGCCATTACCTACATAGGACTATTAAACATGGGTTAGATGTATAGCATGTACTGTTCATGATAGTAGTGCCTTCATGAGACTTTTACATGGGCTGGGTGTATATTGTGCTGTTAATGGTGTTACAACTCTATGGTCTTTGAGTAAGAAAAGATCAACAAAAAAAAAAGAAGTTTTGTAAACTTTAATGATTTATTTCCGTAGAAGACAAAGTGAACATTTAAGCAAGTCACAAGTCCAAAATGTATGAAGTTTGAACTGAAGTCCAGTGGTATTCCAATTAAATTCCAATATTGAATATGTTGATGTACCTGTTCAAATGTGCCACTAGCATGGATTGTGATGATGTGCTAAGTCTCTTCATGTATCACAATAATATAATCCAAAAATGTCTTTGTCTGAATTCATGATAATTCCAGATTAATGTTTCTGCCCAAACATATTGTTGATAAGTACCTTGTATTTCCAGTGTAGAATAATTTGAATGAATACATCCATCCAAATGATAAAACAGAATACAACAATAAGACTGATTCTGCTTCAGGATATTAAGGCAAGAATGAGTAATTTATAGACAAACAAGAATAATATACCCCTCTGCTTGACCTAGGTTGTTTATAGACAAACAAGAATAATATACCCCTCTGCTTGACCTAGGTTGTAGTTACCATTTTCTGAAAATACACTGTCACTTGATGGAATTTATCATTCTAGAAGATTCTAACTTTAGAATCAAATTATCTTTCAACTCAAATTCAGGTTAAGAAATGTACAGTGATAATAAACTGAATATTTAATCCAAACTCATAGGGAAATATTAGGTATGTAATTATGTGGTTTACAAAATAAATGTCACTGACAATGTATGCTGTGAACTTTCAGACAAGAACAAGTGCAAAATATAGATAGCATAGTCATTAAGAAAAGCTGACAGTAATACCAATGAAATATACATAACAATAGTACTGTTTTCTGCCGCATAATAGTTGGAATAATACATGATCCCATACTTCCTTTGCACCACCATTTTATTTCTTGCTGGGATCATAGAGTCAGAAATAAGACACACTGTTTTTATTATTATTCAGTAAAGAATTATCTGACTCTATACATATTTGAATAAAACCACACCAGCTTAACCATCACCATGTGCCACTACTGCTCTTGGGTTATTTCTGTCTATGTGGTCATTGGATCAAAAAACATGACACTTTATTTGGATTATATATAATGTCTTGTCTCTGATTTGAAGTAACGAGCTGAAAATTAAAAATACAAAGATAATATCATGCAAATGTAAAATTTAAAAAAGTAGTTTAAAAGCTGATGGCTGCAATGTTCAGATTTGTAAAAGTAAAAGATTTTTAGATTGCTGCTGATAACTAATGAGATGGCTGGTTATAATTTTCTGAACCCTGTTTATCTAACAATATCATAAACCTTCTGTCACATTCCTGCCTTTAGTTAATATAATATTTCAGCTGTTCATTGCAATAGTATATCATGTGTTTCCTGTTCTTGTTTCTTTTCTAAACCAGTTCTGTATTGGTTTTGTTATTCTGACAGTATTTTTTTTTCAGAGTATACAGTCAGAAATGGTACTGCTGTTGAGTATCTTCTTGATCTTGGAACTGATTTTTTATTTAGACTTTAATAAATAATGCATCTCTGTATAATTTGTGACTGCTTGATTCAGAGCTATGTTTTTGACCTATGCTATAGACATTAGGCATTCTTGTTTTGGTTCAAGCGCTTATTACTGCATTTTGCATTATTTTGCTCAATATAGAAATGTGCATAAATAGCAAAATGGGTGTTGGTTTAGTGGTAATTGTATTGTAAAATTAAAGGGCAACAAATTTTCAACAGGTGTGCATGGAGATGAAGATGATACAGCCGAGAGTGGATCAGAAGCTGATGAGGATGACAATGATGATGGTGAAAATGATGAAGATGATCAAGATGAGGAGGATGAAGATGAGGATGGTGATGAGGTGACAATAACTTTTGATAATTGCCGACTCTGAGCCAACTTTATTTATTAGATGTTAATGTATAGGTCATTAAAAACATAAAGCAAAATAGCACATAAATTACATGTATCATAAGAACATTGATAAGATGTACTGATCTGGGTGGCCAAGGCACTCATCATTACATATCACTGGCATTTCAATTTTTGTGCATAGTTTCAGGTCTTGGCTCTGCTATTGTGGGTCCATGAGAAAGTTTGCTAGTAGTGTTGTGGCTATTCCCAGGTTCTTCACCAGATATACTGGCTATGATGTATAAAATGTCATGTTGAAAATTGGCTCAAAACCCACCATTTTAACTCATTTTAAACTACATTTGCTTTCTACCTTTCTTAAGGCCATGTTTCTGATTCAGTTTTTGGGATATCTTGTGCAGACTTGAATGCAAGAGTATAGATGCCCATCCTTCCAGTTTTCGCAGAATCATTCTTGTTTTTAAAGCTCAGTTTATGACATTGCAATGACTTGTCCAGTTCAAGTTTTTGAGATCAGATATAATGATACACATATTTTACAGATTTGTTAAATAGTCTATTATTATCAAAAGGTTTATTTTGCTTCTGAGCAAGTTCTGTGATTAATTATAAGGTAAGGTTGTAAATGACTTAGCTTGTTACCACTCACTGAATTCTTTAAATTTAGACTGACCATGGCTTGAAAAAAATGATCTTGCTTATAAAATGGTCACTTGGGTAAAAATTTCTGTAGACATGCAATTTATGGCTAATGTGTGTATGTATATATATATATATATATATATATATATATATATATTTGATGTTTTCTTATTGCTTTTGTTTTCCATCTCTCTCCAATACCATTTTATAAAAACAGAATAAATGGTTGTTTTTTTTTTTTTCTTCTAGGGTTCTGATATGGAGGCAGATGAAGATGATTATATAGACATTGATGAAACATCTATGGGTCAAAATTACAATGACACCTTTGTCATCCATGCAGATAATATGTTTCCACCAGGTACGTTTCATGCATTTATCTGAAAATGAATCAAAAACATCTTTTTTTGACCAGCAAAATTTAAGTAAGACATATCAGTCTATTACTGCTATTTATTTTTTCTGGGGTGAAGAGGGAGACGTGGTGGGTTTTTTCTCCATGTAGCTGTGTTTCTTTGACATTTGACATTGTACCAAACTGAAAACCTTGTTAATGTTACACTTTCTGAATTGATTGTCATATCAGCATTGGTTTTCATTAGTAGACTTTATTAGTTGCTCCTTAATAAATATGGTGCCAGTCTTAAGTGTAACCACCTAAGTAGCCATCTTAAAAACCTTGATATTGATATTACTCCTAACAGAAAGTCATTTTGATATGGGGGGTTTCACCTGAAGATTTCTTGTGGTGCATAATTCATAGTAAATTGAAAGAGCTCCGATCTGACAGCCAACATGGCCACTATAGCTGCCATCTTGAAAATATTGTTATTGCTCCTCTTAAATGGAAAGTAATATTTACATATCTTGAATTTCTAGTTAATTTGTGTCTCAGTGTGTGTGTGTGTTTATAGATTTGTGTATGTATATATAAATATATAACCAAAGCCTTAAACTGAACACAAAAAAAACTAAAAGTTTGAAAAAAATGAACATTCTACCCTTACCCCACCAAAAAAATGCTTTATTTTGTCATATTTTTTTTAACTTGTCCTAATGGTTGAGAAAACATGCAGATTTCTTAGCACTTGCAGGTATTATATTTAAAATATTAATTTTCTCTTTATTTTCATTTCATTTAAATGGTATGCTCACTATGCAGATAATCTTGCAACTGCTTTTTGTCTTTAACCGCTATAAAAACATTTGAAATCTTAAAAACAAACCATTTTTTACACAAAAAAAATCCTCAAATTTTAAATTTTCCTTTCATTTTTAACCCTGAAATACTTTCATTGAAAACCATTAGGATACTAAAACTGAACGAACAGCTAATCATGACATGAAAATGACAGATTTTCTGATAAATGTTAAATATTTATGTACATCTGTGCTTTTTTTGCAGCAATTTTTTTTTATACTTTTGAGCGTTTTTATATTTTTTATATTAAATTTCATGAGTTTCTGTCAGCAAAAATGTCCAACAAGAGTATCAGAACTGAATGATGCCATAAAGACTGGAGTAAGAGCACTTTTTCTACAAAAGGTCATTTGGTTACAAGAACAGAAATGGATGTGGCTTAGCAGATGCTTACATTTATTTTGTGCCTGACATTCATTGAAATTATTTAGTAAACAGTATATTTAGAGGGCTTGATATGGAGTACAAAGTTTTATTTCTATCAGTACATTCAAACATGTATTTAGGAAAAAATTCTCCTAAATGACGTATCTTTTGTGTGTATAATGCACCATAATGAATAATAATATGGATTTCAATAGACAACCCATAATGAGGTAATAAACAATCTCCTACCTTATAACATGTATGTGGTGGTATAAGATGTTTCAAAATTTGTGACAATTTGAAAGTGAAGCAGTTGTCTTTTTGTACAGTTAACTAACTGATCATTATTTGTTAACATAATTTGGTTGGTTTACAATAAAACAATGCTTTAATGATTTTGGGGGTGTTTTTTGTTAAGAACTGAAAAGGTTACTGATCAATACCAGGTGTAAAAAAAAGTTAAAGCTGTCAATAGTGAAAGTGCTTAGAGATTTTATGGTTTGCCATTAAATGGGTTGTTTGAAGATTTGCCCTTTCAGTGAGTTAAGTAAATTTTCTTAGCATCAACGCCTGAAAATTTGCTATGAACTGGTCTGTCATTGTTTTGCTGTATAATAGATTTAGCCTTCATCTTTGTCCTCTCTCATGATTGATCACAATATGCTATGTGAAATGATCAGATTAATTAGTTGCACATATTTACACTCTCATGGCATTTCTGAAATGTATCCCTTTTTTTTAACCAAACAATCCACATTGTTATTATGTTTGGCACATTCAAGCTTTAGCCAGTGCTGATAACCTTTGAAAACACTGTGCCAAGTCATTTAAACACTGATCAAAGTATTTTTACAAAAAAGCATCAAAAACTTCAATTTTAGATATGGGTAAAATGCCAAATAACCAAGTTTTATTTCCCAAGAAAAGTCATAAATTGCAAATTTATCAATGCAAAGCATTGTATTATATTAGCTTTAGATGCTACTGATTACCTTGAAAACAGCATGCTAAGTCAATGAAGCACTGATCACTGTATAGTCCAAAGTGAAATATCAAATAATTTGATTATGGATGAAAAATAAAACAAAGAACTTTATTTTCCAAAGAAAAATAAATGTTTTGCTGATTTTATACAACAACCTGTTAAATTGTTTCTTGATACATATTAATTATTAATATTATAGTAAATCAAGTTGTGATGTCCTCAAAACAGTTGTAAGACATTATCTCGGCTTAAATTGTAAAAAAAGATTTTAATGTCAGTAATACAATGGTTGTTACTGTTTTGTAGCTTACCCTTTTTCTGGTATGGAATCAGGGCTAGATACACCATTCACCCATTCTAGAAAAATTCTAGGGTACTTAACATCATGGACCCAGTCTGACTCCTTGCCTTAGGCCCATGCAGTGATCTTTTATGAACATGTTGAGTCAAGGTGGAAATGTATTGCACAAGGAAAAAGTACATATCAGAAATGGTTGTTACTGTTCAGGACCTTTGAATATTAAATCTTTATATTTAGGGAACATTTCCCTCAGTCGTTTAGCTTTCAGATAAATTTTTGTGGGGATTATCTTAATCAGTGTTTATTTAAATGCACAAGCCACTTGCCCTTCCTACAAGTAAATTTGAGTAATGCAGCTGGCTGTCAAAGTTGTATCAAATTCTTATCAGTATTTTTTTACTTATCCATTGGTGATAACATTGTCACTACCTCAAGGTTTTTATTTTTATTTAGTAGAATAATTCTTGAAACCGTTTGAGAACAGAATATTTTAAACTCTGTTGCTTTATAGCGATTGCATGTTTGAGATATTTGTTCAGTAAGTAGTAGCAATAATATAGGTGCAAATTCATTATTACTTTCCATTTATTGTTTCAGAAATTTATTTTTCTTTTGGGAGACTTTTTCTTTCAGAAAAATGTTAATCTTTTGAGAAGTAAGAAAACCCAATGTGATACACATCCTGCTTGTTTGTCATGTACAGAACGTGTACATGCCATGTGATGTCTGGCTGAAAGAATACGAACTTCTAAATTGAGGAAGGAAGATTGTTATTCCTCCCCATCTATACCCCCTTATCTAAATCCATAGATCCCAGTGTGAGGCCTATGTATTTAGATAGCAGGCATTATGTTGCTGGCATCAAGTGTAAACCCTTCTACTCCAGTAAAGAGGGAAGAGCAGCACTTTCTCAGAGTGAGGGTTGGGATTAGGTTTACTCCAACACCCTAACCATAACCTCCCCACCCAGCAGTGAGGAGCAGCATCTTCCAAGCTTGAAAGTACACCTGTTTGGTAAAGAGCAGTGGTGCTTATTAAAAAGATCAGGTTTACTTCTGCTTCATGACAGGGAGGAGCAGCACCTCACTAAGTATAAAGAAGTGCTTTTGCAGCAAGGTGTCTGAGCAACACCCGATAATGGAGAGTGAGTGGTGATTGTTGCTTTCCCAGGATAGGCCAGCATGCTTTTATATCAATGGGTACTGTGTATAATCCAAGCAAGACCATGCACTATTCTAGTTCATTTACTTCTGGGGAGATTCCGCCCCCAGATCACAGTCACAATATAGTTTTTGGAATCTGTGACCAGTTGCCAGGTTACAACTACAGAGCGCTGGGCACCAGTCATCAATTGTATCAATTGTTTGATCACAGGGCTAAATATATGGGCCCTACCATTGTTCATCAGATAAGGACCACTGGTCAATGCAAATTGAGAGTAATATCATACATCATGCCAGCTCAGGATAATTTTGTGAACATTACATGTAGGCTAGTTAAAGTAACTGCTATATATAAATAACTTTTCAGTATATTTTGTGTTTGTGTTCTGGTTCTTTTGCCCTTTGTGATAAACATTTTGGTCTGCTGCAGAATGAGGTTGGTAGCAAAAATATATTATCTTTTTTTATGTTTAACATTTTTGCCACATATGATAGCAATAATTATGTTTTTAGCTCTTGGCAGGTTGGCATGGATTAAAGAATAGGAAGACTTCTTGTTCATTTCTTTTATGGCAAATCAGTTCACTGAGGACACTGATTAGCCTTCCCCCTTTAATGTCCCCTGCACCACACCCCCAGCCACGAGTTTTCCAAGTGGTGGAAGAGGTCTGGTTTCTTTGATAAGACGATGAATGATGTTCACCATTTCCTTCCCTCTAATTTATGCCCAAAACTCTTTAGGTTCAGGGAATACAAAGGTCCTTTTCAATTGGGAAAGGCTCACAGGGGTTGCTTCAAGGCAGATCACCTCTTGCTCTCTCATTCAGCTAAGACTTGGGAGTTGTCAGAAAGGTTTGCCAGAAGTCTGGATTTGGCCAGGCAATATAAAGGGTGGACATTTTCCCATTCTTCACAGAGGCATCAAGTCTTGTCCTGGTTCAACAAACCCTACTCGTGGGATTGTCAGAGCATCACATGTCGGGATTTAGACTCAATTCTGGGCCTGGCTCATTGTTGTGACATTAGAGGCATTGGAGCCTAAGGTGAGGTTGATTGTCACCATAGCTAATATTCTTGGCTGTTACCTTCAATTTCTTATCTCCTGTAACTTTACAACACTTGTTAGAAGCAGTTGCTAAGATTTCCAGACATACTCTGTCCATGGCTTTTTCTGTGTATTTTCTCCACCTCAGTAATGTTGTGATGGACACAACCAAGGTCTTAATAGATCTTAACAAGCACCTTCTTAAGAATGCTCTTTGGATACCTTATTTGATAGTTTTACCCTCATGTAAGCTACTGATCCCTCAACACCAGTCAGGAAATGAACAGCACTTTACTTTGAAAGTTTGAAAGGGATAACAATAGCAATATTTAGTAAAGAACCCATTTTCAGAAGGTCAGAACTTTCATTTCTCAACTGTCCTGATTTTTCCTCTCAGTGGTCATAGTTCAGTGACCACCTTTGCCTGTTCCTAGATCAAACCAACACTGTTCATTGAGAAAACCTACTTTTGCAGCACAGGGTTTCTCTTCACAACAGCCTTCACCTTCATGCTTGGCTAATCTTGAGTAATCTATCTGCCAGTTTTGAGCATGGTTACCAAATGCATGGTCAAAGCAGTAGAGTGGACATTCAGTGTCTCAAGTATGTGATGCATAGTGAATAATTTTTTTTGTTATTGGTGCACTAGAAAGCCTGTTAATCCAAGTCTCAGTCTTATCTTCTCATAGGACAAACAGATTAATTTGCCCACTCAGTTCACCTGGGTACTATTAGGCATCTTCAAAAGGCTGTGCTGCTATTTTGGAATCACCATTTCTAGGTAGAGTACACAAGCTGTCAATAGAACTTAGCAGTCTCTCAATGAGAAGGATCTTTAATTCAAAGTTCATGAAATCAGAAATCAGGGCTATTGCTGCTTTATGCACCTATTTCAATTACGACTTTGGTGGACATTATGATGGCTACTTTTTCTAGCAATCAAACTCAACCATCCTGCTTTTACCATAAGTCCATAATGCACCTAAGTGATGGTATTTGTTTTCCCATGGATCCCAATTTTGCAGCACAAACTAACCCAGACTACTGCTGTCTAATAGCAGTGGATTTGTTATACTGTAAAGTAATTTAATTCTTGCTCCTTGGGGAGCTATCAGCCTCATTTTCTCAGTGACAGATGCAACTACACAGTACTTTCCGGTAAGGTATTGCAAATATTAAAATGGGTAGGGGGTGAGGTAATTTTAAATATGTACCAAATATTCTCACATCTAAGCCAACCCCTCAAACTGAATAAGCAAAACTTTAAAAAGTGAAGTGCACGTAAGCCAACCATATTGAAAAATCCTGCCTTTCATTGGAAAAAATTGAAAAACACTTAATTGGAAACCAGTAACATGACTGCTGTTTTGCATTTGGGAGAAATTTTATTCTTTAGATTAGCACCTCTCTGGAGTTGCTCTTAATTTGGGAAATTTTTTTTTATTTTGGTCTGGAAAAGGTTATGAATCTATTTTTAAAATGCAGGTACCCTTAACTGTGGCTTCTGGTTAAGTATGTGATCTTGTCTTCAGCAATCTGCATTAATAATATATACTGGTAGTCAGCAAGAAAACATATAAATTTTGTAAGTTTAGACCTGGAAAAGAATGAAGACTGCAAGGGCCTGTGATGTGGAGTCAGACTGGGTCTATGATATTTTAGAACTAATAGAATATGGTACATCTCGCATGAATGTTTTCCGTATCCTAATAGGGTAAGATATAAAATTGTGATAGCAGTATTATAACAAAATTTAATTCTCTCACCCCTTACCCACCCTAACTACTGCTCACAAATCTACATTAAACCATGAATAATAAATGAAGAGAAAATTTGTTAGCTCAACAGTTGTTAATATTTAATATTTATGACTGGTAATTATATTTATACTGTTGTATTTCAGTGCTCTGCACAGCTTGTATATAAACATGACTGAATAGATGAACAGGTCACCATTTTTGTGTATTTCCCATTGTTACACAGCAGTGTGAAATGAGATATTTCAGAGTATTAACATAAGGAATCAAAGAACAAGATTTTATGTATGTAAGCAGTACCTAAATAAGGCAGATAAACTGTAGTTACAATTCAGCAGCTTTAATATTTTTTAAAAAAGTTAACCTAACGAGTGCATGCAGCTATATTACCAAGATCAGATGAACCTGAAAATAATTCTTTTATATTTGTTCTGCTATGGAATGTCTACCACCTCCTGAAAAAAGAAAAATTTGTAAAAAGAAATACTGGTTATACACACCAAAATACAGTAATAATATTAAACTACACAGTAATTCATTTCTCAATTTCAAACATCAAAATTATGTAAACAGTATGTGTCTGTGAGAATGTGTTATAGGAAATCACATTTCTGCAGGGAAAACTCTGCAGCTGTTATGGTGTTAAGTTCTAGAGAGACTAAAATTTCACTTGGTGTGGTAAGGTTTAAAATATATTGAATTTAATCCTACTTTTCAAGGAAGCATAATGAATAGGAGTAAATCAGTAATGAATATGACCATCATTTTGGCTGATATTAAAAAAATAAGTCATTATCTTTAACAAAATAAGCAGTATTTAATCAATTTAGGCCATCATTGACAAAAAAAATATAGTTTGTCAAGACTGGATTTTCTTCAAGAACAATAAAAAAAATTATAAATAATTAACAAGTAAACTTTATAAACTTAATCAGCAAGAATACAGTTGCAGAAGTGTTTGAAGATTTTCTCACTAACAAAGTCTTTATTGTCTTTCATTATAAAATTTACGATGCAATGTGTTTTCCTCTCAACTAGGGTCCACCCAACACATCATTTTCAATGCTCTGGACAATGGTCAAGTGAGGACGTATCAAATGCCCATCTCATTTAATGATAATGACAATGGAAATGATGCAGCAGGTAAGTTTGTCAGTAAAGCTAGGGCATGAGAAGTTTTGAGGATAATAAATTTCGAACTTCAACACAATAAAATATCTTTTTTGTCCCTCAAAGAGCTTCAACCTTGGTCACTGAATAGAATGAGTTTTTCTCACCAAATTCACTGGTGTCTGCCAACAAAATACAGTAGAGAAAATCATCAAGGTATTGTACAATTAAATGCACTGTATGTTTAAATTTCTTCATAAAAAAAAAAAACTATGGTAAGGAGAAACCAAATCATAGTAATACAACAATTGCTACTGTTGCATTGCTTTCCTTATCTATTCGGTTGTAAATGCTCCTGTCAAAGCTAAATATTCATCCCTCCAGTCTAATTGGTGGCTTAGAAATAAAAAGAATATGAGCTCAGTGTGATTTCTTAGACTATCATGCCACTACAAGTGTCAGGACACTTGACAAATTTGGTTTTCATAGCCATCTCTACTTTTTTTTTTGTCAAACATGTATCTGTTTTGTCTTTTTTTTTTCTCTATATTCTTTGTACGCTTTTCTTTTTCTTGATATTATGGGGGGGGTCCTGTGCTCATTAAGGCAGTACTTCCGATAACTATCTCCTTCCCTGCTCATAGTACTGGTGACAGGGCATCGCCTACCCTTCATGGGGGTGGGAGGACCAGTTACATTGTGTTTGCCAATTTTTCTCTTTCAACATATTTGTATGTAGCATGGTAAGTGGCAGCAAAGAAATCCCATTAGGACATTCAACTCACCTACATGTACTAAATTTGGAACTTGGCAGCAAGTCACTACAATTACTGCCGCATTTGGGTCATCTTCATGCCAAAATGACCCCAATATACCCAGGAGTGATCTGATGTTTTGGAAGTCAATTTCTTGTGGGGCAGGAAACATAAGGAATTCCATGGTTTTGAGATTGGGCCTCAAATCCCTGATGGTCATTCATAAGTGCCTGTTAGGAATGGGCCCTGGCCCTTTCCAAATGTTGAACGCCATCGCCCAAGAGTGAGTAACCTTTCTAACCATGCTTTCTTGGGAGGAAAATTGCAAGTGTCTAATAGGAGACCAGGCCTACTCTTCCCAAAGACTGAAGAGCAGTATATAGATCTGATGAGTGCTTGAGTATGTCAGTTTCATGTTGGTTCTTCATCACTGGACTGGTGATTGACCAGTGTCTGGGGACAGGTCAGAGATATGTGGCCTGTGCATGTAGGGTGCATTCATGTGAACCTCCTGGATGAAGGGGTTTTGTTCTGAAATGAGAGAGTCTTATGTTGCTCTCCATATATGGTAACCGACATGTTCCTCTCTCAATCACACAGACAAAAAATACTCATTGACCTTAGCTTTGGTTCATCATTAGGCAGGTACCTTGAAAAGTACTTGAATTTTGATTCATGTTTGAAAAGTACTTGAAAATCATTTTTACATTGATCAAAAGTACTTGAAAATAAGCCTCAGTCCTTGAAAAATTTAAAATTAATCTAAAAACAATGTACAAATGTTTCTGTTCATACCATCATGTCATGTAATAAAAATAAAACTTTGCTCTTGGTTGGTTTACTACACATGACCAATCAGTAAATTTATAATTGCACATGGACCTCCTTATAAAGCATTAAAAAGTGCAAATCTTAATCATCATTCTTCAATTGTTTTTCTTACAAAATAAAGTGTTGTTACTTTCCAAAGATTTGTTGCTTTTATTTCTCTATTATAAAGTCTCAAACCTATTGCTCAAATATTAGGAATCCCTTCTCAGGAAATTAAACATTCTCACCAATACTTTAAATGGCAGTTGATAAAAATATACATAAAGTGCACTGGGCATCAGAGTCCTTGAATCAAATAGATAAAGTCCTTTAATAATTCTTGAATTTTGTCATGCCGAATGTATATGAACCATGTTTTTGCACCGCCTTTTTCTTCCCAGCATCCCAGTAGGTGTCCAATTAACCCTCTTTAAAGAGGATTGGTTTGGCATCACTGACATTTTTGTCGTAACTATCCACTTTAATTATTGGCTTCGTTTCTGAGTATCTCCTCTCGTCATATACCATTTCCTTTCACCAGTCTAAACTGGTTTGTACAAGGGAATTGGTGCACATCCATCTACAGCTTTCTAGCCAGGATTGGTCCATGTTGGATTTATGCAAAATAGATACCCTGTCCCATATAATGAGAATTTTAATTTGCCTCAAGTAATACCCAAAATTTTTAAAACCGTGTTTTTACTTTTCATTTGCAAAAGCTGTTTTAACCACTCATTTGATGTCTGAATTACTCGTTTATTTGTATTTTTTTAAAATTGTTATTGATCTTTCAACTTTAAACATATTTGAGATTACTTAAAACTGGAGACTAATACTTTGGACAGGAATGACATAAGACCCTGCCACAAGTTGATCTCCATAGATATCCAGAATGTGTACCACTATCGATGTACAATGTCATCATCTTATGAAAAACCTATTCCACTGTTGGTTGATGGCAACTTGTCTGGGTCTACTCTCCAGCCTAGAGAACTTGAATCTCACCTCTTCGCAGAACTTCATGGACACAGAGATAAATTTACAAAACTAGGGTTCATGTTCCACCTGACTCTCTTGTTCAGATTTTCTCTCTTGTAGAGGGTCTTATGGCCAGGACCTCCCTCTTCTTGAATTCTCATGTGCCATCTCCTGTTCCTGTTTCTCTCAAACTGGAAATCACATGGACCTGCAATTCCATGTTAGAGATGTCAAATTTGGGGAAATTTTGACTGGGTACCTGTCAATCCTATTGATTGGTTACCCAGATACCCAATCAAAGGGAAATTTTATTAAATATGAACCTAAACTGCTTTTTTGGCAGTTGTGTATATGCCATCCCCCAAAGAGAGGTATAAACATACTCATTTCTCATCTATGTGGCAAAAAAGTGTAATCTGAACATAAAAAGAGCAATCTATATATATATATATATATATATATATATATATATATATATATATATATATATATATTACATGACATAATTATGAAATTCTATATGAAAACTTATATTTTTTTTGTTATTTGACTTCATCTGCAGTTATAAACTTACCTTAACTAGTCTACATATCTAAAGTAAATTTTGCCAGTTGTAAAGTGATGATTTGTGATATCTTTGACCTTTAATGGTTTATCACTTAACCACAGTCTGGTACATGTTTTTAATTTTAGCAAAATCTCTCAACTCGAACATTTTTCAGTCATATAGCATCCATCAGTCATATTGATAAAGACTGTTTATTACGATATATGGCACCATTTATTTTCAATTTAGATAGGTATGCTAAATATGTATTATCAAAATAGAATGAATCTGACTTGTTTCACATTCAAGAAACACCTGTTTTCTTTGAACTGTTTTGTGTAAAATTCATGCAAAATTTGCCATATTTATATATGGTGAATTTTGATTTGATTGTTTTTCAATGTTATTAAATAATGTTTTTCCCCTTGTATTTAAACATTTATATGAAAAATTTCATTCTGTATAGTTGTCCATTTTGTTCCTTTTTTCCTAACATGCTTTAAGTGCATGTTATGGTGACCAAGTTTTTGGGTTCCACAAGAAAAATGGCGCTCGGACATTGGATGGGCACAAAGTTAGGAAATGTATAACTTGAAATATCAGTATTGTTTCTTACATAGTTCATTTAAGACAGGATAGAAGTGTCCTTCCTTGTATTAATATATAGTCCATGTATGACAAGTAAATTATAAGCAACCATAGAGCCCTGAGATGATGAATACATGCACACATGACATGAGCCTTGAAATGTAATCTGTATCTCAATCTGAACTTGGAAACTTTTTTTAACGGTTACCCAGTTTATTTTATTACCCAGGTTGGTTATCATCAGTGGGCTGGTTCACGAGTACCTGGGTACGCATTTGGCATATTTATTTCCGATAGGTCCAATTTTTCTCAAAGTACAAGGGATCCTCTTGCACAACAATTCTCAGAATTTACACCTTCATGCTTGGATCATCTTGAACTATTGAATTACCAAGGTGCAAGTTTGCCAACTGCATTGTCCAATTTAGTATGCAGTCCAGGAGGAAATTTGTTGATCCTAGCTGTCCCATATTAACTGCAGTTGAATACGTCTCTTCCTTTTTAAGGGAATAGAATATGTACCATACATTCTTGATTTTTCTACTTGTTCTGCCATTTTTGGGATCCTATCTTTCCGATTTCATTAGCTATTCTGAGCTTCATTGACTTGTATCTCACTTATTAATTCTAGATGGAACATTTTGTGAATTGTTTGGGTTTTATAAATAAAAGAAGAAACTTATAAATCTTTGGTGGAAAAAAGTTGTTTGCAGTTAAATTTTGATTTCTCTTTGCCAGCTCAAGTTTCAGGCAAGACTCAGTCTATTTGCCCGGGTTGGTTCAGTAAGATTTTAGTTGCTTTCATCTGAAAGCAAAAGAAATACTGGAATCCTCTCTCTTTTTTTTTTCTCTGATGAGGATCATTCACCTTTTGGGCAGCCACCATTTCTAAGGCAGATTTTTCTCTTCTTCAAAGAGCTTATTCATTAACAAGAGGGATCTTTCTTTCGGCATTTCGATTGCAACAGGTAATGTGTTACTACTATTAAAATGTATCAGGGGCAACTCATGCCTGCTATATTTCCAACGAGTCCCTCACTCTCATGCCCTGTCAAAAGAGGAAGATGTTAACTAATGAATCAGACTGGGATATTGTTCTTATTTCTGGGCCTCCAATTAATTATTGGAAGGAATATTTAGATTGGGCTGCTGACTTGATGTCCCATAAAATGGTATGCAGTGCAATAGTAGTAGGTAAGTATTACATAAATTAGTTTTACCCACTAAATACTTAATTTTATTGTTCAAGTATTCACTTTTATTCACTTGTTATCAAAGTAGATATTCTTTGCTTCTTTTTGTTTCATCTCCTAAAACATTGTTTTATTCTCACAGTTCCAAGTATGCCTCCAGCCCCAAGCAATGTACCAGCATCACACCCACTACTTCTTAGACAGAGTGATACACATAGCGTCATGGGAATCTCCCGTGTTCAACGTGGTCGTCAGAGAGGTACCTGCCGATACAACCCTACAACACAAACTCTTCATGTCAACTTTCCACGGCAGCCAAATCCACCCGTGATTCTCCAAAGGTAAATATCTTGATCATTCAGCATGTGCAGTGTCTTATTTTTGGCTGCAGCAGTAATGATAAAAATAGTATGCATCAGTTCCTACAATTTGCAATTTCCTGTTTTAAATTGCAGAGGTGTACTGATGCAGACAGAGAATGCTGGCTATTCCCCAAGCCAAGAAATATTTTGGTTTGGTTTATTCCACAGCAAACATGACTTCATTATTTCATTTTCATCAATCAGTTGTATTAGAAATTTTACTCGATCTGAATTTAATGCAATGGTGAATCTGCTAAAGATCAAGGAACCATTCTACTCAATATCATCTGTGACTCCATAATAATGCTGGCATATTACAGTCCTTGTTAGTTTTAAAACAATATTTAATCTGATTAGTCCTTCATTGTTGAGTACACCTATATTATCAATCCCTAAAATAATTTTGTCTTTGATAAAATCTGTTTAGATACTATTTTCAGATGATTTCTGTCATGAATAAAATTAGATTTTTTAAAAATAATTTAAAGGATTTCCTTTTCTGCCTGTAATCAATTGATGTATCACATCAGTGATATAAATTGTGTTGAATGATATTTCTTATAGGCATTTGGAAAAAATTATGATCATGACCATGTAAACCAACAGGATAATATCATTAGAAACTATAACTTTCAAGTCCTTTAGCACAACTGGTGATAGATTAGCAAATTAGTTTTACACCACCATTTGTTGTTTTTGCTGTTAACTTCTTCAGATTGCTTGGTCCCACTACAGCAGCAGATGTGTTACAGTTGACCAACAGTCTGACAACCCAAGCTGGACCAAATCATACCCGAGTTGTATTATCAAACAATGATCTGCGAATCATTAACAGGCCTGAGGAAGACCTTCTGGAAGAGCTCTTTCAGGTTGGTTTTTTTTTTTTTTGTTTATTCTTCTCATGATGACTTTTCTGTTAACTAGAAACAGTTTATCTTTGAGGGAAAAAATCTGAATTGAAATAAATCTTGTACTAGGTGTGGGCTCAAATTAGAAATAAAATCTCTTGGCAGCATAGACTTTCATTGCAGATGAAAAAAGTGGATGTATTGTTTTTAATATGACTGGGAAACAGAACTAATTCCACTGTATTTTTTAATAGGTTTTTTTTCCCCACTATATACCTTGAGGATTTATCATTGAAATCCTTTACTTGTATTTATAGGATAAATCCTTTACTTGTATTTATAGGATACCTACCCAGAAGGCAGTGGGAGCACAGCATCAGGAGTTTTGTCCAGCATCCCAACCACTCTGACCCGATGGACTGAGGAGGCTAAAGTACTCGATGGGGACAGTGTTCACAACTGTATTGCAGGTCAGTAGTCACTTGTCAGTGGAGTAATAAATTTCATCATTCTAGTTCAGACTTGATTGGTATTCCAGTGCAGGAATTAAGTTTGCTGCACTTTGGCATTCAGATGGCTCCTTGCAAGACCTCATTTTTCCATTTCCAGACAAACACGTTCCAGTAAATGTACATTCTTGTTCTGTTAGAATGTCTAGATTGTCACCTGCAATAACTTCATTTGATTTGCTAATAAATATATTAGGTCATGATGCAGATGTATTACCAGACTTTTCGAATACATTTGGTTGATTAACAAGTACAGCAAGCAGGTTAATATATTAGGCTTGTAATGAAGATAAAAATAATTTCAACTGATATTGCAGAAGGTGTAGCTGGTATTTCTTGCAAAACAGCTTTGATACTTTGACAACATTTTGTAACAAGTTTAATTAATAAAAAAGTTTTGATCATACAAATCATTTTTGGTATTACTCTGCATTGACCCTCACCATTCTGGAAAAAAAAACTTGTCACCATTGTTTTGTTTAAAAAAATTATCATCTGTCTTGTCTCCTTTGAATCAATATTGATCACCAAGAAAACAATCTAACACACATTATAGTGAAGTTCTGACAAGTTTAGAATAATCCCCAGCTTCAGATGATCATGGACTTTCTATGAATGAGTGTAATATTAAATACAACAATTACAGTAGATTGATAAATATACCCAAAACTTTTTTTCTTTCATTTTTTTTTTTTTTTATATTTAATTTATCATTGTTTTTAAAACAAAACTGATGGTGTCACCCTGGAAGTAGTCAAAAACTTTACTTACCTGGGAGGGGCCCCGAGGGGCCTTGTGGTCTAAAGCACTGTCCATTATGGATCACTGCCATCTCACCTCTAGTCTGCATGGGTTTCAGTCTAGGATTTGGTGAATGTGGATATGTGTGAAAGCTTGCCAGTAGCTTCTCGTGGTTCTTTCCAGGGATTTCCCATTTTCTTCCTTCACCATTAATACTGGCCACCAAGTATAGCCTATCGTGTGCTGAAAAATGGCTTTAAGCCCCACAACAACAACAATTTACCTGGGATAAACCATCAGCAACACTCTTTCGTTTGACATGGAGATGGAAAGAAGGCTTAGAAAGGCTAACACCTTCATGGCCCAACTAGCAAAGAGGGTGTGGGAAAATGGCACACTGACAGTGCACACCAAGACTCAAGTCTACCAGGCATGTATTCTGAACACCCTTCTATAAGGAAGTGAAACCTGGAACACCTACATACCTGAAACGCATCCAGAAAATCAGCTGGCAAGACCATGTCCCACACAGTGAGATCCTTTAGTGTGCAGATAGCCCTAGCATGTACTCCTTGCTGAGCAAATGCCATCTTTGATGGCTGGAACACATCTGACACATGGAGGATGGGAGTCTGCCAAAGGACATCCTATATATGGACAGCTGGCACCAAAAGTCTGCAACCCCTCGCTGATGGGAGGAGAGGACAGCAGGCCACAGAGATGCATGAGAGAGTGCAGCAGCAACCAAAGCAACTCCAGTACATCTGCACCAACTGGAATATAGACTGTCACTGGCGCATTGGCCTGCACAGCCTCAACAGATGATGCCAAAACCCCAGAGACAGATGACACTCCAAGGTCTCCCGAGACTGAGCTACTGGTGATGATTTTTAAAACAAATGAATATTTTCCAATAATAGTCAAATTTTACCCATGTGCATGACCGTGTGAACCATAAGTGGTCAGAATGGATGCTGCAAAATAGCAATTACAGTTATTTGCCAATGTTACAGTTTGGTGCGATAATCTCCATAGATAAGTTGTTATATTGTAATCCATTTAATAATACCTTGTTTGACATTAAAAATGGTTCCACTTAAATATTCAATATGGACATTACAGAGGCCATCTTGAAAAACTTGTTATTCTACTCTTCAGCTGAAAGTCATATCAACATGGTGTTTTAACTGGAAGACTTCTAATTGCATTGTTTCCTATTTTTATTTCACAGCAACTTTGCATTGAACAATTTTTCAACAATCTTAATATTATTTTGGTAGCCATGGATGAATCTGGTAACTTGAAAGATTTTTGCACAAATGCCTTCAACTGCAGTATTGTATATTTAATCATATTATCAAGCTTTTAAAATGACTCCTGAAATCTCCATTTTCTCTTTATAATTGGGAAAACTATAAAATAAAAATCATTTTGGTGCCAAACCCTGTACCTAAATGTTGTACTTATCAGTATCCTACTTGAAAATCTTATTGCTACTTTATCTAGATCAAAAGTCATATAAACAAAGGGTTTTCACCAAAAGACTAATTATGATACTTTGTTGGTCTTGAATGAAAATGGCACTGCTCTGACAACAAATAAGGCCTCCATAGCATCCATCCTGAAAATCTTTTTTTCACTGATTCTTAATGGAAAGTCTTATAATTGGGGATTTTTACGAAATGTCTTCTAGTGTCTAGTTGTTTCTGATATGACTGAAATGAGCATTTAATTAGGGAATGAATAGAATAAAAGCAAACGATGTGTGAAAATGCATCCACAGTAGTTAAGGCAAGATATTAACTTTTCCAGTTTTAGTACGGATCTTTTCTTATTAGATTCAGCGGAGTTGGTCACAGAATTATACTATACAAGATTACTATCTGCTTTAATCTGCATGTTTTTAATGAAAATGATTTATAATCTAGAAAATGTCGGCACAAAAAAGAAATTGAAGGCAACAGGAACAGTTTGTCTATGAATATATTCAAACAATAAATATAAATGTATACAAAAATAGTCAGATTATTGGACAAAGAGCAGGAAGATCACATTTACATTATTGATTATTATGTCATGTTTGAGTATTATGCATGGCAAGAAAGATGATTGCTATTGCCATGTAAAATTTAAAAAAGATTAACAATTTGATAGATTCAGCAAGCAACCATTGACCACCATTTGGTTTAATGTTGCCTTAGCTGCATCAGATCAAACTTGAACCTTGCAAATGTATACTTTCCAAGCCAATGATAGCAGTACCTATCTTTTCTTGCACCTGGATGAAAATTGGTCTAAATTAGGTAGTTGATATATTTTTCCTTAAGTTAGACCAATCTTTAGAATGCTGCTACAAAATATCATATATTGATACTTGGAATGATTGGCAGGCCTGTGACATGGGTAGTGGAGTGCTAGTTCTTTTTTATGCTTGCAGTAAGATGGTATGATGTCCATCCATCCATCTCTTTTAGTGTTTTCATTTCTGTATATTAGCTTGAATTGTCCAGCAACTACAGACTTTGTGGATAGCTTGCACTTGAGTTAAAGAAAAACTGTTCTAAGTTGAAGGTCAATGTCACTGAATGAAGCAGAAAAATTGTTTCTGGTAAAAAGAAATGTGTATGGATGGCTTGAATATTGGGCAAAGAAGAGCCAGAATGTTTTTAGAATCAGAAAATCACAAGTTCACAATCTTTATAACTGAAATAACAATTGTTTATTTTAATTTACAGAAAAAATGTCCTTCAACCATATTATTGGATTGTCCTGTGTTGGCTACATTAAGGTGTCCTTGGATAAGGTAGTTTACGCCAATTGTCTCCATACTAGATGACTTTTTAGAGTTTGCTGTGCCAAACCAAAACCAAACCTGTTTGTGTGGTGGTAAGCATATAAACATGGAGCAGGTTCAATTTCAGTAAGAAAACGTATTCACTACACATTTTTGTAAGTCCATGAAAACATGGAGAACAAATCTCTGGGGCTGAGGAAATCATATTAGATTGTTAAACCAGAGAAGAAAATCTGATGAGTATCTTAATGTTTATTGGCGAAAACTTTCCACCCTGCAGCTATCTTGGAAAATGTATTTGTTTGTGTCTTCTTCAGCCCTTAAAACTGAGATTCTTGAAGTATTGGAAAATCATCGTGATGATGAACTGGCTGAAAGACGAGAGAAACGAAAAAAGACTGCAGAAGAGGAAGCAGCCAAGAAAAAGGAAGATGATGATAAAACCAGATCTAGTGGTGCTAACACATCTGTACCACAAAATATGGAGGTAAATGGGCAGTTTCACATAATTGTTAATTGCAGATAAAATATATAAAGTGTTGCACATTATAATAACCTGAATAGATGACAGTGGATGGCGTATTTTATTATTTAGAAAATCAAATAAATCTTATGCCTTTGTAATGATAAAAGCAAATTTTAATGCATAATAGTAGAAACTGATGCTGCTTAATGTAGACAGTTGTGACTATCACAGATCAAGTATTTTGATGGTGACAACAGCTGTAGTCAATCTAATGGTGCTTTCTTTGTGAAAAATTAACTTCACATTTGTTGTTGTATTGTTGTATACAGCTAAAGCTCTTTTGTAAAATTTTTCTGTTTTGTACCCTAACATGTTATGAGTTTGTATCTGGAGTGCATAAGCATAAATCTTTTTTGTTACCCACTTAATATACTGCTATGCAGAATATTTTTATCACAAATGTAATGTTATGAAGCCACTGTTTTAGTAGCATTACCAAAACATACTAATTACATCAGCCAACTATTCATCATATCTCTTAATTAGCATAAGCCAGGATCACTTTAGTAAAGAAACAAATTCTGAATAATGTGCCACTCCTCTTTAATGTGGATATATGGGAACATTTAGGGAGAACAGTATACTTGAAAAACCCATGTCGCCAGTGAAAAAATTACCCCACACATGCAATAAAATATGCAGGGCTCAAATTTAATGTTCATTTAGCTGCAGAATAGTAGTTGTGCAAAATATGTGATGAGATGTCAAGCTCCTACATCTGTTAACAAGTGGAAAAATTTTCAATGAAGTACAGTAACATTATGAATAAAACTTTTTAAGGAACACTGATTCAGTTGAATACACATTCCTAATTCTAAACATAAAAATGAAGTTTGTTTCAGCATCAATTCCTATACTGTGAAATATGCTGCAATTTGTGTATGCCCACCATTAGTTGGAGCATAGTATGCTGTGATGTTATTTAGTCCATCTATCCAACTGTTAATGATTTGATGAATAATAACTTGAGTGTCCACCACCCACAGTTACCAGATGGTGATGGTGCCCTTGGGGTAAGGATGGACACTGTCGACTGAAAAAGAACAAATTGTTTCTCAGTAAAATATATTATGCAAATCACATTTAACTTGGCTACCTGCCAAATCCCACCCTCACTGAATGACAAAAAAAAATCTTCCATCCATATGCATCTTAAATATAAAAGAAATTAACTAATACAGATTTGTTCCACATATCCCTGCTAAGTGAGCACCCATTTTCTGGACATATACCAGTTGAAGTTTGTCAAAAGCACCTCAGGAATCCACTTTATTTCTAATAGTATTCAGAACATCCATCAAAATGTAATGCTGTATGTATGCAGCATTTGTCATTTACTTTTCAGTAAATTGAGTTATATTTTTGCTGTGAATTATTTTCCATATGATATTGTTTGATAAGACTCGCATGTTGACTTTCAATGACATCTACAAATAATAAGCCACCAAGAAAATTTGTGTTTTCACAGTATAAGACATACATGGCTGACAGACAAACAAACAGAAGGGCAAAAGATTGATTATAATGAATGAATACAAATAAAAATATGCGGTAGATTATATAATCTGTAAGAATTCAGTAGATTACCTCCAGCCATCATTTAAATTGCTTCTGTCCCAAACCCAATATTAAAACCACTTCTACCACCCACTAACCGATAGCTAGAAATTATGTAAAAATATACTTTTGTAGGGGGCAGTGTTTTTTTATTAAAACATATCTGACTGAGGATCATAATTTTATAACATTGATAATTAAATTATTTAAGTTTTGCTTCTTTCTGTTATTTAGTATATGACAATAGATTCATATCATGACCATAAATACATTTCATCATGTAGTCAAAATAGGTGAACTTTTTGGGCATTACTGAACGAGATCACAGTGTCTTGTTGTCTAAGATCTGTGCTCAGTTTGTTCCAAGTAGCTGGTCCCTGTTATACACAAGAATGTCCATATGACTGCATTTTAATAGTGGGAACAAAAGAATGCAATCTCCTTCAAAGGATATTTATATTTGTAGATGAAGTGTACACATGGGTGAGGTCAGACAGGTGTATTGGAATGGAGCTGGTCAGCAAAATGTAACACTAAACATCTTTTGTGTTTGGATCATATGGGTAGCTAGTTAACGTTACAGAGCAGGTTGAAAGTGTGTTCATTTTTTTTTATATTTTAAGGATGATTCGAATAGAGGTTTTTTTGAAGTTTTTATATTAGATACTAAGACAAGCTAGAGAGAAGTGAATTACAGTAGTTCAGTCTTGACAGTACTAAGGAACACAAAAGTGTTTAGTTGAATCAACCAAAAGAAAATAGTAAATGGAGTTGATGTGTCTCAGATCTGGATATGCAGTATTGCAAATGTTTGTTACATGTTGGTGCAATGATAGTGAGAATATATACATTTATATTTTGTATGTATATTGCCTTTTCTGTCAATCATTATAGAGATGTCAAAGTGCAAGCACTTCAGAGTTGTAGAGGATAGCTATGAAACATACTATGCTTGCTTACTAAAAAATGTTTGTTACTGCAGTGTTTGTGTGTTTTTGGCTGATGTGGTATGGTCTAATGTCTTTAAGAAATTACTCAAAGACAAAGAAAAAAAGGCCATGTTCCAAACTGTTGTAAGGCATTTCTTCTGAAATTGGAATTGTTACAAAGAATTATGTGGGACATCATAATGCCACCACCGTTCTCTGTAAAGATTGTTAAAACTGTACAGATGGGGACAGTCATATGTTACCCAGCGGAATCTGTTCCAAGTGATTTGTCCTAGACTCAGTTTTTGTTGGGATCTTGTATCTAAAATCTCGTAGAGGAAGCTCCGTGAAAACTAGGGTGGATTTTACTCCCATTTTATAGCCCACAGAGGCCACTTCCTCCAGCACAAAGAAATTACCTAGACCCAGAATCCACTTCAGAAATGTAAATCCCTTCCCTGTGGCCTACATTTCACATATTACTGGCTATATTTAAATTTTTTCTTTAGTTCATGACTTATTAGGTTTTTGTTCCTCCAGTATATACCTCTATTATACATGGAATCCTGAAACTTGGTGGGTGATCCATCTTCATTGGTTCTACACCAAATTTGGTCATTAACCCTATTTTGTATCTAACAGGTGTTCTAAATTTTGTGTTTGGGTGTTAAAGTAAATAATTGTGTATATTTCTGTTAGTGTCATACCTTTACATAATATATTTTGGCATTTATAGAATCAATAAATTCTTGATGATATTCATTTCTGTTATTACAACATCCTTAAAACAAAGGTAATCATGACCTTGCAATCTGATTTCTTTTATTGCTCCAAAAACAGGGGTTTCCAAATAGGAATAATGACATGTAGAGCAAATTGATAACAACTGTACAAGTTTCTTTATGTTATTATGATTAAGTTGGGAAGTATTGTAGGTCAAAGATAGGATGGCATGTATAAAGGATGCAAAATAAACATTTGGTCATCTGCTGAACACAGAATTTTAATACAAGCTACAAAAACATGAAAAATAGGTCAAAAGAACTCTTTGGAGATATTTTATATATATATAATCATTTAGTTAAATGAATCAAGTAATAAGAGTTTTAATTTGTCACTGCAGCATTAATATGGGTTACAGTGCCTTTTTGTGACTAGTAGAAGTACTCTTCATTATGCATATTTTCAAGTTGTGTTCTGTGAAGGATGGTATGCAAACAGCATGCCAGAAACTTGTACCAGATAAAGATAAAAACTAAGATAATAAATGTAGGTGCAGTAATTTAAAAAAAAAATAAAAGGATTAGTGTGGGAAAGGTAGATAAATATATGAAAGAATATCATTGTCAGTATTTACAGCAGTGTGTATTCAGTGTGGTATTTCTTTGTGACTGAATGGGTAATGCAATTAAAATGGTTTGATTTGTTTGCAACAGGCATTTTTACACCTCTTGAATCAAATTACAAAAATAACAGTTATTCATAAAAATATGTGTGCAAAAGTGAGATTATTGAAATCACATTGTGTCAGTGTATAAGAGACCAGCCATTTTATTGTGAGGGGAGGAGACCAGATTTTTTGTAAGAATACATCAATGCAGGATTTCCATGCTACCCAAAAATCCAGGAAAAAGCTTAGAGAAATGATGGGGTTTTTTTTCCAACTGTGAAAACTACTTGAATTTTACTAATATTATTCAAAATCATGAAAAAGCTTGATGAAACGATTATGCAACCAAGTCTGAACTGAACTAATCATGAGTTAAATTTGTTTAGTTTTGACTATAATATTAGAAGGTTGCTGGCCGTAAGTGTATTTGTGGAGTAAGTCCTAACACTCAGTTGATTAGATTTGTTTAGTAGACTGGTTAGTATACATTCAGCTCCATATCTGTATCTTTTCTCAAGTATAAGGCATGAAGACTAATCTAACCTCACAACAAATAAACATGTCTGCAACTTGTGATCTCTGATAGTTCAAAATATAAATCATATTGTCACAATTTCTGTTCTGATGTCTTTAGTTATTGAAACTGTATTGTAATAAACATTTCCATTTTTAGTGAAGGAAACGCTTTGCAAAACACAAAATGATGGTTTTTATGTATCACATCACTAAGATGTTAACGTGCTCTCTGCTTGATGAATTTGGCCATGTTCAAGTTGCTGCAGCAGCAGGCAGTTTCTGATTGGTCATCCTAAAAAAATTATTTTGAGAATTTTGTATCCTTTCAGGTTTTGACAAACATTATGACTAATTTAATTTTTAATTTTTGTACAACATTGGAATTGGATTTATTGTTTACATCACATGACTATTCGGTGTCTTATGTCATGGGCATGTAGGATGCAAACTTTTTGTAGTCATGAGAACAGCATTGCAGATGGGGGAGTGCCATGTGTTGAATTTCATCAATACTATAATTTTGTCTCTTATTTCTCAGAAAATAAATCTGTTTTCTATAGATTTCATGCTGGTTTGACTATGTTACATCATTTAAAGTTGCTAGGCATGTACATCACTGGTTACCCTATGCCTCCACTACACAGCGAGAGCAAATTCCAATCTAACAATAGACAATTGATTCTAATCCACACACCAACATAAATGTTCAAAAATAAAAAAGCGGTGATAAGGCTTAGAGGGAACTCAATTAAGCAATGGGCTGCCATTCATTATATATAGATAGAGTAGTCAGTTAGTTTTATGTAGTTTGAAATATCAAGTTTCATAGCTGAACCCTGATAATAAATATGCAACTTGAAAAAACCATGTTGATTCTTAAAAATAGGTTGCATGAGACATGGGAGAAGTGTCATCCCATGTATTATATATTAGCCTTAGGTAAATTTTAAAAATAATATGAGCCCTGGTTTGTAGAATGGCTTGTTGTTTTACAAGCAAACATAAATGTATTTTACCAAACAATCTTTTTAATACAGTAATATATTTGTATAAAATTTTGAAGATGTTTTATTAGGTCTTCAAACCTGATGATTTTTTTATGAAATTGAAGCTGTTTGAAAAATGTTATTTTTAAAAAATTTATCAGCACATCAATTTATCAATGTTAAAAGTTTTTTTTATGATTCTAATACTTGTATTTCTTGGGGGGGGGTCTTTTTAAACTGATGTTTGCTTTGTATATTATGCATGTGGATTTGAGTTGTACTAAATGCTTGTATTGTATATGGTTTTGAGGATATAATTTTTGTAATTGCAGTGTCATTTGACAGATATTATAACCAAGATTTTGATAATTTGCTTTACATCTGATTATTCTGATTTCTTTAGAATTTAAGTTTGGAAAGAAAACAAAAACAGATTACAATTGTTTATTTTGGTTATTTCCTCATACCAACATAATACACTTCAGCAAAGTTAACATTTTTATTCTTTAAATTGAAATGACATGTCAGTTTAACATGAATTTTCATTTGCCATATTTGGATTTTTGTGTGATACATTTTGTGAATTATTAGATGGTTATATATATTATTCAGATTGTATGGAAGCATCATGAAATAGAAACACCTCATTTGAAAAATGCACGATTTCTAAGACCCCTTCGCCACATATTTGTTTTTGGTCAGCCAGCCATCCCTGTTTCTCATTGCTGACACTTGACACTTTTTCCCCCATGGTTAAAAACAAAAAAGAATGTATTTTTAAAAAAAAATTTCTTCCTGGGAAAAAAAAACCCAAGAAAATGTTTCTTGAACAAAGTGTGGGAACCATGTCAGTGGTTGTTAATGAACATCAGTAGAGATTGTAATGACTACATGTGATCACATCCATCAATTGTTATTTGTTCTTCCCAATAGAGATAACAATAGGAGTTTGGATTGAAGATTAAGAGTAGATTTTCAGTTAACAAATTCATTACACTTTAAAAATTAGGTGATTATAGACCTTTTTAGATTTTTTTCCCTTTTATTCCCTAGCTCCAGGTGTATATTACTCAATGCCTTGATTATATATTTACCCAAAGTTAACAAATATTTGGGGTTTTTTAATGAGATTTGGTATACATTGCAAACAATACATTGGTCATTTGACATATACATTGTACATCTGTATTTTTTAAAGCTATTTGAAGCACTAACTTCTTTTCTTGATTTAAAGTAAAAGCAAATGTGAGTTAAAATGATTTTAAAAACAATTCATTAACTTTATATAATTTTCATCCTTTTTTTAAAAAAAAAATTGAAGTATGTTGGTCATTTTGAAAATGGAAATCTTCTCATTAAAATACTTTTTAGGAGAATTTAAAGGCCATAATGAAAATTATATCAAGTTCTTTGTGCCAGAAATTTTTATTTTCTTTGATTTTATTGATAGGTGGTATGCAAAATGAACAAAAATATAATACCATAACACAAGTTGTATGATTGGAAAAAAGATCAGTATTCACAAACAAAATAAAAATAAAACAGTTGCATTGTATCCTGTTTTTCCCATATTTGTCCCACACTTTGGACCTGAACATATTTAAAATTTCTTTGCAATTTTCTATTTAGAATGGGCACTAAGTTTCATTCTTAAAGTAAATACATTGTGTGTGTGTGTATATATACATACACACACACAGTGCGACTCCGCTATAATGTTTTAGTTGGAAGCCATAGAACCCGACCGCATTATGAACCAAACAATGTTATAAGCAACCATGTAATTTACCAACAAATTTGCAGGGTTATCAAAGGGGTGTGTGTAATAAAATCTGGTGCAAAAACGTGTGCTTCATTGGCACAGTTAGCATTTTAAATCATGTATATTAAATGAGAAAAACACCTAGAGTGGTAACAGATTGCATATATAAAATATTGCTTTATTCAGAGAATCACGCATTGTTGCATACACTTGTATAGTTTATAGATACATGTCTAATCTATAGCATGAATAGAGTATCAACACCGTGTACTCACCCATGAATCTCATCATACACACTGAATCCACAGTACAAATATTTCCATCGGAAATATCTGCACACATTTAAAATATTCAGTTATTTTGTCACAGATCGGTATACGACTGAATACAATGGTAAAAAAATGAAAAGGGTATAGTATGTAATGAATGATGAAACAGTACGTCCAAAGGTTAAATAACGGTGTCTATACAAATTTCACACTGCTAAATTTCTTCATCTATGATTTGTAATACTTTATTGTTGTTTGAAAAACTCTGTAATTTTCAGCTGCTTTCTGACTACAGCAATAAACAAGGGGGTTATATCTGTAGTGAATGGACAACATTATTCACTGGTCAGCTGATTGCATAAAACAACATCGCCAAGCCATGTGCACATGTTGGCAGCTTGCCTTTATTTGATGTTTTATAAATCGATAACCCATAATTTAAATAAGTTTAGCCCAGCAATTGACTTTGATGATGAGCAATGTACTTAAATTGATTTATAAATTCAGGTGAGAATCTTTTATCAACCGTTTAATACTTAAATGTGAATGCAGTTAATAGAACATGTCGGATATTGTTTGAGCAATGATTGTATAGGGAATGCATTGTAGACAAAAACAAAGTAAATTTGATGGCTTCATTACTCATGAACCAGTGATAAGAACATTAATGCTTATTAGCTGTCATCTTTCATCAATAAACAATGACCAAAGTTCTCAAAAGGCCCAGACATGGGTTCAGATACTCGTATTTCCGATGTTTCTTTTAGCACAAAACTGTAAAAAAAATTGTTAAATTTACAAATTTTAGGAGCTACGCCACGATCGTTTTATTTTAGAATCCATACGCGATTTCCTCCCCCATAATGATGATAAACTTCCTCACTGATAATGATAATGATAATAAACTTCCTCTCCCATAATGATAATAAACTTTCTATACGTTATTTTTTGCACTTTTAACAAGAGATGTATTTTGTGTATGTGATGTGTTATCATATCATGTATGTGATATTTCGGGAGCAACGCCACAAATGTCTTATATTCAAATTTATAAGCAATATCTTTTCTAAAATGATAACATAACCTTAATTTACTTTTCATACTTTTTTTTACAACAAAAGTACTGGTAATAAGGTAATAAACATTCTACCGTTATCTTTTGCACTTTTAAGAAAAAATATTTTCCATATACAGAATAATACATGTACATGTATATATTTTGAGAACCACGCCATAAACGTTTTATATTTAAATTTATAAGCAATATCTTTTCCAATATATATATATATATATATATATATATATTTTGGTTCATTCAAAATCAAGACTTCCATTTTGGATCTGGACCAAGATTGTGCCAGTATCACTGTATCTCTTCATCATATCTAAAAGGAAAGCAAAAGATTTTGTAATTTCTCAAGCAAAGAAAAGAAAAAAGAACAGGAAGAACAATTATGCTGTCATGTTTCAATTTTGTAAAACCATTTAGTAAAGGAGAATATTTTGTTTTGCAAATTGTGTTTTGCTGTTGGGCATGGATGCACCCAAGACAAAACAGCATGATAAAGTTAATAAACATCAGCTTGCAACTTCATTATCAAAAGCTCAGCCTGAACTTAACAATGTTTATAAATACCAGAAAAAACTTTGAAGAAATTTGATTGGAAGTATGTTTTACTTAATTTCTTTTAGAAAGGAAGCTTCCTCAGTTGCTAGTGATACTAACAATATATTTTGCACACTTTTTCCAAACAGTACGTTTGCAAAGGATTACTATTGTGCTAGAATAAAAACCATTATCTGGGTTATTTTGTGTTTGGACTTCTTTCTGTACCACACTCAGATGCAGGTTGTGAGAGGAATTATTGTTAGGTAAAAAATTATATCACACAGAATTCAGATCATCAGTGAAAGATGGTACACTGAAATTGGTAATAATTGAAAAGGCAAGATGTGGAAAAGGTTCCTATAAACAGCCTCTGTCTGATGACTTAATCAGATGATGCAAGAGTGCAACACATGCATCTTTGAAATTTAAATAATTAACCAAGTTATTGTCTGGCTTCACTGATGGTTGTAGATAGTTACAAATGCATTAAAGTTTTGAAAATCAGTTTTTGTTCCTAAAAATCAGTATGTTTGTCATAAGCAGTTAGTAATTTTTTTACTATGGAATTTGCAATAATTAAAAAACTTTAATTATCAAGTTAACCCTTTAACTACTACAGCTGTTCTGCAGTTTCACTACTGATACTGTTTGCTAGGCTGAATACTAGAGCATCGTCATGGCTGACTACGGAAACTGACAATAAAAACATGGTTACATTTATATTCATTATTTCATTAGTTTTTGCAGGATTTCAGTGAAATAAAAAGCAGCTTACCTTGTATAGTGTCTGTTATTCATATATTTCCATTTTATTTACTCCTACAACAATCAGACAAGAAATCCCCGTCGCGTAAACTGTTTTGAATCGCACAAAATAAATCAACATCATTTGAATCAAAATCACATACATCTAGTGTTGAAACAGGACTAACATCATTATCTGATCCATTTACTAAGAATGATCCATTAAATTCTTCGATATTGCTTGCACTAAACCCTTTAAAGTCACAAATATCTGACTAGGAATCCATTTTTGTTTATCTCAACTACACGTTTTTTTTTTTTTTACATTGCCGGAAATTTCCTTCCCGCGTGTCTAAATTTAACTTCTCAGCTTTCTAATTGGTATCAAAATGTTCAGTAACCGGTCTTCTCATTGGTTATGATAATGAAAAATAAGTAAATATCTGTACTTTCAACCAATCAACGTTTAGTTAACATAGCAGTTACGTCCGCATATATGCGACACAGGTTTTGAGTACAGCAGAACTACGCGCTCATAAGTGACACTGGGGTTTTAAACAAGGCTTATTGACACTGCATATATGCATCAGTGGGGTTCAGGAGCTATTTACAGGTGAAGCTCAAATGCAGTAGTCGTAGTTAAAGGGTTAAGTGGAGAATCTTTAAGAATGCAGGACATGTGTAGGCAAGTTAGCAAAACTGATATCCAGGAGCAAGCACAAGTAAAGGATCTAAAGTATCAGGTTTATTTGTTTCAGGTATCTCAGAATTCAACAGTGGCAGCAGCAGACGTTCATCACGGAGTCACCACTGATCCTCAGGTTTTGAGCAGTATACCCCTCCCCACTACAACAGTGTCTTCTACCCACTCACAGGATCCATTGGCATATCCAGCAAGGCAGATAAGTATGTACACCCATATAGCATAATTGCTTGCTTTTGTTCACTAGAATCTGCACATGTAACTGCAAGTTTTGTCAAATATAATCTATCCAGTTCATTAGTTATATATTACCCCATATCTTCGGAAATTATCGCAGATGCTCTCAATATTTGGTTATTCTCACTACTCAGTATGATTTGGTCGGTACCACATTTTGTGGTTACTATTAACCACAAAATAAGAAACAAGTAATGATTTTTCTGTGAACACAGTAGGAGTTGTTGGCTAATCCACAATTTTAAAATTGGGGAAAGATGTTTCTTATGTCAATGCCATGAAAAATTATACCCAGTTTAAGTAGTTTTGCACAAGCAGTCACCAAAACTAGAATCCTTAGTATTTGGTTTGCACAACAGTGCAACATTTGTGCTCAATGTCCCAGTGATTAGCATGATTTTCTTGTCAACTAATGAGCCTTTATTTTATTTTAATGAACATATTTTTGTTATTTTTCAGCATCCGAAGCAGCCTCTGCAGCAGAAGCCATTGCCTCCCAGATTGTGGAAACTGTTATTTCTGATCCGCTATCATCATCTTATTATTCTTCCACTCCAAACTATTCTTCAGAAGGAATGTATCGCTCCATACCCCATCCTATGTCTTCCATGATGTCTGGGCTGTTTGAACCTGATATTGTCACCCCACCATTCCAGTTCCAGCATTTCCCTGATCTAGCAACACCCCTCACCCTGCCAATTGTTCCTCCTCCTACCAGACATGTACCACGGTCTGATTTTCTGTCTCGCTTCAGGGTACCCCTATCTGCCCCTGCAGCACATCCCCTAGTTTCCATGACAAGCGCTCCGCAACCATTAAACCCAACAGGCACCCCTGCTGTCAGTTCTGCCTCTGCTCTTCTGGGAGATTTGTCATTTGCTAACATCACAGTGCCTCACACCAGCTTAGTCACACCAGGTCTTGCTATGTCAGTGTCTGCCTCCAATTCCATCACACCCAATGCACAAGGCCTTCCCATCAGAACTCCCAGTGCTCCAATGCCTGACCGGCACAGAATGCCTTATATCAGGTAGGTACAATTTCTGTATTGTTCTTTATTGCCTAGATTATATAAAGAGAATGCTTTAAATATAAATTTCATAAATTTAGATAGTTGTTTTATGGTGGCAATTGGACTCTGTCCTAATATATTTCCAGTATTGCAGAATCCCTATATTTCAGCAATTTATTCCAGACATTTTTTTGTTATCAATTGATATTTTTCTCCAACTGTGGGGCCAGATGTTGCAGAAAAATTCCAGTTAACACTAACCCCACCATCAGGTATTTTGGATAGGAGAGTGGGTTTCATTGTGTACATCCAGAAAAGTAGAACATTCTCATTCTTTTACAGGATAATTCCCATTTTTAACAGTAGATTATGCTAATATGATCATATTCACTTGTAAAGGTCAGATACGGTTTTATGTTGGTGAGCTCAACTTAGTCACAAGTTTATCTAGGTCAGAGAAATAATTGCAATGTTTGGAAAGTGTACCTAATGATGATATATGCATAGTATCCAACCTAGAATGAGGAAACTCTGTGAGGGGATGCATGATGACAAGTTCTGCATCTGTATTGCATAGAGACACAGTTGTTGTTTCCCTGACCTCGTGACCAAACATTTTTTTCTTTCTTTTATATATCCTGTTATACTCTTGATTCATTACATTTTGTGTCATTAAACTTTCCATGGTGGTGCATTTTGATGAGTACTTACAACCTGTCTCAAAAATAGGTCATTGTGATTATGTCACGCATCACTAAATTAGTTAAATTTTATATTTGTACTGACCAGGATTTATGCAGAGAATCGAAGTTTAAGAAAACAGTAGAGTCTAGTCCATAATGAATGAACAGAAATTATACTTGCATTGCCTTTAAACTATCTACCCACCAAACTCCCTATGAATTATTCAGAGATGCAATGACTAATTATGCTCTTCTTTTGCCATCCAATATATTTTAAAAGCAGAAACTTGTTATTATATTAGTGTTTACATGTGTGTGGTTATCATATTTGACAGTGCTAAGTTGACCAATTTTTTTTTTACTTTAAGTGTGTTAAATGTTACAAAACACACATCTTCGCCAGCCAGGTTCTGATATGAAAACCCTATCTACACCCTATCTATATTTCTTTGCTTCTGGTCTGTGAATTTCGTTTGATGTGGCAGCAAGCCATCGCATCAAATCAAATAAAGTTGTTCAAATTTGTTCCTACATGAGCAAGACAAGGGAAGAACACAACTTGAATTGACTAATAAATAAGCAATTTTCCACTGCTGGTCCATGTTTGTACAAATACTATTCACTCAAATACAAGTATAATGGCTTCCTTCTAGTCAATACTTTCAATTAAATTTATAAGGCATCCTTTTTAAGTTTATTGCCTCCACCATTTTCATTTACAAGGCACCACTATTGGTTAGGAGGTGTTGCATACTAAGGGAGGCAACTAATGAAGTCAATAGATGGTGCAAGGACAAAGCACTAAAAGATCTGTTCAGTCCACCAAAGTGTAGATTATCATATCAGAAGCTTGGCTAATGAAGATGCGAAAAACATACAAGATATCCTTTTATTCAGATTTTAATTGCATTGATTTGCTTTTGGATTATGTGATAGGTCATTTTATTCTCTATTTGACTGAACTTGGTTGTGGGATCACATGCATTGATCTTAACAAACACCCACCCCACCCCTTGGAACTTCAAGTTACACCTTTTGTTTCACAAAAAAAATAAACACTGGTCTGGGAATTATTACTGGTGTGTGCATATTGGCTTGTACTACATTTAATTAGTATGACATAGTTACCTTACATTTCACTTGGTTTAAATTTTGTATTGTTCAAAATATGATCATGCAATTCATGAAATGTATGTTTGTTAACACCACACTCTTACAATGAGATGAGCTTATTATAACATACAATGTTGAGCCAGGTAAAAATTGATTCCACATCGATTTTTCTTTAGGGAGGGTCAGCCACCCATGGCTTCTGAAGACGTGTTTTCTTCCCATTTGGTCCCACCAGCCACAAATGTGAGCAGTCTGGCTTCTTTACTTTTGAATGAAGATGATATGGATCAGTTCACTGCTTTTGGTACAATGGGTGTGCAGCAAACCCCAGCCACCACAGGAGCACAGACCACACCCACATCTGGTTCGGAGCTATCAAGTACTTTGGCCCACCAATCAAGCAATGAGGGGACAGGGGCACTAACTCCAGAAGATGTCTCCAATATCACTAGCTCAGATGCTGCCACTGTACATTCGTCAGGCTCAGGTTAGTATTCATATATACACACCACCATACAACACAGATTTGTGAAGGCATGAGAAATTGATGTATAAAAATTTAAGAAATTCATGGGTATGGTTCATACATGACAATAACCAAAGCAAAATATTTTAGTTTTTCTTCCCTAAATCTGCCATAATGAACACCTATTCGAAGAACTGATGCATACACCCCAGAAGGAAGCTCCAGCAAAGCATGTGTCTTGCAACTCTTAGATTTTCAAGAGTATACCAATCCTGAGCAGAATTTTTGTTATATTTGGCCACAGTAACCTAAATATCAGCTGTGTATGTAGATTTCTAGCATTCTTTCAAATAGATTTAATTTTATTTAACAATTTCTCATTTACTCTACAGACGACAGCCCACAAGAGTTTAGCATGGGAAGCAGCAGTGTGGCAGACAGAAATCTGGCCAACCTTGCTTCAATAGCTGCAGGAATCAGTGTGCCAACAGCCACTTCTGACGGGTACCTAGACTTTTGTACTCAATGGATAGCTCAACAAATTTTTTAAAATTAGATAACAAGGGTTTAAATATTTTGTGCAGCTTGTAGATCACCAATATACAAGTCCAAGTGAGCCTTTGGTATGGTTTTTCAGTCATCTATTCACAGTTGCTTAATAAAAAATTTTCTCGAAAACTGCTCAACCGACTTGAACCAAACTGACTTGAAAGCATCCATGCATGAACGTCTTCTATTTGTTTTGATGCTGCTACACAATCATCAGATATAGCCACCATTACTAACTATAGAAAAATATTTAAACAGCTTCTCAAAGACCACTCGAGAGAATTTGACAAAATTTAAAAGAATCTTGGATTAAATGGCTTTCAGTTTTGTTTCGAAGGTGCAGTTACCAAACAACAGAGGAACAAAAAAAAAAAACACTGCTCAGCAGAATGTGGCCAAATTTGGTAAAATCCTGGCATGAATGGCTTTCAGATTAATACAAATGATTCTAATAAACCATAAAACACAGCTGCAATTACCAGGTCATCTCAGAAACTATTGATCAGAAATTGACAACATTTAACAAAGCAATCAAGGTAATAATGACTCATATCTATATAAAACCACTTTGTATGGAATATGATCCCCATTACTTTTAAGGGAAATAACTACTTTCAAAGATTATAGACTCTTATCAGATTTTAGTGGTGACATTGTTGGTATTAATGACTTGTAAGTTTTAAAAATCTATTAAATATGGATGTTGTTACTAAATATTGCAAACTACTTTGATATGCTCCATAACAGACTTAAGATATGACAAAATGACCTAACTTAAACAAGTTAGATGTGAACAAATGACAATATTTTTTCCACTATTAAATATAGCTGCCTTGAAAGTAATATTTCTAGAACTTTATTAACTGTCAAACAGCATTTGACCAGCTTTCCAACACATCACATTTTCGTTATCTGCAGTCGTTCCAGGCTTTGGTTTTTCCTACTTTTCCAAACTTAATGTCTCAAACACATGCACACAAAAACTTGGGAAAGAGGGTATTAGTAGACAACTTGATATTTTATTCTTCACCCACCCACCCCAGAGAGTTTCTTCTGAATTTTTTTTTAAGTACCCATACTTTTATCCAAGCTTTCTAAAGGGTTGCTGGAAAGTCAGTCGGACAAATGATGTTTATGTGTCACAAGCTGAATATGCACATGCACAAATATGAGAAATCTTAAAAATAGTTTTTAAATAATGTGCAGTCAACAGCATTGGAAGAAGGTGAACTCATTTTATACATATTCAGGTTGGGACTTGTGAATTGGGGACAGGTTCAAAGGGTCTTGTAGAGTTTCAGGGGAGGGGACAATGCATTTTGATTAAATTTGCTCATTATTTTTAATGCCAAGAAAGAGATTGTATTCAAATGGGATAGGAAAGAAAATCAGTCAGACCAGCGTTAATTGACAATTTAGCAACATTCTGCTCCAAGATTTTTTTTCCATCTGGAGTATGTATTTGCATTCACAAGCTGGCAGTTATCAACTGCCCTGGTGAGTGATAATTTGGCTCGCTTTGACTTGTTTTTTATTTTTCAGAAAAGTTCATCATAAAATTTATTTTGTTAATTATCTTTATGGTATTTGCAAACAGTTAAGCTGTTTTGTTGTACTTGGGAACTGTTGGAATTTAAGGTTAATCTAACATTTTGCATGTTTGGATCTAATTAGAACGTGTTTACCTTCATTCAGCAGGACAACAGCAAGTACATCCACATCTGATTCTTCCAGCGAGTCCAATACAGCTAGCAGCTCATCCACTTCAACCACTGCTCAGAGCTCCAGCTCATCTGAGGTTGTTTCGTCAGGTACTGCTTTTTTGTATTTGTTTACATCTTTGCCTTATTCTTTATAGTAAGTGCATCCTACTGTTGATCCATCTGTACTTGGACCTATCCATCCATATTGTACATATTTACTTTTCCATTTTAGCAGCTTCAATAGACTACATAGATATGAACAAGGGTGGAAATGGGTGGGTGTGTGATTGGGATTTTTTTTTTTTACATAGCTTTAACAATTTTTCTGTCATATCACTTTGATGTGTCCATTGTGACAATTTTATAGTGCTGTCTAGCACTGGGTCATCATACCGCAGACATGTAGCATGATGTTAAACTAGTCACATTATACTAAGTACCAGGCAAGGCAGCTGATAGTGAACCAGATGTAATAGTTTGCTTAAAAGGCAAGTTGACAAGGGTCAAGATTGATTTTAACATTACCATATCAAAACTTAATTGAGTTGTGATGTCTGTCAGACTTATAATTTTGCCCTGGATTCATCAATATAGTTTTTTATTTATGCCTTACCACATCATTGTTGCCCTTAGCCTTCCATCTGTATATCTGTCCACATTGCACTTAAAGCTTTGCATTTTAGGTTCAGGTCTTGTATATTGTCTCAATCCATTGATCAAGTTTGTTATCACTGCTGCTTTAAACGTACTTGGCTGCTTGCCATAAAAGTTTAAATACACATTCATCCCAAGGCCTATTTTGGTCCCAAATGGTGCTACCTGGACAACTGATGTTGCGTGGCCACCAGTGATCATCCTAAATGGATGACACTGCACAGCATAACCAGCTTCTTTGTATTTGCTATTTAACAATTTGAGAGCAAGAAAAAGTAATGCTGAATACAAGGTGTATCAAGAACCATGTTCTCACTGAAAGGTTTCTTATGATATCTAGTTGGTCTTTTAACTGCTTCTCCAAAATTTGAAACTTGGATCACTAAAAGACTTTGTGTCCACTGTTGCCACCACAGTGGCCAGCAGAGCATCAGTCTATGGTTATGGGATGACCGGTTGTCCATAGTCAAAATGTTGTCATGTTATTGTTTGATCTCTTGAAAGACTGCTCTGATGGTCTAGTGATAGTCTAGAGCATCCGCTATGGATATGGAATGTTGCAGGTTTGAACCCCAGTTGAGTCATACCAAAGACTTTTAAAAATGGTACTAACATCTGCCTCGCTAGGCAGTTAGCATTAAGAAGTTAGTGTTGGCCTGGTGTCAGGATAATGTGACAGCATGATGCCCCAATGCTAGACATTACTATACAATGCCACACTGCAGATGTGCATATATGACTGCAAAATTATTATTAAAGTTATGTTAAAAATCCTAATTACACACACATCTCTTGAAACTATTTAGAAGACTATCAAACTTAAAATGCACACACATTTGTCCAAAGGTGGATCCTAAATGTAACTGGTACCACATGAACTTTGAAAACTTTGTTATAGTAGCACCGTCAGAACAGATGGTAGGGTTTTCACTTGTGATATACATGGATACTGTGGTTGACATCTTGAAAATCATTAATCCTAAAGATGGGATTTTTTTTTATTCATAAAAATATATTTCACACTGTAGTTTGTCCTGAATGAAAATGATGTAAATGTAACCTCACAAAATTTTAAAAAATCTCAGAGCAGCTACTTCTCAGGCTTATTGAACCTAAAAAGATGTAGTTGGTTCCAAATGAAACTCATGTTCATCTAACCTCCAGAATAGCATCAACAGACCTGCCAACTCTTACGATTTTGCCGTAAGCCATACGAAAATTACCCATAAAATAATAAGCAGTTTAATGCAGAAGAGTAAAAGAAATATGGCACGACAGCAAAAACTATGAACAACTCATCGTTGCCAAAAAATCCAGAAAATTTGATTTGGAACTGGGTTTCATATTAGAATTAGTAAAATTTGTCAGGGAACCAGACTAACTTTACAGCAGCACTCAGACACTTAAAACTGCCACTATTTGTTCATGCAAAGTGTCTGCATGATCCAACTGTTGATTATAGAATTTGTTGAAAAATAGCGTCCAGCAAGCAATGCATGTTTAAGATGAAAGGGAAAGTAAGCCTCATAAAAACTGTTGATAATCAACACCGAAGAATTAAAATATTCATATACTTGTAAATTAAAGATGGAACAGACACAATTACATTTTTGGTCAACATGTGCCAATTTGAGTATGACTTGTGGCGGGAGATATGATTTCATCATACGCAATAGAAAAATATAAGAATTACATCTCGTTGAGAGACAGCAACAAGCCATTGAGCTGCATAGAGGTTGAAACTGTACTAGTGCAACTGTACTAGTGGTAAATAATGTCTATGTTTACTTTATAATCTCTTCAGTTGAACATAATGTTTATTTTCGCTGCATGTATTATTGAATACGTAAATTTAATTTACGTTTTCGAGCTTCACTCTAGCAGCTTATATTCTTTACACCTCTCTGAAAACTGGTCTAACTTACTGACAAAAATTAATTGCCTAACTGAGAAGCACTCGCCGTCGGGGTTGGCAGGTCTGTATCAATGTGACCATATTAAAACTTTTCCAAAACTATTCCTCTTGCATAAATGATGGCACATTGACATGGTTTATCACTAAAATATTTTATACTGGAATTTGCAAAAAGTGTTGCAGATCTGATCATCAACATACCCACACTTTTATAAAGTAATTTGGAAAACAAGACTTGCATTTCTAACATATGCATTTAAAAAACTTTCTAAAAGGTTTTGCACTTGAGATAATGGAAGAGTACAATCAATCTATTTTTGGTGTCAAAAGGTCTGAGGCTAGCTAGCTGTCTTTACTAAATGAAAACTTATTCATACATTGAAATTATTTGTATATCATACATACAAAATTTTGTGGATGACTTGAAAATGGAGTAAGAAAGAAGTCATGTCGTAAGGTCAGAGACCAGTATTACTCGCAAAGAAGGAAATAATTGCTTTCAATCAAAAACATTAGTTCTACATTTGCACCTTGGACCCAGTTTTGATAATGGTTATGCTTGAAAAAAGAAGTCTATTGAGTTGAACGTCTTAATGTCAGTGTTACTGTCATGGAAAGAAGAAAAGGTTTCTGTACAGTAGTCTACATGAATGAGTAAGACAGGGTTAATGTAATATGCCGTTCACCATATTCTTGTTTTTAATGAGAGGGAAAAAAAAAACAGATTTCTATAGATCCAATGATCAATTCCAAAATTGTCAAAATGTTTTTTTAAATATTTTTGTCTCATCTTTTTGGACATGAACTCTGTGTTCGAGTTGTGAAATCCCAAAACTTTGGAAAGACTAGGTATGAGTGTTCCATTGGACCCCTATTATTTTGTAATGAAATTGGAAAGAACTTGTGCATTTCTCACTTCAACATTTATCAAACAAGACCATATTTACATTAGGATACATTTTTTGTTTTTCCTTTTCCAAAATCTTTAATCAGCGCCATCATCGACACCTTTGCTAGCGGGTGTGGACCCATCTTTCCTGGCTGCTCTACCAGACGGAATTCGACAGGAGGTTATTGCTGAGCAGCTGAGGCTTCAGCGGCTACAACAGCAACATGCTCAACGACAACAGTCTGACGGCAATGCCGCAAGTGTCCTGGAAGTCAGCCAGGAATTCCTGGCAGCACTGCCAGCCTCTATACAAGAGGAGGTAAGTTATCACTTTTCAGGTGGCAAACAAGAAATTCAAATAGATTCAGATTCATTGATCTGGGTCAATCTTTTTTTTAAAGTTTTGAAAGTCAAGGTACAGTTTTTGTAAATGATAACAGTTTGAATGACACTGCAGAACCTTTATTGGAGGTCTTGTGCAAATAAAAGTTGCATCTACCACACAAATTCAGTTGTTCTAGAGAATGGCCCTTTATAAAAGTATAGATTGTATAACAGATTCATGTGTATAATCAAATCTGAAATTTCAGTAATAAACATTTTAAGAGGATTACCAATAACCATTTTCAATTTTCAATAGGTTTTGGCTCAACAAAGATTGGAGCAAGAAAGATTGAATGCCCAGAATCAGGCACAGTCTAACCCTGAAACACCAGTAGACCCCACAACATTTTTTGCATCACTTCCTCCTTCTCTACGGCAATCAGTCCTTGCAGATATGGATGACAGCATGATGGCAGTTTTACCACCAGATCTTGCAACAGAAGCCCAGTCATTACGGAGAGAGTATGAAGATCGACATCGTCGGCTTATGCAGGAACGGCTGTTCACACAGGGTAGTTCTGGTTCCCTGTCTGCGATTCTAAGGCATGCAGGTTTGTAGGTCCAGGCCTCAGTTTCACCAAACATCTGAAAATGTCTCTATGCCTGAGATTTTATAAAGCATATGGGTGGGATTTTTAAACATTTGGACAATTTTAGCATTTTCCACCAAGCATGAATCAAACCAAGGCTCTGGTATCCTGAATATGGATAGCATTTTGAATCAGTAATGAAACCTTTGAAAATGTTTTCATATCAGACAGATTTTAGTCACTCCTTGGAGTATGAAAGATATTTATTATTTTTCTCATTTATTACCTTTTTTCCTCCATCTAAAAAAACTATGCTGTCATGGATGTAATAGGATAGTTTGTTTAAAATCTCAAAGTGTAGTGAAACAGAAAATCAGAATGAAACTGGGGTCAGGCTGGCCAAAAAGCTTCCAGGCCTCTGTTGGCCAACACTTTAAAGTTCATGGTTTTAGCACAGAAAACTTGCATGAGAAAATGATCTGCAGCTTTATAATTATTTTGTTGAAGATATGAATATAGTGTTATATATTCATAGCTATAGTTTCTGTCTACCCATCTCACCTCACCTCACCACACTTCATATTTCATACCTAATGGAACTTAAGCAAAATATAGTATCCATATTTGTATGGCCAATAATGTGTTTTTCATGCATGAGGAGTGTAGTAGTTCATAGTGTTCTGCAAGCTCCGATAATTCTGTATTTTTGTGCAACATTTAGATATGAGGAAATATTTTTCCTCCTTTTTAAATTTTTGGAGAATATTTTGAAATTAGATATTGATTACATTGGATGCAGATGACGGCATTTAGCATCTGTGTATATAGATATTGCATCCACCCCTTTACCAAAAATGGACTCTTCCAGCAACCAGTTTGCTTTGAAAAATTCCATTATTTTTTTTTAACTAAAAAAATGATGGTAATTTTGGAAACCACATTGTTACAATCAATTTAGAAATTATAAATCAGTGAATGAAATGTGTAAGTTTTGAGCATTTCTTTATACCTTAAAATCAGTAGTGAAATACAAGCTGGGATGGGGGTGGAAACTATAGATCATGAATGTTACCTACTGAAAATAATTTTAAGTCTATTGTATGGTACTTGCTTGTAAATCCAGTTGGAAACAGAACATGAACTGTCATCACATAATGCGCTGTCTGATCTGGGTATAAGCTTTTTTTATTGATAACACCAATCAAACGGAATAAACCCAGATTTGTAGGTGCCTTATATATGATGGCAGATCTGGTTCAATGCAGCTTTGACTTGTTCCCAACTACATTACATTCTCATGCTATCTCTAAACAAATGGCTGGTATATAATAGACCTTTATGATTCTGTTGTGATAATATACAGTGAGGCTTGTTGTTTGTTGTCAAATACTCCATGGCAGTAGCTCAATGGAGTGATCACCTGGGCATCCCTGTCCATCCTTTTGTCCATTCACACCAGGATTCCTTTACTAGCAATTTCCTCTCTTTAATTAACATGGGGTCCTAAAAAAAATTCTGTACATGAACTTTTCTCCGGTCATAATAAAATGCAACTCGTTCCATGTTAAGCTCCATAAGCCCATCTTGCAAAGAAGAAATACTTTGAAATGTCTGAAGCTTGTGTGATCTTTTTTCATCTTTTTAAAATTAAACAAATTAAAACTGAAGATTCAATTTGCATTCTTGTACCTAAAATTGAATTGTCATTTATAATCTTCATAGAGTTATGATTTTCTGTTAACTTCCTTTCTCCATTGAACATTTTAACAGGCAGAATTATATTTTATTACAGGCACGCTCCGCTACACTTTACGAGGAGCACCACGTGGTGGTGGCCAGTGGAGCTTTGGCTCTGGTCGACTTGGGGCACAAGGACCAAGTGCTGTAAGTAGTGTTCGTGTCAAGGGTCGGCATTTACTGGACCATGAGGGTCTCACATGCCTCTTAATTCTCCTGTTTGTAGATGAGCCCAAAATCAATACTGGGCGCCTTCACAGGGTATTGAGAAACCTATGCTACCATGGACCAACCCGAGCATGGGTAGTAAAGTCTATGCTTTCTATCTTACAAAGGACAGGAGAGTCTAAGGATATAGATGAAAAAGATAGAAGCAAATCTCCTGACAAAGGAAAAGGTAAAAGGTCTGCTCAGCCCATGCAGACTGATTCTTCTGCGACTACCAAGTCTGATATGAAAAATCAGGGCTCCTGGTTGTCCATCAGTCTAGAAGCTGCTTTAGGTTGTCGAGCTAATGTCTTCCAGGTTCAGAGGCCCTCAGGAAGGAAGCACACTGCCAGCACAAACAATGCTGTGATAACAATTCATCCCCAGGCCTCACCTGTGGTATGTAGACATGTTTTAGATGCATTGATTTCCCTGGCTAAAATGTTCCCCTATCAATTTCTGCCTGCTAGTGCCTCAAAGGCCAAGGAAATACAAAAATGTGATTCAGAGAAGGAAAAGCAACAGACACCAGGGACAAGTGGAAGTCTCAAAGTTAGTGCCAAGTCTGACAAACTAGATGTTAAAATGGACATAAAGGATACAGACTTCTGGGAGCTGTTATTAAAGCTTGATTCAGCTTCCAGTAGTAAAAAGGGAAAATCACTTCAGAAGTTTCATAGTTCTACAAGTTCAGAAAATGAATCTTTATCCAAAGACTATGATTCTGCACCAATAGGTCACTTGATGCTAATGCTCTCCCATCCTGTGATCAAACGTAGCCAGCTTTTGACTGACAGATTATTGCGCCTTCTTGGATTGATATCCACAGGTCTATCAGATTCACAGAGATTCTTACAGCCAACAACTACTACGGTAGGACGCATTCTGAGAACTGTTTACACATATGCAACTGCACCTAGTACTCAAAGGGCAACGACTACCACTACTTCAACCAATTCGTCTCCAGCATCTTCCCTTCTCCCTGCAACCTTAGCACCAGCAAGGAGACCATCAGTGGGTACAGTGGCCAATTTAAGAGCCATGTCTACAGCTGTGGCATCATCAGAGTCTACACAAGAGAACAAAGAAAAATCTAAGGAAGAGAAAAAGAATGAAGGTAAGTTATCTTATTAGTGATAAGAAGTTTCAAAAGAACATTGTTGTCACATCAGCTGTTCAAGATATTTTGTTTGTATCATGGTACTTCCTGTCCCCTATGTACTGATGTGCAAACTAATAATTCATTTAATCGAAACAAGATGTTGTCAGTGTGCCCTTCCATCAATTACAGGATAGCATTTTTAACTATTATCAAATAATGAGGTATGTTAAAGCCCATTTTTTCAGACATATTGTATATTTCAATTTTTTTATTATTTTTTTTTTTTACGAAGATCAGTTTGCTATGGTTGGCAGTAAAACTACATTTTCATTAATACTCAACTTGTTGAATATGCCTGTGACATAAATGATATATATGGGGAAGACTGTTCAGTATTTAACAGGTTGTATATCCATGAAACTTGAAACCCTATATCAGGAATGAAATTGTTGCTGCTTATCAAAAAATTATCAGTAGTAGTTAACAAAGATGGCATAAATATTTTCATGAAAGGCAGTGATTCAGAGCATGTATCACCTTTGTTTTACCAAACTAATTGGGTTGTTTTGCTTTGTGTACTTGACCAACACATATTAGCTTAATGGACTCTCCCAGAACAATTTTCAAAGGATTAGCACATCACATCACCCAAGCTATTCTCAGCTAATTAAGTAATCTGTGAAATGGTAGTTGTTTATCTCTGACCAGCTTTGACTTAACTCTGTGATGACCTGTAATGGTTTTACATAGGCTTAAAGCAGGACTCTACTGTGTTATACAAATTACATACATATTGATGTTCAAAAGATCTCTCTCGATCTCCCTTTTTTAAAAAAAATATTGCTAACATTACTAAATATTAAGATTTTCACATGACACGTTAAGTTACTGTCTGTTAACAGATTTTGTTTATTCACAATAACTTGATTGTCCACCAACTAACTAGCAAATTTGTGGATAATTGGCACCTGGCAGTCTTTCCAGCAGCCTTGACTTTCCAATATTTCTCCTTTTTTTAATTTAAAATTACCCTCCTATCTCTGCTTTTGTTTTCTTCAGTTTTATTTTGGAAAAAGATTTATTTAGCAAATTAGATAGGGTCTCAGCTGTGGATCAGGATGTCAAGATGATACAGCCAGTCTGGACAGCTACAGTAGGATATACAGAGCATGCTTTTGTTCAGGTTTACAAAGGAAAGTCAAGTAAAAGTTGCTTTTTTTCTGTAATATAAATAAATTTCATCATTTTTTTCTTCGTAAAATATCATTACTTTTTCCCCAACTTTTTGTGATAAAAAGTAGCCTTACCTTATCCTTACCTTTTTTGCAAAGGGTTGCTGGAAAGACTGAGTTTGGTAGGACCCTATCAATTTTGCGCTCAAAATTTAAAGTCTTCAAAAAAAATTTAAAATGGATTGACTGAATGAAGAAACATAGTTTCTGCACAGTAACATGAGACTTCCATTATCTACAGTTATAAAATTTTGTGGATTGCTTGCAGGGTAAGAAGAACCTTACTGATTTTAAAGTCCAAAGGTTAAGGTTGCTGTGACAAAAAGAAGAAAACTAGTTTCTGCACAATATCTTTAGTTCATTATTATGTATCTTTGTTAATTTGACCAAAGTGCAAGTAATCTACAGAGTCTGGTTGAGGAATTAGGGTAAGAAAGAAGCCAACAATATATACACAATAATGGGTCAAAGTTTCTCGCTGAAATTTCATTCATGAAGACACACAAACAGTTGGATAAATCATGGGCTAATATTGAAAAACTTGAGATGTTTGCAGTTTATTCAGAATATTGGTCAGTTATATTTATATTTTCATGCCACTGTTCCCATCCAGAAATACAGGTATGGTAGTACTGTGTTTATCTGTTTCATTATGATATTCATTATATAATACTTGATACCTACATCTTCATTTTATTTAAATTTTTTGATAATTTAAAAATATTAAATGTTGCTGATTATAAATGGAAGTATCTGTTGTTTGCCATGGGTATTTACTTGCTTCTTTTTTTGTGCAAGTCCAAAAGAATCCTTATTTGTATATTGTATTTCCAGTACAGACAATGTTTGATGCACATTTTTTTAAAAAACATTTGTATTTCCCTTTGTTTTAAGTCTGATCTAATTCCTAAGTGATATCCCATGTCAGCTGCTATTATACATGAGGCAGTAAGCCCTTAGATTGTAAAAGCATCTGTTGTTTACTGTGGGTCTCTTCTAATGAGTAAACATTCATTTAATATGTGTATTTTCAAAACAAGCTGTATTTGTAATTTATTTTGTGTTTGCTGCATTCAAACTGATCCAATATAAATTTGCTTTTGTTGTGTTCTGATTCCCATGTTATATTTCTTAAATCATCTGCCAGTGCACATGGGACAATAAGCCTGTAGCTTGTAAAGGTAGCACCCACTCTCTTTTCCCAGTTTACAACACTTTCTATTGAGCTGCTAATGTGATGCATGTTCCATGCCCAAGTGTAGGTGCTGCTTTGAAGCAATTCAAGAAATCACAATGCATTACATTTATCCCTTAGCTTGTAAAGGCATCATTTGCTTGGTTTTCCCCAGTTGTCAATCCTTTGATACTTGCTCAGTACCAGTCATATAGTTGGTGAACTGAGTGCTTATTTTAATGTCCTGTGATAATGTTGCAGAATTGACATTCGTTCATTTGTGATGATCCTTTAAAAGATTTCATAATGTATATTATTTATTTGTTACTTAACGAGTTCCAAACTAAGTCTTTACATTAATAATGACCCAAGACAGTGACATTTATAGGATGCTGAGAGTCACAAAAATGTGGACTATCAGATTATTTGTAAAATGCTTGGAATGAATATGTTACAGGATACTGTGAATTACGTTTCTGGACTCTTTTCTTAAAGACAGCTTAGTGGATCTTTCAGTCAGAGAGCAATGTGTGGCCTCAGCTTTTATGAGGGTCATAGTCAAATTTTGTCATTAATAGTCCAGGATGAATGGACATAAATCAACAGCTAGTACAGGTATATGTGATAATGATTTTTATGTCAGAAGTAAAAATTAATGGAACTGAAAGAAAATAAGGATTTTCACATAATATTAGTTCTCTATCAAACTTTATTGGAGGCTTGCACTTAATACAAGGAAGAACCGAACCCCATCTTTTGGGGGTGCGGTGTCAAAAAGTCAAGGTCACTGACTAAATGAATAAATTGGTATAAGCACAAAACTTAAAAGTACTTAGAAGACTTAAGCATGGGACCAACATATTTTCACAATACTTCTGTTAGCTGTAGTCCATGCTTGATGCTACTGGAAATATTACTTTTTTTATTTTCAGATAAGAAAGAAGAAAAGGATGAAGCAGCTGTTTTAGAAAAACAATTGCATCTCGCTGTTCAGGTAACTTTACTTAATGTGATGGGTTTGCAAAGCATAAAGACAAAGACATAAACATCAGTCTGTAATTCTTATTGGTTGCTTATTTGAGCAATTTTAAGTTGTACTAGTCATAGACCAGAAGAGCATATGTTGTCCATGATCTGGTGTCCAATATCTGTCCATCCATTAACACAAGTTTCTTAACAATATTCCTGCAATATTACTAAGAGAATTGCAATGAAACTTTACACACACAATCACAGAATTGGTCTGGTTGGTTCTAAAATGAAAATGGTGTTGCTGAGACAGCTAATATGACTTCATGCCAGCCACATTGAAAATTTTTATCTTGTTATTTGAAGTTCTGAACTGAGAATTTGAATAGACATTTTCACCTAAAAAATCTTTTTATGATGTCTTTTGGGTACTGAATGAAAATGGTTCTAATTTGATATCCAATATGGCCATCACAACATACAGCTTGAACATCATATTATTACTTAAACATCCAGAAGAGAAAGTTATCTCAGCATGGGATTTTCCCTGGAAGATTTCTATGGTGTCGAGTTCGTCTTGAATCAAACTTGTCTAGATCAGTTAGCCAGCATGTTCAGCATAGCATCCATATTGTAAAATTACTGTCAAAAGTTCACGATGATGGGTTTTCACCAGATATTGTCTTATAATGTATTGTTGGTACTGATTGAAAATGATGCCGATCTGATACCAAATATGGCCACCATGGTGTCCATCTTGAAAGTCTTGCTATTGCTGTTCCCAAACTGATAGTCATATTGACATGGTTTTTAACAAAAGACTCCTGATCTATAGTGCTCCCTAATGGAAATGTTGCCCTGGTTTTATCTTGAATTCCTGATAGTTAGTCCCTTCAATCTCTTGTTAAAATTATGGGTTAAGAAATTACAGATCTTATAATTTTTTTTCCTTACATTGATATTTACCTCTTACAGGAAAGAAAATTTTATTTTGTTGAAACTTCAAAACTGTTCATGGAATGTTTGTTTCACCTATTTACAAACAAGAAATGATGGTAAGCGAACTTGGAGTTGCAGCAGTTTGTTAGGCAGGTACTGCTGACTTTGAGTGAATCTCTAATTGAAAAGCTTGAAAACAATTTATAGCATCCTGTACAAAGCAAAGTAGAGGCATTATTCTGCTGTTAACATTGGCATATACACACGCATAAAAGTGTGTGTGTGTGAGAGAGAGTTCTACTGACAGGGGAAACTTTGTGCCTGTACTTTATTTGTACATATTTTTGCAGTCTGTAGTTTTCTAGGCAATCAAAAAACTTCATGAGGTGATGCATTTTGACAAGTACTTAAATGTAACGAGATAAATAGGTTATTGTGATCCATATTTCATGCTTTAATTAAAACAATTATAAATATTTCTGTTCGTTGGGTGAGTTAAATGCCATTTTTCAGCACATGATAAACTATACATGGTGGCCAATATGTCTGATGGAGAAAAAATCCTGGGAAGAACCATTGAACCCAAGCTCACACAGGAGAGGAGTGTCTTAGACCACTTGGCCAGCCAGGACTCCGGTATAAAATTGTATGCATCTCTTCTAGTGGTAGATTATGATAATTGCTTTTGAAGCAGATTTTAAGAATACTATTGAATTAAAAAAAAACCCAGTTGAGTTTCATTATTATAGCTGTATTTGTCCTAGATCAGGAGAGCTTATGGGACGAGCTTTTGTCCGTCATCCATTAGCAAAAGCATGTTATCGCTACTACTTCAAAAGTACTTGGAGGATTGCCATGAAACTTTACACAGACATTCATCCCATGGTCTGTTTGGTCCTTGAGAAAACTTAATGCATCTTAAACATCCAGTATGGCAACCACAATGGCCATCTTGTAAAGTCTGTTATCACTATTCTTCTTGAATGGATGATCATATTAACATGGGGTTTTCATTGAAAGATTTCTTATGAATCTAGGACATCCTAAATCAGAATGGTGACAATCAGATGTCCAATATGGCTACCAAAGTAGCTATCATGAACGTCTTTCATAACTGCTGAAGAGAAAGTCATGTTGACAAGGTTGTCACCAGAAGACTCGTATCTAGTCTGTTATTAATGAAAATGATGCCAGTTGATGTCCCATATGTTATATGTTAGTGCTACTCCTCCTGAATGGATGTTCAGATTGATATGGGGTAGTCAGTTAAATTATTTTGATGTCTAGTTGGTTGTAAATGACTGATGGTCAGTGTGACCGCCAGAGTGAGCATCTTGAAAACACTTTTTCTCACTCTCCTCACTGCTACTACCATTTAGGCTGGTCATATCAACATTGTGCTATAAGTCTTCTTATCATGTTTCATTGTTACTAGAAATGAGTCCAGTTTTGGCCACAGTAGCAATTGTGCCAAAATGACATTCAGTATATCTACCACAGCATCTATTCTGAAAATTATTTAACCGGTATCACACAAGAATGTCAAAGATGTTTTCAGCCCTCCACAGAAGAACTGTTCATGAATTCCTGGAAATTCTGTTCAACCAGTAGAACATAAGTCCATTCAAGAGACTCCTGTCACCAACTCTTACCATCCTTGTCCTTTGTTGTGATAGAAAAGAATGATCTCTTTTTTTATATTTTTTGAAAAGTTTTTATTATACTCAGTTACATGACTGTTTTGTTGTCAAGATCACCTTAGTCCCAGTTTATTTTCTACATGATAAATAATATTTACACTATATGGTACTTTTTACTCAAGAACAAACATAGACCGCATTGAGAATGAGGTAATAGGCTCCATGTCAATACCCTCATTACAAGTAGTGCATTACTGAGGGATTTATAGTGAGGGACCAATGAACGTAGTAGGTCCCATCAAGAAAACTGATCTGATGTGTGCATTTTGAACTTTAACACAGGTCCTCACATCAAAATCCTGCTCAGAAGAAGGCTTAGAAGATGCCACTAATTTACTGCTGCAGCTGTCCAGAGCCAACAATTCCACAAGAATTGCAGTGTTAAAGCTGCTCCTGGATGGTGGTTGGGAGCTTGGAATGACTGTGTGCTACCACATCAGGTGAGAAGTTAGGGAAAGACCAATTTGATAGGAATAATTTGTTTTGCCTGCAGAGCACAGGATTAGCATGTTTTGTATGTACTGCAGTAATAGGTTTCATTCCCAGTTTCACATGTGAAGGTTCCATTTTGACACAATAACATTAAGTTGGAATTGGCTGTTTGCCAATCCTTAAATCAAGTAACATTTGCTGGTCTGACACATAACTTTGTAGCAGTTGGAGAGATTTACATAATACTTGGCCTAAGTGTATATCTTGACTAGAAGGTGTGTCGATATACCATAGCCAAACCCAACCACTTCAAGGTAATCAAAAGGGAAAATTTAAGTTTTGATGGTGTTTTGTTTTGAGAAAGTTTTTAACTGCTGTAGATAACTGAATGACACTTAAGCCATTGATGTATCATGGATAGCTGGTGTGTCACACACCATAGCCAAGCATCTTTTCTCGAGATGATAGTCACAGCAAAAGAAAATTTAACTCTACTTGTATCCTTGTATGGAGAAAAACCACCAAAGATACTTCACTGAAACTTTAGTGGCACAAAATTGTGGTTGCAGCATGGAAAAAATAACTTGTCCTTGTTTTGAACTTAACTTTTGAATCATCAAAGATACTTTAATGAAATTTCTTGCACATAACCATACACTCTGCCATAATGACAAAGTTACAGCTGGAAAACATTTAAATTGATGATCTTTATCCACACACAAGTATTATCTTTAAACCAAAGAAGATATTTAATGAAACTTTAGCCCATTATATATTTTGGCTTGAGAGTGTGTCTCACATTGAGTCATACCCACTAGTTCAAGATCAATTGATGGAAGTCCATGCCCGTTTTCATTATACAGGCTTCTTCTTCTTGACTCTTACAGGTATTTTAATGAAACCAAGGTCCACACCTTAATCTTACATGAATGATTTGGCATTCGATATTGATGTTCAATCTGTAATTCATATTGCACAAACCAAAACCATATTGCACATATGAAATATCCATATTATACACCCAGCCTGGAAATCCTTGTACAAGTTAAAATATTAAATATTAATCTGCTTTAAAAATAACAGCAAATGATTTATTATATTTTTTAATTTTTAAAAAGGATGACAAAAACCATCTTTAATTTAAGAATTGCAGTTATATTTGATGAAAATTGCTGCTTTTGACCATGGGAATAATAGAATACCATAAGTAGTTGGGCAAGAATATCTTGTACAGTGAGTTTGCTGATGATGTGCAGTGTGACTTTAGAGAGAGATTTGCTACTGAAATCTTGAATTAAAAAAAATCTAATTAAAATAAGAAAGACTCTTGAGTCATGTCAAGATTCAAGGCATGGTTAGAAATGCTATACTTTTTGACAAAATTTTACCCCATGTTTAATTCTCACAAAACATTCCATAATGTATATCATCTGAAATACCAAACATAGCTAAATTCCATTTAATCATCAGTTTCAAAACAAATCATCTGCTGGATTATATTTAGGAGCAAGTTTAAGTGGAGGGTCTTACAAATTGTCTGCTAAAATTCCAGAACAATCAAATTTGTTCTAGTAAATCTGATGATAAAACTGAAAAGAATTTGCAACATAGGCTAGTACACAGAGCAGCAACTGCTTTTATTGTGACCCAAATTAAGCAAATTGCATCCATTATGTAGTGTTAGCATGATCATTGGGGGACAATGAGGGAAAGGTATGTCTACATTTTATGTTCTTGTGACTGTTAAAGTAGAAAATTGAAGTAAACGGATCGATACTGTGATATTGTTTAGAATTTTTTTGTTAAAATAAATCTAGTCTGCATGTTATAAAGAAAAAGTTTGATTTCTTAATTCTGTACATAAATTATCAATGATTTTGTTGATTAGTTGAGAGTTTAAATGTACTGTAAATGAATGAGCTTTCTGTATAAACATGACTGTATTGAATTACTGTTAGCCAGAAATTTGCCTTGAAATATGTTTCAAAGTAAAATGTATATTCAGTAACTCTAATGTAAGAGAAGGGGCCACCTACTTCCAAAACCTATGTTCTGTTTGAGAAGCTAGGAAAACATTCACTTGCCTGTGACTGCAGGTTAAATCCATTCAAGAGTCCCACACAAAATTTTTAACATTTCGAATCTAAAGAGTAAATCCATATTTAAAATATAGACAGAGCAATGAAGCAACTACACAGTTGATACAGGCTTAGCCATATTTGAAAACGCCAAAATGCTTAATTAAATTTTTTACAAGTATAGATAAAAGAATTACAAGAATGTATGAATAAAGAGAGGATATGTTATAAATAGAAAACCCACATGTCTTTTTTTCTGAGTCGGGTGAAAGAACTCTTTTGATACAGCATAGGAATATAATCGTGGTCTGACAGCCTTGATTCCAGCACCATATCAGGCTTGTTCTTTCAACCCACTTGGAACAAAACGCGTATGTAGTTTATTCTGTGGATCAGACCAGGTCTGCTACATTATCATCTATATGCAGGCATAGTCACACTGTGGTGAACTATGTACGTGTGAAAGAAGGCTCTTTGTACAAGTTAAAAACAGGCTAAAATAACTGGCAAGCAGTTCCAAATAGGGATGTCTGTGGGGAAGAGGGAACTTGTATAGGTGTCCACAAAAGAATATGGTACACTATATCTGTTGACATGGCTTCTGGTTGATGTTTCTGCAGGGATCAAGTACGCTTTGGTATTTTATCCAGTTGGTTAATGATCCAATATATAATGATGACTTTATTCTGTTGACATAGGCATCACAAATCTTCCCACTGAAGGTGGTTGTGACACTACTGTTTTGTCTTTAGTCACTGTGATAAAATCTTTCTGCCCACTTCTGGACTCTTTCCTGGTTTGGCTGCATTGGTTTTGGTGTGTGTGTCCCATACTCAAGAAGCATATTCAAGCTGTAGACATAGAGGTGTCTTGTAGCAGCAAGCCTTGATGTGTTTTGGGCAGGATGTTCTCAGAATAACCCTTTGGGTTACAGAGTCTGTGTGGCAGTTCCAAGATAGTTTGCTGTGTGTGCAATGCCATTAATTGTGGGAAAATTAAGCCTTGAGATATATTGATATTAGCCAATCGTGTGCTGAAAAATGGCGTTAAGCCCAACAACAACAACATATTGATATTAGAGAACTGTATACCCTCAGGCTTCTGTGAACCTGATCTTTTACATTTCTGTTCACCTAGTGACATCTCAAAAAAAGGATTAATTGTAATGTTACATTTTAATGTCTTTCAGCATAACATTGGTCACAAAAATGCCATGCGTACTATGTTAAATGCTCAGTTTTTAAGGGAAGGAGGTGCTTGTATGTGACACTGGTACTAATATATACTGTTCTGTGGAAGAAATGGGCTGTTTAGATGCTTTCAAGTTAAATGTTTGAGCTGTACAACTAAAATTAAATCCTACAGTAATAATGCCTGCTTGGTCCTTATGGTTCTGTCTTGCAGTTAGGTATTCCTGAAAGCAGGACAGGTGCAACAAGCACAATGGAGAGAATGTTGGCATATTTCCATTACTATGCCTGAAATTTATTTATTATGTGCACTACCTAAAGCAGAGGGCATATCAAAATGGCTGCACCCATGAGCTTGAGAAGTAAATTTAAACTAGTGCCAAGTGCACAAACTTTAGTAGTTATTAAAATAGTGAAAATTAAATTTGCCAGAGTATCCAATATGAAAAAATGAATTGTAAAACATAAAAGTTTGATGTGTTTTGGATGACTTGTGGTTCATCCTTTTTCAGACATTGATGCCAGGCTATGACCATGTATTTAATTTAAAATTTTACTAAAACTCGTATCATTTTCTGGAAAACATATTAGTAAGATAACCTGATGCCAAGGTAGCATTACACAAATTTTCCTTTTGCAAATTCTTTATGTGGTCTAGAAGTCAAGGTTGCAATCTGTTTGGCTGGGTCCTTCTTAAAATCTTTGATGTCAATCTTTTCATTCATCCAGGAGTCTTTTGCTGGAGCTGAAAGGGATAAAATGTAAAGAAACTGAGAATGATGATTCAGAGGAGGGAAAAGAAATGGACATATCACCAAGTCAGCCAAGTGGTAAAGGAGTCATGGAAGATAGGTGGGTCCAAAATGCAATCTTTTCTTTCATCTATGATTAATCAGGAATAGGTGGCTGGTTGGTGTCACATTGTCACTCATAATCTGCCTTTGTTTGACATAGACTCAGAAACTTGTATTAAATTTGTTCTATAAACCTATAATTTTGTCAGAATGTACTGATTTTATATTCCTAGTTAATGTATTATATTGAAGTGACAGTCAAAGATAATAATTGTCCTAATATCCAGATCTTTGTCTGTAAGCTGCTTGCTCAAGGATTGTGAGTTATACTTACAATTCTTTGATCAAACATTCATTGGGAAAATTTGTTAACAAATACATGCCTTGTATAGTTGCTTATAAATAAGTCAACTGGACAACCAGATCTGTTATCATGCATTGGTATATCTGGGTCTGTTTCGTTGGGACAGTTTTGACCATGATCTGCTGGTGCATTATGTGATGGAAGAATGAGGGTTTGTAGTTGGACTCAACTTGTGAGTATATATAGGGATAAATGTCACAAATATCTTGTATATATGTGTATGTATATATATATATATATATATATATATATATATATATATATATATATATATATATATATATATATGCATTAAGGTCAGTATAATCTCAAGATAAGAATAAAATGTAGCAGAATGTAAATCGTGTAAATCCACACTTAAATGTTTATTTTCAGGTTTACACCTGGGACCAAGATAATTGTATCAGCACCTAAGAAAATCAAAGGTGGTCGAGAGCTGCAACTTCCCTCCATGAATTTGTTCACCAGCAAGGCATCAAGTCAGCATTTCTTCCTTCGAATTCTAAAAGTTATTATTCAGCTTCGTGAAGCAGCCAGGTCAGCAGGCAAGAAAAGCAACAAAAGGAAGGGTATGTACAAAGCTTAGATATTCACTGACATTTAGACATTAGGTTATAGAAGTGTTTAGATAAGAATAAACAATGCAATTTTATTGTCATGATATTTATTTGACCTACCTACAAACACTTGTGTCAAGTTTAGTGTTATGATCTCATTAGCATATTTATGATGACTCAAGACTACCAGACTTTGAAAAGAAATGTAACAGTAGCAAATTCATGAGATTTCTCGGCCACACATCTGAGACATTGGGGTCACTCATTCTGTTGGTAGTGGAATCATCAACATTATGATTTTGGTTTAAATTGTAGTCCAAAGGACAGGGTCACTGAATAAAAGACAACTTTTATATTCCTTAGTAACTTTAGTGAAACTTTGTTGATTGCTTACACACGAAATGTGGAAGAGTGCTATTGATTTTGAGGGTCAAAGGTCAGGGTCATTGTTGCACAATAAAAAAAATGGGCTTTGCAGAATAACTGTTATTTTACATTTAATTCCTTGACCAAACTTTGTGGATAACTTGGCTATAATGGTTTTGAAAAAATTGATTCTCGAGTGTAAAAGTGTGCTTATAATGAAACCTGTTAAAGATTCAATATGGTGACATCAACTCAATTTGCAATTTTCTTTATGTGTGACGCCAATAAAAGTTGTGGCCTACCTTTTTCTTTCAAGTCTTTACTTTTGTAATTTTTTTTGTGTTTAGTTCGTTTAAATATGTACTACAGAAAGTTGAAACACATCTGATTGACTCGTTCTCTGAGCACTTTACCAATGCTTTGTATCCTCCACTGGCTTAACCATTCATTCCAGAATCAAGCACAGAAATCTGCTCAGTGTTGCATTTCAACTAGTAGTATCATCCGCTCGGCTGGCTTACTGGTTAGAGCGTCTGCTTGGATGCAGGAGGTTGTGGATTCAATCCCAGGTAGAGTCATACCAAAGACTTAACAAAAATGGTACTAACAGCTGTCTCGCTTTATGCTCGGCATTAAGAGGTTAGTGTTAGGACTGGTTGACCTAGTGTCAGGATAATGTGACTGGATGGGACATCATGCTACATGTCTGCGGCATAATGCCCCAGTGCTAGACATCACTATAAACTGCCACACTGCAGACATCGTAGCAATATGACTGGAAAATTTTTAAAGCTACATTAAAAATTATAAACGCCAACTAGCAATCTTAATATTCCAACTATCAAAACCACATCCTAATTCCAACATTCATTGCATACTGACCACTCTTGTGGCCTTTTGGTCAGAGCATCCATCTCAGATGCTGAAGGTCATGGGTTCAAACCCCAGCCAAGTCAAACCAAAGACTTATAAAACTGGTACTAACAGCTGCCTCTGTTGCTCATCATTAAGAGGTAAGTTTTAAAACTGGTCAACCTGGTGACAAGATAATGTGACGACTTTGTGGGCCATGATGGTACATGTGTTCGGCATTATGCCCCAGTGCTAGACATCATTATAAATAGCCACACTGCAGATATTGTAGCAATGACTGAAAAATTGTTAAAGCTATGTTAAAAATCACTAGCTCGCTCATTCACTTTGCATCCACACATCAGAGCAGTTGACACTGTTTAGGCTTGATATATATGTCAAGAGTTGATGTGGAGCACAGTGGATTGATTACCCTTAGCTAGTGAAGAAGGAACAACTTGTATTTGTTTTTATATTTTGTATTTGCTGTTAACACTTTTTGTGCTGATTAGTTGAAGTACTGATTTTATTTATATTTGTCTCTTTCATAAGCCCGATCTGTTGATTGAAAATTCCTGAGTTTTTTGTGGTTGTCGGAACTAAAGCCCTTTGTTTTTCCAGTTTGATCGAGCTGTGGATTTAATATTTGGATGCTTGCATTATACAGTTGATAACTGCTTGTGATCATGCCACACATTTAGCATGTGTTCATTTGTGGCCACCATTTAATAATATTCAGCAAATATTATATAATCAGTGTGTCATGATGGCCCAAAGTCTCTGTCCACATTAATTTGTTTTATTGGTTAACTTGGTCATTTGGAAATCTTACTTCATTAATTGATGAACTTAAGCAGTTTAATGCAAAAGAGTAAAAGTTAATAATGTTTACGATATAGCACAAAAGTTGAAGTTGGAAGCTTAGCAAAGAAACAGAAACTGCTTTGAAAATTTTAAATTTGGTATTTTCAAGAACTTGGTGCATGATTGACACAAGATCAGGTGATCTGTTGAGAATAAGGATAAGCATCTGAAGAATATTTGTCTAGTAATTCTCATATAAATGATGAATTTAACATGTCAACCCTTATGGAATTCAGTGGATTTTATAACAGAAGATTGGACAAAATATTAGTTGTCATTTTGATTGCAACTTGCTCCACTCAGTAATATTCTATTTCTTTTTTTATTTATCCATCCATCCATTCAGTAAGTTAGCTTTTTTCTTTTTTTATTTGCTGGACTCATTTTTTTCCTACATTATGTTTTCAAAAGTTGACACTTTTTTGAAAATGTCCTTATCTGATAGACTTTAATCCTGGACACTGTTTTCAGTATCTCAGGAATTGGGACACATTGCAGAGGCCATGTCACTTCAAGAAGCAGAAGCAGAAACCATTTTGCAAATAGTTCACCGCCGGGAGAACCGTGCCCATGCAGGAGGAGCACGAACAATGTCTCGAGAGGCAGCACTTCAGGCTTCAGGTCAGGCATTGGAGATCACACAAGGCCAGGAATCTAGTCGGAATGAGAGGGCACCACCATCAGCAGGTCAAAGAAGGGAGTCACCAATGGAAACTGATAAACCTGGTAAGAAATCAGGGATGTACCTCTCTGTTAGACTTGCACATTTTGTTTGCATTTGTTGCAGCTGCCTTTGCATCATGCTACAACATGACATTGCAGACCTGCCAATCCTATAATTTAACGCAAGTCCTATGGAAAGGATCTTACAATATGGACTCTTGAAATAGAAGCCAAATCTGGATACTTGTTTGATTCAAATCTAGGTTTTGTACGAGATTTATTGGATTTGGTTAGGGCACCAAAAAATGGCATCCAACAAATGTTCAGGATGAAAGGGACAATAACTGTCTAAAATGGTTTTAATAGTAAAGAAGAATGGTTGGCTGATTTTGAAGACTTGGCAAACACCAGGCAGGAAGTTGGCTGTTAGCATTCAGATACTTTTGAATTCACCACTGACAAAAAGGTGACCGCTGTAGTTACCTTAGTGGTTAGAGAATCTGCCTAGGATATGGGCAGCTACAGGTTTGAACCCTGGATGAGTCATACCAAAAACTTGTATAAATAGTAGTAACAGCTGCCTAGATTGGCACTCTGCATTAAGAGGTTAGTGTTAAAACTCGTTGGCCTGATGTTAGGATAATGTGATTGCGGGGGACATGATGCCCCAGTGCTAAACATCACTATAAACTGCCACACTGCAGACATCATAGTAATATGACTGAAAATTTTTTAAAGCTGTTAAAATTCCAGATCACACATACACTGACAGGAAGGTACATTCAAAACAATCTATACTGTAAATTTCAGCCAGTTACTTGTTAAATCTTCAGAATCAGCGAATAAGCAATATATAATGCACTTAATGAAATCAGAAAATTGATCCATTTTTTTTATTACAGTAGCATAATTTGTTATGTGCTAAAAATTTGATAAGCTTGCAAGGTTGAAAATTTTTGAGGGTTAGAAATCTCTTCTTTGTCCTTTTCTGTTACAATTTTTATCCCTGTCCTGTCCCCCCTCTCTCTCTCTCTCTCTCTCTCTCTCTCTCTCTCTCTCTCTCTCACACACACACACACACACACAAGTATGATGATGACCATGAACCTGCATAGGTTTACATGTTCTGGACTGATGTAGTAATATGAAATATGTAGTGTTCATCAGTATAGTACTGTCAGTTAAAGGCTCAGTTCAAAACAACACACACCTACAAAAATTAAATGTTCGGTACCACATGAATTTGCTGTGTTAATTGTAATCTATAACTGTAACTAAAGTGGGATGATTAAGTATACACTATAGCTGACACCCTGTAAGAGATGTGCTGATATTGGCTTGGTGATAAAAATAGGAAGTATTAACACAGACTGCTACAAGTTACTAGTTACACTATTTATAAAATAGACAGAGAAACTGATCTTAGGATGATTCTCAATTATAAAAATGAATATGTGTACCTTAAACCTTAACATGTGCTAGTAAATAATTAAAAAATGACTTTTTTTAGTCTGAAAGTTTTCCAAAAGTTAGATTTGGCCTGTATATCTTTCTCAATATCCCACATGGCCACATCCAAAACACAACTCATGTGATTAAAGGATCATAAATATAATTATATTTGTAATAAACCAAATTAAATTATGATCAGTTTTGTACAAAAATAATTTTTGTTTTTGTAACACAAAAATTAAGACATGCATCAAGTATCCTTAATTTTGTAGCAAGATTACTGAGGAATTTCTGTACATAACATAATGAAGAAAACAGCAAGAGTACAGTTATAATGTAAAAGTACCATGATAATCTACCACTGATAAAAGGTGCTGCTGTATTTCAGCAATATATACTTCTGAGTCTTAATTATTAAAGATTTTGATTTATTTAAATCGCAAAGGATTTATCTCATATTTAGAAGTAATGGGAAAAGCACTACTCTAGTAGTTCATTCATGAAGTTTAACCAGGTTAACTTTTTTTGTGATTTTTCTTGCAATGAAATGGAATGATTTTCTAGGTAAATTATAAGCTAGGGAAGTGCTACACATCAGGATGAAAAATTGCAGTTTACTTGAAGGATTACACAAACGGGATAATCAGGTTTGCATTTTACAAAGCACTAACCCAGATTCTTCTTTCCTAGGATTTGTATTCCAAGCCATGGGCTCAAAAAATGCAAGAGTTCTACCCCCACCCAGGTCTATTATTGCTCCTTGACTTGGACATGGTCAATGAGCTTTCCCTAAAATTTACTTAGTATCTCAATCAGACTAGAGAGCATAAGGAGTCTCCTCCACCCACATGTGTGAGACCTTTTGTCTCCAAAGGTATTTAAAGCTTTCACACGTGTGCCTTGCCTCTTAAATCTCCCACCTTCAATGCAACTGCAGACACCACAAAGGGTTTGCCCAAACACAGCAAAAACAACCATTGAGCTGCTTCTCTGGAGATGAAATCCTTCCATAGTTTCCAAGAACCTGAGAGACCAACAACATGGGTTCTTCATGTCAACTCTGCTCAACCAGCTATGCAGCATTGTCAACCTTACCACCTCCAGGGACTTTTAGCCAAGCATAGCAGATTACTATCCAAGAACAAAGAATATTCTGGTAGACATTCTGTCCAGGAAAGGCAAGGTAGTAATCACGGAGTGGTATAGTTGCCATTTATATCTCTCCAGTTCCAGATCAGACAGTTTGGACAATGAACGGTCTCAGTCTACGGTGGACCTGTTTGCTTAACCTTTGTTCCAGTACTTACAGAAGTAAGGACTTCCACTGCTCAGCTCATCTTGATAGCTGCTTTGTGGCCCCAATTCTCATGGTTCAGCAATATTCTCAACATGCTGATGGACAAGCCCTAGACATTGCCTTAGGGGAGGAATCTTCTGTCTCTGTCACAACAGTCAATTGCATTGCCATATTCCCTCATCTGTATTGCCAGATTCCCTTATCCCACCATACTATTTTTTCATATGAGTAGTCAGAGATGAGGACTAATTATGGAGCAGGGATTTTGACAGTAGACTAGGTCAGATATGGTCTTGGTTCTTTTCCGAACTCACTTTAGAGGTTAATCCATGGTAGGATAAATTTTTATTATAAGAGCTACGGTAATTCCACCCTTGCATAACAAAACTGTTCATTACTGCCAGATAAGTATTACATGATTATGATTCATTTTATATACACATGCACACCACAAACAAAAAACTATACAGTAGCTAATGGTACCCTGCAGTTACTGTTTATGAAGGGATGATTCCACATATTGATTTGAGATATATAAGCCAATGTGTTCTTCATCAAATGCTTGGCAAAATATAAAATATTTGGAATGAAAACCTCGCATCCAAGCTACAGTAATTTGAACCCACCATTGGAAAGTGCAAACTCTTAAGTAGAATAAATCTAAGAGGCGAGTTGATATTGTGCTATTTAATACACACATGCCAGTCATGCATGCCTCCTGAAGAGTTTACCTGGACCAGAGTGCATACAATGCCAGTGTCAATTGCTAGTAGAACACATTATTGTTAGGTGTACCGACTTCCACCCTGTTAGGCAAAATATGCTGATGTTAATTTCATGCAGGAACTTTTTAAAGATCTGCCACTAGAGTACACCACTCCCTCAATTACTCGCGAACATCGGGGTCCAAAAACATCGACCGCGATATAAGCGAGGGCGCAAGTTATCGGGGACCTATAACAAAAAACAAAACTAACAAAGGGATCGATGTATAGGCAAAAGGGGGGTGGGGTGGCTTGACATGTTACAGTGTTGAATACTAAATTAATAATCGTGCTAAGATTAACAGTGAATAATATATCTTCATATCAGTGTACTTTGTTTAGTTTTTTCCTCATAGAGTAACATTAATTTCAGGATAACTTGCAGTATATTGATCATCAAAAAATTCCATGTAGTTTCCATTCGCTTAGCACGTGTATGACTCACGTTGTGTACTACGTCAATAATTTTTGCTGTGAATGGTATGCATTCTAGATTTATTGTTTCATCCAAAGTGATTTGTTTTTAAATACAAAAGATCAACACATTTCGAAAAACAATGTCGATCGAACGATGTTTAGACTTTTATTTCGGTAGAAGTAAAATAGAAGAAAAAAATAAATTTATATGGGTTAAACATTACCAATACAAATTTAACGAGTCTAAAAATTTAAAACGATACAAATTAGAAAACGATACAAATTAGAAAACGATAACACTTGCGGTTTGTGACACGTTGCTGTGTGAACCATGCGTACACAGCATCATCTAATTCGCTATTGCTTGCAGTCAGTGCTCGTTTTCGTTTCATCCCTTCATCTCAATTAGCATCATGTGAGTAATTTCTAAATTTCGGCTCATCCTTAAGCCAACCTCTAAATGTCGACTCGGCAATTTTTAGTTCATTGCAAATTTTTTGATCTCGCTTCGTCCTTATGAACATTATCTATGATGCATAGCTTTTCAGTCACTATCTCCGCCTTTTGCATAAATCATTTGCTCTCCATGGTCACATTTACAAATGATTAGGATACATTACTAATATTATATACTTGAATGATATTAATATCTAAAATGTGAAAACATTTTCGATTGGTCAAGTAAAGTGAAATTTGATAATGGTAAGGAACGTAAGCTCCTCTTGGTATGCTTTTGAACTTTATTTTATTTTACTTGATTGATTTGATACAAAAGACATATTCAAAGTGATAAAACAACACCAGTCTCTTTTAATTGATTCTTTTATTGCAACAAACACTTCCCCAAGTTGTCGATTGAAACAAAGCCGGCATGTAATTATGTACTCCCGGGTTTCCCTGTGACGGTCGACTGACTCTTTTCATGTTTTCATATAAGATAATAGATATGTAGTGATTATAGCGTTGGGACGAAATTAAAGGATTATAATGTGAATTTCACCTAGCCAGACGTTTAATTGGTGTTTATTTCATTGCAACAAACACTTCCGGAAGTTGGGGATCCAAACAAAGCAAGCTTGTAATTATGTTCTCACGGAAGTACTCACCGGTTTTTGTGACAGTCGACTGACTCTTTTCATGTTTTCCTTCATAGAAGAGAATTGGTATGCTGCGATTATAGTGGGGAGACGAAATTAAAGGATTTTAAGGTGAATTTCACCTAGGAAGACATTTAGTGTGTGTTTATTTCAATCTCTGTTGCCACATGTTAGCATTTATCAGAATTTTTCATTGAGCGCTGTTTATTTACAGTGTATTGACAACTATTTCTCTATTTAAAAAAAAACTAACCTAATATGTGATATCTTATTAGAAATTGCAAATTTCACAATATGGATTCTATCTTTACGGGCAATAATCACCATTTTCGATGATAAAAACGAGCTATATATCAAGGTTAAATTTACCATTTCTTATCACGACTTTTTCACGTTCAACACATTTTAAAATATATATTCTTTGGGAAAAAAATCGGTAGCCATGCCGGACACCGCGTTATAAGCTGGTTCGCGAGTTATCCGGGCGCGAGTTATCGAGGGAGTGGTGTGTATTTACCTCATTTTAACTCTGCGCTTTGTCTTTTAATTAAAGAATTTTTACATCTGTATCTTTAAGAGTATATATTTACTTTCTGTGGGATTATCATCATAAATTTTCTAGCAAATTTAACATAAAAATAACTTTTAAATGAACTATATTGCCAGGATTGTGTTGATGTACCATTAAACCCTATTCATACCTGCTTGAGAATGAATGCATTTACCTTCACTCCTCTTTAGAAATATTGTCAAAACCTTAGAACTCTAATGGTAGTTTTGATGAAATTAGATTTGTTTCATGTCCTTTGAATTGTATATTAGCTTTTTGTAGGGAAATTGGAATTCATTTAGCTGATGAATTATTGAATTCAGCAGTACATGAATTATTTTTCCAATAATTTCATTTTCAAAAAAAATGGGTTTATATTTGGTCTGTATCAATTTATATTATCACTTGAAAGGTGCATTGAACTTTGTGATGTCCTAAATATTTTTCATTGTATTTTGAAAATCGAGACAAACATAATTATTGATAGAGACTGAGACAATCAGACCTATATGTAGTGATTGAGATGATAATACCTAGTCAGAAACTGAGACAAGCAAACTAAGACATAGAGATTGAGACAAGCAAACTTTGAGAGATTGAGACAATCAGCAATAAATATGGAGATTGAGACAGTCATGACACCAAACAATGAGATCAACTCTTTACCATCTGCAAGTACATACTGCCCTGCCTACTCAGGCTGAACTCCAAAGCATCACAATGGCTAAGAGCTTCTTGAGTTAGTGCACATGCTGTCTACATTTGCTATATCAATCTTGTCCCGTGCAAACTATGTAATTTAATGAAAACATATATTGTAAACACTTGCCTAAGTTTGGTTTCACATTCACCACCAAGTGTATATAATCATTAGGAATCAATGGGATTCACATATTCATAATAAAAAATACACTTCAAGATATCTGTTGTTTATAATGTACATTAGACTACTTTTCTCTTTTACTCAACTGGAATATTCAGGAAAAAAACTGTAAAAGAAATCCATCTCCACTGCATTTTCATCTAAATGGGCAGTTAACCCTTTCATCGCTGCGGACTGCAAAACCGGTCAGGGGGAAGTAAGTCCGTAAACACTATGGACTGACTTTTCGGTCTGGGGCAGTGTTTTTTAAAGTTATAGTACCCGACTAAATATCTTTTGGGGTACTTCTAATTTCTATCTGGTAATATAGATGTTATATTTGGATTATCTCGTGAGTTTAGCTTGTATACAACTAAAAATATCGAACAAAGTAGAAACTTTTAATGTGTTTTCCGAATGCTGAAATTTGTATCCAAAATGGCAGCCTTTGAAGGAATTTTAGACGAGAGTTTTCGGAGGATTTAAATAATATTGACCTGGTAAATTTGGATGAAAATGAGAGAAGATGTATGGAGAGACAATGGAATACACTTGTGGGTGATAGTGATGATGATGAAGATTACTTTGAAGGTTCTGAACCAGAGAATTGTACGCTCCATGTGGTTTGTTTTGTTTTTTTTGACAAAGCCAGAAAACCCCAGAGATTTCTTTCAGTTTTGTGACAGAGTTGGGCACACCCGAGTGTTAGATGGCTCCAGGAAAGCTTCAGATTATTTTCAAATATTCTATTCAGATGTAGTTTTTGGAAAAATTGTCCATTTAAAGAACTTAAATGCGACGATCAAACGCGGCAGAGACGATATAGGTGTGTGGACAGATCTCACCTTGGAGATCATTTTGGTTCATTTTATAGAATCTTATATATTATGGACACCATGAAAGAAAGACTTGTGTTGCTACTGTGATTATTCACTAGTACATCTAGGGTCAATTGAACAAGTTTTGAGAACTTTCTATGTTTCATAAGAGGTAATAAAATAGTTGTACTTTACCTGTTTGTACCTGCATTTTAACAGTTGTAATAGATATGCATATTTCATTGAATTAGTCATAAAATTTGATTTTTAACCTGGATTTTGACACCTAATCCAGCCAGATATCTTTGACATTGGCAAAGTTATGTTGTTTCAAATTCCACAAGTCATTTTGCTTTACAACTCCAAAGTTACTTAGTGATGAAAGGGTTAATCAGCTGTAAAGTCATCCACATACAACAGTCCCATGTGTTACGACCAGAAAAAGATTGTTACATGTTCTATCCTAAGATTCAGATAAAACTGAACAGGTCAGGTGTTGAAACAGGACTTGCACTAATGTACGATCCTTCATCTTTAATTGGATCATTAAAGGCAAAGTCATCTGCAATGTCATCAATTTGAAATTCTTCAAAACTTCATTGGAATCATCATCAGAATACATGAATGTTGCCATTTTGTTTCACTTTGACAATTGACCTCGTTTTCAAAGGAAATTCCTGCTTATGCACTGTACAGCTGCTAATAGAACACTTTTCATCATTTTATGTCGGGACTGTTATCTTTGGCTAAATGTTGTTAAAAAGACTGGATGTTTGCAATTTCTTCCAATGCAAAGCTTTAGTACAAAATGTTCATATGCATCTCAGGGTTTCCCAACTTTTGGCCGGAATCGCATGTATGAGCCATATGGGATAGAGAAGTATTATTAGCAGCTTGTATTTGTGTCTCTGGCATTACAGGGCTATTTTTAGCATCACATGTATGTATTAGCAGAAGGTAAAGAGTTGAGACAATCAGACCAAGATGTAGAGATTGAGATGAACAGAAATTCGGACAGAATTTGAGATAATCAGACCTAAACAAGGAGATTGAGATGATCAAACTTAGACATGGAGGTTGAGATGAACAGATTTGGACAAAGAAAATGAGACAATCAGGCCTAGCAAAGGAGATAAAGATGATCAAACCTAAACTGGAGATTAAGTCAAACAGACCTAGAGTACAAGTCACATGGTGTATGTACTAATTTACTCATTTTAAATTAAATGAAAGTTGTTCTTTTCAAATTGAACACTAAATTTCTTTAACCGAAGTCTATTTAGTCCTGATTATTGAACACTCAGCACCTTAATTGTCACCAAGAAACTTCCAGATGAAAATTATCTGCTACTATGAACTTTTAAAATGGTGGCCATGTACTTACTTTGGTCAAAATAAGAGCACATTGAGTAGAATCGTCACAATTGAAGGTAGTTTGAATTTGTTTATCAATATGCATAGCTTTCATTGTGAAATCACAGCACATGATATTTTTAGTTTCATTTCGTCCAAAAATGCCTATGTATTTTTAACACTGATTTTGCCATATTTTCCTCTTGGGGCATCTAATTAATGACCTTCGAAAGGAATATGGATGTATAGGAAACCAAATGAAGTGAATACTTACCACATAAAGGTATGTTGAATCAGATTCTAAAAAGTGATACCATTACTGAAATAATCAGTGTTGAATACCTACATGACCCGTGTGACTTGTATTGCAGACAAAATAAGTCAGGATCACAAACCCACAACATATTTTGGTTGCATTAGTGACATATAGGTTCAAGTCAGCCATTCCACTAATGGTTACTTTTCTTTTTCTCTAACACAGGTCCATCTACAGACATGAAAGAAGAGAAGGTAAATGATGTCATCTCACTTCCTCGCTTAAGTGAACAACTGCAGCTGGAAGACTTATGGCATGCACTTGGCGAATGTCTGACAGAACTGGCCAAAACCCCTGACCAGCATGCAGTCCTCATACTTCAACCTGCTGTTGAGGCCTTCTTCATTGTACATGCAGGTATGGACTGCCCAACATTTTTATATAAGGTAAAAGGTATGGTATATTATGATATTGTTTTGTGTATTTGTCTGCCCATCTCTCTGTTATCAATGTAATTTGTACACAACAGATGAAGACTCTTTGAATGGCTTGCACTTGAGGTTAAAATGAACTATTGGTTTCAGGCCCAAAAAAATTATTTCTGCACAATAATTAAATTTTCCACCATTTGTAGTTGCCAAACTATATGGTTGGATTGCTTGCACTTGGGCTAAGAAGTAACCCTAATGTTTTGGGACCAAAAGAGTTGAATGACCTAATCAATGTGACTAAAAGAAAAAAAATGGTTTCTGCACAAAAACATTAGTTCTACCTCACAGACCTAGACAAAGCTTTGTGGATGATTTGCACTTTGGGTGAAGAAAAAAAAACAAGGCTATTGATGTGGGATATGAAAAGTCAAGGTCATTGTAACTGAAAAAGAAACTTGGTTTCTATAGAAAAGTTTCAGCTGAGAACTATTAAACATTGGTCATTATATAATGTGCCATCCCTGACTCCTAATTTGGTAAAAATAGGAATCCCACCAGCAAAAGCTGCAGTTTCAACCAGCAAAAGTTGCAGTTCCCAGAAATCACGTACTTTCTTACACTTGGCTACGGTCACATCCGAACTATCAGTTATAGCAACTTTAGCACAATTCTGAATCTCATTGAAATCTTCATATTTTTTCCATTTAACAACAAAACGCTTGTCTAAATTTGCAAACAGCATTTTGTCCAAGTCTCTTGATTTTGAGTTTGCAGGCAATATTTATACAGCAATAACCGGAAATGAAATCAATAACAGTAATTGCGCTGGGCTTCGCCAATGTCACAAATTGCAATTATGTTTTACATATTGGTGACAAAATATATCTGGCCATATTTTTGGCTACGACATTTTTGGCTGATAAAAATGGTATATATAGTCTTGAGTTTGGAGTGGAGAAATTCAAAGGCACCCTGACAGGAAGCCTCAAACTTGGATATAAAAATACACTGGAATAAATTGTTAAATAAATCCTTATTTTATATTGACAAACCACACTAATAGTTAATTGTTATGTCATAATCTGCTTATGCTGATACCTGGCCATAATGTATGCTGTAATATAATCAATCTAGCCATGCAACTGACTAGCTACAATTGACCACCTCTGATGGCAGAAATGTGAAATGACTACAGTAGACCATACAACAGCAATTTACAACAAAAAAAAAAAACGTTTAACTCCAAAATTCTTGTTTAACCTTGCAAATGGCATTTTGTCTGGTCTCTTGATATTAAGTTTGCAATATTTATACGGCTACAATCGGAAATGAAATTAAAAATAGTGATTGCTCTGGGGTTTGCCAATGTCGCAAATTGCAATTTTGTTTTCCTTATTAATGACAAAATATACCATCTGACAATAATTTTGACTAACGAAAACTGTATATACAGTATTGGGTTTGGATCACATACTTGGATATAAAAATGCACTGGAATCTATTGTTACATAAACAAATTTTTTGTTTCATGTTGACAAACCACCCTAACAGTGCACTGTTTTATCATAATCCACTTATGTTGACATCTGGTCTTGATAATGTATGTTGTAATATAATCAAAATAGCCATGCAACTGACTAATTACAATCGACCAACTCCGAGGGTGGGAATGTGAAATGACTACAGTTGACCAGACAACAGCAATTTTAAAAAAAGTTTTGCTGCAACTTCAGTGAACAGATTCTGAAGCACTGCTATATACTCAGGAATTTTTTTTTTTTTTTTTTTTTTTTTTTTACAAAATTGTCTCAATGTCATACAATTATTTGATGTTGCTGCAGCAATAACAAAAGTGTATTTGTTTGGTTGTTCAAAGAGAGCCTTTAGCTGCACCTTTAATGACACATGCACCTTCATCAATGCAAGCCAGTGACCTTTGATCAAAGATTTCAGCAACAAACTAAAATAAAGGCATTGCTTCAGTTTTCATAGTGATTAGAACATATTTGTTCTGCCACAAAACTTTCATCTATGCAAAAGAAATGTGTGTACGGAGAACTCCTGTGTATGCAATTTTGTGTCCAAAAAAAATTTTGCATCCAAATTCACGTAATTAAGCATTTCCTAAATCCCTGAGTATATAATGTGCCATCCATGATGCCTTTGTTAATTGGGCAGAATATATTGTGCTATCCATGATGCCCTTGTTAAATGGGCAGTATATAATATGCCAGCCATGATGCCCTTGTTAAATGGGCAATATATAATGTGCTGTCCATGATGCCATTGTTAAATGGGCAGTTTATAATATGCCAGCCATAATGCCCTTGTTAAATGGGCTGTATATAATGTGCCATCCATAATGCCCTTGTTTAATGGGCAGTATATAATATGCCATTCATGATGCCTCTTAACTGGGCAGTATATAATGTGCCATCCATGATGCCCTTGTTAAATGGGCAGTATATAATGTGCTGTCCATGATGCCATTGTTAAATGGGCAGTATATAATGTGCCATCCATGATGCCCTTGTTAAATGGGCAGTATATAATATGCCATCCATAATGCCCTAGTTAAATGGGAAGTATATAATGTGCCATCCATGATGCCCTTGTTAAGTAATGTCTGATCAGTCTGCAGATTAATTTGTCTTGCCCACCTCAGCTTAGTCATATTAGCCACCACTACTAGCATCAGCACCACATGCGTTGTCTCCGTCGCATACTGGGGATCACCTGGAGCAATCATGTGACAAACAACGAGGTGCTTCAACATGCCAAAATTCCCAGCATGGTCACACTCGTCCGCCAACATTGCATCAGATGGCTAGGCCATGTGCATCGAATGGATGATGGACGGATCCCCAAAGACCTGTACTCTAAGCTTGCCTCTGGCAGAAGATCAATCGGATGGCCATATCTTCACTTCAAGGATGTCTGCAAGCACGACATGAAAGCTCTTGGGATCGATGTCATCAACACCTGAAAAGAGCTTGCCCTCGACAAGTCCAGCTGGCAACATGCTCTGGTCTGAAAGCCAGCGAGGAAAACTTACAACAGCATACTGATGAGAAAAGATCTCGGAGGAAGAGGATGCAGTTCCGACAGAGACCTGACTCAACCTTCAAGTGCAGCAAGGATTGCCACTCCTGTGTGGGGCTCCATAGCCACAGAAGACATTGCACAACTACAAACTGGGACACCTCTCATTTCCATCGTCTCTCGAGACTAACGGAAGCCAACACACACTTGCAACAGCAATATTAAATTTTAGCATTATTGTTTTTGAGTCGCATATCATTCTTTAAACTCTTTGATCCTAAGCTTTAGATATAAAGTTCATGCCAAAGTATGCTAGAATTACATGTTTGCCAGTCTCACCTGCTTGTGCATCATTGTGAACAGTGTTGATTGCTTTTTTTTTCTTCATTTTTTGAAAGTCACATATCTTCTGGCTGCATTCAGCTGAAACTTTTGGACAATATGACTATGTATACTGAGTTTATATGCTTGGAGTTTTTGTTTTGCTGTTCTCAAATGCTTGATGAGAAAGCATGGTTTCAGTATAGTGAACAGTGTCAGAGATTTTGCAAGTCAGATATCTTCTATATCATTTGCAACATTTATCTTGAAATTTTTAATATCACTATAGCTTTATGGTAAGAATTTCTGTCTTGTCTGTCTTACTTGCATAGCATCAGAGTGACAACAAGTTTTATGTTGACCTTTTTAAAACGTCAAATTTCTTCAACATAGTTTGTTGTATTCAATTAAAAATTTGGGATAGTATTATATAAGCGGATTTGATGTCTTGCCTGTCTCACCTACTTTAGCATTTTGTAGAACTTTATGAAAGTCAGAAACATGGGTTATGCTGATGAGCAAACTGTTTTAGGTTACACACCAAATTCTGTAAACACTTGCTCAAATTACCTGCTGTCAGATAATGTATCTTCCACTGTCTGTGAAAGAGGAAACAGTTATCACTTTTGCAGCAGTTGCAATTGTTCACTCACTGCCGTGAATAATGACAGACTGGATAAATAACACTTTTATTATGATTATCTTGTGGATCAGTGATAAAAATCCTAATTTTGAAACCTGGAGTATATCTTTACATTATCTCTGACATGTTCAGTGAGCTGTGTTAACAGATCCCTGGTCAAAGACCCAGGTACAGAATAATTTTAGGTACTTGAATGTATCTTGTGAACATATTAAATCAGACATACAAGATCATTAATAAATTTGGTATGTCAGTGTCTGAGCATATTGAGGTTTCTATATTCTGTAGTAAAAAATCAAATAAGGAAAAATTATGTTTGGTAAGTAGTGTCAATCCTAAGATGGACTCCTTTTGCATATTGATAACAAAATATTATGAAAGCAAAATTTTGTCAATCACTGTAGTTATTACCAAAATATGTTGTAATCTGTTTCTGCCCCTAGCCCACTTATCATAATTAGAATAAAGAAGTAGTTAAACAATAAATGCAATTGAAGTGAACAAAACTACAGTTTCTATATCCTGATGACATTTTAAAACTAATGTTTTTAACATTTCCAGGAGAGAAGGACAGCAAACATCAGCAGGAGCCACCTCAGACGAGGAAAGAGGATCAGCTTTCTCATCTTAATTCAATGGACATTGGACCTGCCTCCCCTGCTGGAGCCTCAGCTTCCACCAGCTCCACAACAGACAGTCATCCACCAGTTCTATCTCGTGAAAATTCCTTACAAATGGTGGCTAACACTGCACATCTGCCACCTGACACACAAAAATTCCTCAAATTTGCAGGTAGAGACATTCATTTACGACAAAATCTGAATTTTTAATTTTTGTATTTAATTATTGACCAGGCCTTTTTCGATCTTAAATTTTATGTTAAAAAACATGAAGCGTAAAGACTTCTATATTCATTATATTCAGTTGATAACTTTGCTGCTAATGTAGCAGGGAAATATTCATACTGTTGGATACAAAATCAGGTGTTCTATTGTTCTGCCTTTCCTCCTATGAAAAAAAGAACCTTTTTTTTTCTTGGTGAGCTTGTTCTTCTTAATCTTAACCAGATTGCTACTGAATATATTATTAATTTTAGGAGTAAATACATACATGCTTGTGTAGAATTGCTGACAGAATGCCAAATCTCCAAAGTAATTATTTCTCCTCCAGTCACTGATTGGGACCCAGATTTGAAAAAAAAATGAAGTGTAATTTCTTCTTAGTCATAGGCTCCATATAGAATACCTTATTCTTTTTCCATGGAGTTTGTACAAGGACACATATGCCAAAATTGATCCTATAAATTTGCCTTCAATGTCATTTTTAAATGTCTATTCAACCAGTCTTGTATCTTTATTGAATGTTTTTCTGCCCAATCCTAACATAATTTATGGGGAGAGGTTTATACTATTATTCCTTTTCATACTGGTATTTGGGCATTTAGTTCTGGCATTTTTTTCATGATTGCAATTGTAGTTTTGTTTTTTTTATAACTTTTTCAAAGATTGGTATATCTTTTGGTGTGGATAAGTGGGAGCCTTTTTGAATGCATTCATTTCAGATCAAAAACGTTTTAGAGATGTATCAAAACATTTGTCAGTCATTCTTCCACAATTCCAGAGACACATCGTACCGTACTAAATCAGATTCTTCGGCAGTCCACAACTCCACTGGCGGATGGTCCCTTCTCTGTGCTAGTTGACCATACAAGGATTCTAGACTTTGATGTCAAGAGGCGATACTTCCGTCAGGAGCTGGATCGACTAGATGAGGGTACAAGGCGTGAAGATCTGGCTGTACATGTCCGCAGGGAGCATGTGTTTGAGGACTCTTTCAGGGAGCTGTTCAGGAGAACAGCCGATGAATGGAAACACAGGTTCTACATTGTGTTTGAAGGTAATGTATTTATGCTCATCATGATGATAATGAAAAGGATGTAATTGAGAATAATATAACTTGACTTTCAAATTTTTGGAAAGGAAGGGTGGTGTTGTTTTTAATAGGCTTAAAAATTTTCAAGGTCAGATTGTTAGAGCAGGCCCAAATTATGCCAATGTAAGTCATAAATTAAGTCTGGACTTGAACATTTCATTGAATAGTTGTAAATATAGCTTTAATTTCAGCCAGCAACAATGCTGGATTTTAGAGTAGAGTTTTATTGGACAAATTAAGGCATGTTTTCTCTAAAAAGTATTTAGTATTTACTTTATCATCTATAAGGCTTAGCTGGATTTTCAGTGCCCCAGATGCTGCAGGATTTCTAGTTTATCATTGTCCATCTTGGTGTGCAGGCAGCCATTGTATACAGGTGATGCATTAAGGTTTGCTGAACATATGTTTCCCCCTCAATCCATTAGAAAATCCCTGTTCATTTGGTGGTGATTACTTCCAAGGTCAAGGTTGCTGTTAAAAAGAGTTTTGGCTGCATTTCATTTCCAAATGACTTTCCTACTGAACAGATTTCATTGCAACTTATTACATGTTCCCCCAACACATACACACACTCTTGTCTCATGCAAAAAAGATTTTGGGGTAATTTGATTCAGTATCAAAGTAACTGTTGCTAGAAATACAATTAATGTATCCATTACATTTCAAGACAGGGGAGTTCACCACATTTTTGTTTGTTCCTCTTTAACTGTGGACTTAGCCATTGCATTTCATTTCATGACCATTCTCAGGGTCACTGTTACTAAAAATAGAGATGGCCTTCATTCTAGAACTTGGTATATGTATGATTCTTTTATCTTTATGCTAGAATAAAATGTGCATATCTCATGGGTTAATAACTCTGTATTTTCCCTAGTCCAACGGTTGTTTGCTTGATGCTCAGAGTCCTCCATACTAAAAACAAATCTTTTCCTAACTTTAATTTTGTATTATCTGCCATTTGCAGTACTACTCCTGTTGTGTTAAGTGTCCAAATTTCAATTTAGCCCAGATAAATTTTAAATGAAAATCAAAACCATTAAAATAAATGATTTTCCTCAAAGAAAGCTGAATGATGAAAGACTCCAAGGTTTTAATGTCAGGTAGGTTATTGTACCTTTTATATTAATTTATCTAATGTCTCACCAGGTGAGGAGGGTCAGGATGCAGGTGGTCTGCTGAGAGAATGGTACATCATAATTTCGAGAGAAATTTTCAATCCCATGTATGCCTTGTTCAGAACATCTCCAGGAGACCGTGTCACCTACACCATCAACCCATCCTCCCACTGCAACAGTAACCATCTCAGCTACTTCAAGTTTGTTGGACGTATCATTGCAAAGGCCATATATGACAACAAGCTCTTGGAATGTTACTTCACTCGCTCTTTCTACAAGCATATCATCGGGCAATCTGTCAAGTAGGTGTTCATGTGCAAGTTTATAGATTTATTGTTATCCCATATTTCAAAAAAAAGAAAAGACTATGTATCTTTGCTAGCATGTATCTGCATTGTTGCGACTGTAATAAGAAAGTGCAGAACCAACATGTTTTTAGTAATTGAAAATGTAATTTATTGCCCTAAAATACAAAATGAAAAAGTAAAATTAACTTACAGTATGGTAAATGAAATTAAAAAATTCCCAAATGTTCTATCAATTCCAAAAATATCATGTAATCCCAGTGAATTCCAAAGGTATTTCGAATGATAGTAATGTACTGATATACCAGCAATGCTGAAGATTAACTGTTTTATAATCTCAGAATGCCTTTACATGAATTCACTGAATTTCCATAATAAATATAAATTCAAATGTCCTTAAATGAATTCACAGTATTTCCATGACAGCTATTTAAATGCCCCTATTTCTTTGAATGAATCCCATGACACATTTTTCCTATTAGTCTGAATATTTCATGCATGATGAATGATTATATTAAAAGAATCTGTTCTTTTAATATAACTTTTCCAAGACTTGTAATAATGGTAGGAATGCTTAATTATGTGCAATAATTCTCATAATTGCACTTGGAACAAGTGTCCAAAATGCAATTTACATGTGTAAACTAGTTCACATGAGTGCTGAATATAAGTAATTTTTCATTATATTTGTGTTTGTATTCTGATTCTAATCAGCATGGATTTTGCCCTTTGTAACATGAATTGTGACCAACTGCAGAGGCTGGTAGCAAAAATAATTATCTTTTTTATACAGTGCTATAATTATGGCATGTAATATATAGATTACACTTTTTATGCCAAAATTCTGCTTTTTTGCCACTTAACATATTAACCCCTGGAGGATTTTGTCATTTTACCTGAAATGCGAGTAGGAAACATTTTGTAGATTGTTTCTGAATACATCCTGATACATCAACTTCCACTAGATTTTTTGTTCACTTAATTCCTAGTTGTGTTAGAAATGTCATTTTTCATTGGCTGTTTCACCCGCACATGAGCAGAAAGTTTAAAAGTTGGAGTTCTTTTTTTTCTTTTGTTTCTTTTTTTTTTTTTTGTTGCTTAATCTATCAATTTTGTATAGGGACGAGACCATTTTATTCCAAACGCCCATCTTATCCTACAAGATTCACCTGTCTTTGTGCAGTTCAGTTCAGTCGGTCTTGGATCTGCAGCCAAAAAGTCTAAAATCTGGACACAAAATGGGATTCAGACCAAGGACGAATTTTGGGTGGAAAAAATATTGTTTTTCCCTTAGTATTTTGTAGTGCAAGTAGAACATCCAGATTATTTGGTATCATTGTAAAGCTACATCTGTCTACCTTTCTATAATACCACCCACTTAAGTGTATCTTACATGACCATGACACTACAGATCTTGGAAGTAGGCTACTACCTCCTGCCCCATAAATGTAGCACTTGGGGTTAATGTGTTAATATTAGCAATAATTATGTCTACATCTCTTGTTAGATTGGCAGGTACAATTATGGCTGACACTGCTGCCATCCTGAGAATCTTGTTATCAATTACTCCTCTAGAAGGAGGGGGTGGTGGTCTAAAGCGCTCTCCGGTATGGATCACTGCCACCTCCCCTCTGTCTTCGTGAGTTCGAGTCTAAGATTTGGCAAATGTGGATATGTGAGAAAGCTTGCCAGTAGCATCTCGGGGGTCAGTGGTTTTTTTCCGCGGATTTCCTGGTTTCTTCCACCACCATTAATACTGGCCGCCATGTATAGCCTATCATGTGCTGAAAAATGGCGTTAAGTCCCACAACAACAACTCCTCCAGAAGGTATGGTCTTATTAGCATGGGTTTTCATTGTAAGACTTCTTATGAGTTCTTGTAGCTTATAAATTAAAATAGTGCCTATCCTAACCTCCAATAGTGGCTGCAATCACCTTCAGAAAAATCTTAGTACTTGTAAATGTCTGGTCACATCAACATAGTGCTTTTACCAAACAGGACAACTTGTGAAGATGAGTTAGCCATAAATGGAAATGGTGGGCATCTGATGTCTAATATAGCCATCATGACATCTGATATCTAATATAACCATCATGACATCTGATATCTAATATATCCATCAAGATATCTAATATATCCATCATGACATCTGATATCTAATATAATCATTGACATCTGATATCTAATATAATCATCATGACATCTGATATCTAATATAACCATCATGACATCTGATATCTAATATAACCATCATGACATTTGATATCTAATATAACCATCATGACATTTGATATCTAATATAACCATCATGACATTTGATATCTAATATAACCATCATGACATTTGATATCTAATATAACCATCATGACATTTGATATCTAATATAACCATCATGACAATCATTTTACTGTTACTCAAAAAACAAAAAGTCCCAAGATCATGGGGTTTACACCAGAAAACTTCCTTCACTGTCTTGTTGGTCTGAATTGAAATGTTGATGAGCTGACATCCAGTATTAACTCCATGGTGATCATTTTGAAAGTCATTTTGATGTGGGGTTTTCATCAGACGAGTTCTTAGAGTGTCTAGTTGGTCTATATGAGAATGGATGGCTATATTAACAGCTGTCAAGAAAATCTTGCTGTTATTACTTCCCCAGAATGGATGATTTTACTGACATGAGGTTTTTGCCAAAAAAGACTTAAAAGGATGCCAGTTTAGTCTGAAACGAAAATGAGGCATCAGTTGATTTGAATATCTCATTGCTGAAGAAAATCATTGATACTTTCAACACTTATTTTAAAAAAATTAAAAAATATGAAATCATCATGAATTCCTGGAAATTGTTTTTCCCAGTAAAGCTTTAGTCCCATTGAGGAACTACAGTTATATGCTCACTAAAATATGGAACTTATTATAATAGGATGTCGTCTACCCATCTTTTCTAATGTCTGGTACCATTTCTATATATAGAGAGAGAGAGAGCGTGTTTAAAAAACTCAAAGGTAAAGAAGGTCTTTGAATAGAAAAAGAGAAAAAAGGTTTCTGCACAAACATTGGTGTTCTGTTTACTGTATTACAACACTGATTATCTCTGCTGTAGGTATACAGACATGGAAAGTGAAGACTATTCTTTCTACCAGGGTCTGGTCTTCCTGATGGAACATCATGTTGAAGAGCTGGGATACGACTTAACATTTAGCACAGAGGTAAGTGTCGCTGAAAATCAAGTCAGTTCTAAACAAATTCATCATGATGTGCTTTTAAATGAACCAGGGATTAAACCTCTATTGCCAAGATTAAATGCTAGTGTGTTAAAACCTGTCATGAGACTGCCTCTTCTGCCAACAAAAAAAAGGTTGTCTCTCAAGTCAGATGGTCTCACAAAATAGATTTTGTACACACAAAAAAGTCTCCAAAGTTGAATTTCAGAACTATATAAAGAAAAAAAACCAATTCCTATACATATATTTTATTCTTTACTAATAGTTCCTGTGAAAATGTTGTATACATTCACCTAAAGAAAAAAAATTGATTGCAATAAAGATATAACCTTAACATTAAACATGAATCTTATTTATATTTGAAGATCGTGTGTACATGTGTTAACATCTTAAAAAGATTTAATTTACTCCATCATTTTGTTTGCCTTTGTTTAAATTAGTTTTGCAAGTGGTCTCCTCTTTTTCACTTATTTTAATTGGAGCAATAAAAATTTTTTTCCTTTGTTAAAAATTTGTCTCCAATTAGTTGGTGATTCTGCCATTGTTATTAAGGTGTTGACACTATTAGTACTCAGATGTAATATTGACCGAAACAAGGGTTTTGACCAAATTTGGGGAAAATATGAAAAATCTATGACATTGTATGGATACCAATTTAAAAAAAAAAAAACATTAATCACCAAGAAACTGAATCATTTAGAAACAAAAGTCAAGGTCTTTATTTACAGACAATATGAACTTTATAAACAGAGGATGTAACTGGTCACACAAGCTTAAATGGACAACAGCTTGGTGTGAGATATAATCAAGTGTACAGTAAAGGGAAAAAAAGCAATGAAACACAAGAGCCTTTAACAATATCAATCAAATCTTGGAAATGATTCTCATTTGCTGGTTAATTAAAAAAAATTATCTCATCCCATACAGTATGTGTTAACTCCAAAGACAGACAATTTATGCGATCACTACCTTGACTTTGGCACTACAGTGGCAATTTGCAGCGTGTACATTAGCCTGGTTTACAGTCAATAACAAATATTATATACTTGACTTCTCAAATATACAAAACCAGTAGCCACATTCAGTTTTCTTTGTTTTCTTTTCTTTTTTTATGTATGCCTTTTATCAGAACAATCTTTACTTTTCAGACAGTTGTTATTACAAATGAATAAAAGTTTGTGGTATCTGTATCTGTCCTCGTGAAAGGGTCATTCTTAGTGCTGGGAAAATCTGCATGTGCATTAGTTTGGCATACATTTACAACCAGTGGATAGGGTCAGCAACTGTGTTTTGTCTGGGGGTAAGGCATCCTATGATGTTTGCGTTGGCACTAAAAAACCTATTTGTGTTGCAGTACCATTAAACACCAAACTAAGTCTTCTTTTTTTTTTAAATTTTTTTTGCACTTGAAGCAACAAATTTGATCAAACTTAAGATGTAGGCTTCGCATTAGTTCAGTAATGTGCAGGATCCACATATATTGATGAGTTAATTTTGCATCTGAGCTGATATTGTTACCACTCTAAAGACTATATCTGATTCAGTTTTGATCAGAATTGTGAATTTAGTCCTTAAGATCTTGGATAAGTACAGTTGTGAGCAATATCCATTCAATGAGGTAATCTTTTTTCTGTATGACTGAGCTTGTTTACACTTAAGCAGCTGTAATTCAGAGTTGTATCAAACTTTGTAACTCCTCGTCAAATTATCAAGATGTCCAATGGTTTTTATTGTGAGTTCAATGCATATTGATGATGTGATCTTGCATCTGATGAGATAAAGTTGTTACTCTGTTGTTTGTATTTCTTACCCAGCTTAGCTCATACTTGGCAAATAAGTTAATATCAGATTGTTGTAAGAAAATCATTCTTAGGATACATGTTTTGTATCAGTTCAAAAACACTATACTTGCCACAACTTTTTATAGGGTGACTTCATTATCATGGAACCGTTGATTAAAAACTGATTTGTTGCAAGGAAAATGATAACTTGTCAAATTTTCTTTAAAATTTAGTTAGCATTTTTAGAAATAAAGATGTGCATGTGAGATGTAGCTGGATCAGGTAGAAGAAAATACTCCAAGACAATACCACAAGGTAAGATGAATCCATTAAATTCATATCATTCAAGGCCATTTTAGAAGAATATTACAGAAACAGATGTATACATTATTGACTTTTTTTTAAAAAAAAAAATACACCTATATTTTTGCTTAATATTAACATACATGCTCAATTTTTAAATGTTCTCTTTACAGATTCAAGAATTTGGTGTAACAGAAGTTAGAGACTTGAAACCAAATGGCCGAAATTTTCCAGTAACAGAGGAAAACAAGAAGGAATATGTCAAGCTTGTGTGCCAAATGAAAATGACAGGAGCAATAAGGAAACAGCTGAATGCTTTCCTGGAGGGATTCTATGATATAATTCCAAAACGGCTGACTTCAATCTTCAACGAGCAAGAGTTAGAGTTACTAATCTCAGGCTTGCCAACAATAGATATTGATGATTTGAAGGCCAACACTGAATACCACAAATACCAGCCCAACTCGTTACAGGTATTGATGGTCTGCCTCTTAATATACCTTGGAATTGGGGTGGAAGGTGGGGAGATCTGTTGACTGCTCTTGATACTTAACTATTGCTTTAAAATCGATGTTCTAGTACATGTGATCATACAGAGTTGGAAGACATTTCTTCCATTATCAGAATTGTTAAGAAACTCTTGTCTTCCATTTTCTAGGTTGGGTAGTTTAATACGAAATGTACAGGTCTAGCAGTATACATTATTCGTGTGCAAAACATTCATGGACTTAGCTGGAACAAAGTGTTTTGAAATGCAATACGATAATCTTTTGCTTTCTAAAGCTAAAAGTGCTACATATGAAAACTTGAATCAGTAAAGGATGTTATAAGACTGGAGGGATAAAGAAATCATTGTTAAAATTTTAGCATGTTATATGTGGATTACTCTTTTTCTGCTTGGATTACTCTTTTTGTCCACTTGGATTTCTCTTTTTCCTCGTGGGGGGTTGGCATCTATGAAATTGTTTACCTCAGTGTGTCCTTGGCAAACACACTTAGCTCAGATTTCTTCAGCATAATACAGCCAAAAATGTGTTCAAAGTGACTTTAAAAGCCACAAACATTTTTATATTTACTATGAAGATGGTGCCAATCTGACATCCAGTATGTCCACCATTAGAAAATCTTGTTATTGCTGAAGAATAATGGAAGTGGTGTCAGTGCTCAGCAGTTAAGGAAAGAAATGATCTTGTCTTGAATTCTTGGAAATTCATTTTAGCCAGTAATGTCTGTCCCTTCAAGGGACTCTTTTGTTTGTATATGGTAGCTGAAGGGGTTCAGTTATCTGCCATTACAAATCTTGCAGTTTGGTCCAGGAAGAAATTTGTTTATTTTTAGGTCAAAGGTCATAGACTTAAAGGAAGGTAAACAGTTTCTGCTCATTAACATTGTAGACAATTTACCTTAACCAAACATATTAAATCATAAAGGGCACTGATGTGATTTTAAAAAGACAAGGCCACTGTGATGTGTACAAGAAGAATGGTTTCTAACTAATATAGCGTTTTATAACATGCTTTGACCAGACTTACTAAATGGCATAATTCGAGACAAGAAAGACGCCTGTTCATTACGTTGTCAAAAGGTCAAAGATCAGGGTAACATGGACTGGAAGAAAAAAATGAAAAATAAGAAGTTAAATCACAAAACCCTTACTGAAAGAGAAAATGAAAACCATGCTTTTTATGATACCTATTAGTCAAGTACATGCATGAACATAACTTGAAAAACACTGACATCATTGATCAAAGAAACATCTATTTTATTTAGGCATTGCATCATTAGTGTCTGATTTAACAAACAAGTAGTATAATAATACTATTTACAATTATCTCCATGTACATTTTGGGAGTTGGACCCTGTTAGCATGATTAAGCAGAGACTACTACAGAAATGAAATTTAATAGGCATTTTTGTATACATGACATGATTATATTTTTAGACCATTTTACAAATTTTCACATTTTCAGTTTTGTTGAACATTTTTAACTTTTTGCACTTTTTTCCAAGAACCTGGTTAGCAAATTTAGCAAAAACCACTTAAGGCAGACATGTTCCTATGGATATGCAATAAGCCTTTTTAATTTTGTTATACCTCATAAAAAAAATAATAAAGTTTTGAACTGTTTAGATAATTTTGGTTAGCTTTTGTGCATTAGAAGGATTCATGGTTAACAAACAAATCTAGCTTATGTTCATTTTTATATGCATCTTTATCAGCTAAATTAAAAGCAGATTTATCACAAGGGTTTTTTTTTTTTCATGTTGCAGGTTCAGTGGTTCTGGAGAGCTTTGCGTTCATTTGACCAAGCAGACAGGGCCCGTTTCCTGCAGTTCGTCACTGGGACATCCAAAGTCCCACTTCAGGGCTTTTCTCACTTAGAGGGAATGAATGGTGTCCAGAAGTTCCAGATTCACAGGGATGATCGTTCCACTGACAGACTTCCTGCAGCCCACACATGGTAAGTACACAACATTCAACAACAGCCGACAGTTTCCATTTCGTCTTGTACCTTGAAGCAGTGTATGATACAACTTTGTTAGCACAGCTAGTCCTGCATTTTTTATGGAATGGCACGAAGCTCGATAAATATTATGCTCAACACCTGAAGATGTGGTTATGAACAAAGCAATCTGCAATTTACTTAAAATTATTGCCCTGTTGTTTTTCTATCTTAATGCACTCTATGACACCATTTGGTTGGCACAGATATTCCTGCAGTTTTTAATTGATTGGCTTCAAACTTTATAAATAATATGTTCATCACCTGAAGACATACATGGACTACCATAAAACGTTTGTAAATATTATGGTGATCACCTGAAGATGTGCTTTTGACAAATCACTTTTTGCTCCTAGTTTGTTTCAGTAACCCTATTGTAGCTTATGGCACAATCTTGTTTGAGCAGTTAGCACTTCAGTTTGCTTTGCACTTTATTTTATCAACACGATGAATATTGTGATCTAATATATCTAAAGATGCAAATACTGACATCATTTTGCTTCTATATCCTCTATGTTCACCATAAGGCAGAACATTTTATGTCCATCTGTCTGTTAACTAGTTTGGTGTTGGCACCATAACTTGAGTTGTGAATTGATTTCAGACTTAAAAGATCAAACGACTGTTTGCCTCTGAAGGAAGAAAAAATAGATTCTGCGCACTAACTTAATTTCTCTATCATCTGCATTTTCCAAACATTGTGGAGGCTTGCACTTTATAGTGGGGAAGAACTCGTTTAATTTTTCCATTGCAAAGTTAATTATAAATTGCACTCTGACTAAAAGGGGAAAAAATATGGTTTCTGCACAAAAACATTATTCTACATATCACATACCACAGCCAAACTTTATGAATAGCTTGCACTTGGAATTAAAAGAAATCTGTTGGTTTAGTGGTCAAAATGTCATGATGAACAAGATAGAAAATGGTTTCTGTGCAGAAGTTTTAATTATCTAGATAGAGGACTGTTATGTGCTACCTGGGCATATAATATGCCATTCATGGTATTCATGTTAGTGATTGCTGTGAACTTTGTGAATGGCTTGCATTTTAGCTACAGTAAAATGCTATTGAGTGCAGGGACAAAAGGTCATGGTCAAAGACTGAAAGAAGAAACTTGTTTCCTGTGCATTAAAGTTATCCAGTTTCTACAGTTTCCATACTTTGTGTAAGTAAGAAGTCTTTAAATTTAGCAAAGTCAATGTGACTGAAAGAATAAAAATGGTTTCTGCACAATGACATTAATCATATTTCAGAAAACACAATATTCAGTAATTGTCAAACAAATGAAAAAGCACCTAAGTATATGCCTGTAGCATGTATAGACAGTAGGCAGTCTTGTTGGAGCTGCTGTAAAACTATTGCTTGGCAGTTAAAATAGTGGTAATTAAAAGATAAAGAGATCAGGTTAAACCACCTCTCACACATAACTTTATGGGATGATAGTATGATGTCTTAAGTACTGTGAAGATTTGTGGGTGAGCCAAGGTAAAGTTCATGAAGTGGAAGAACCCATTATAGGTAAATCAAAGAAGTTTAAAGAACAAAAGTCATCATTGCCTTGAATGAAAATGTTTAAGCCATCTTTATGTGAAGAGTGGCAACCCTTCTTTGAAGTCTGATTTTATTCCAAAGCATGAGTATTGGAACAGTTTTCGAGTATGATTCATCTTTGAAAGTGATTCAGAAAACAATCAACTATTCACAAAGCCTGTCAAAAGATTTTTACAACTCTGGTTAATGAGTTATACTTTGTGTAATACATGGGGGGGTGATCATTAAATTCATTACATGCACTGCAAACAGTGTCGTTTGCTGAAATAGGTGGCACCACCTTTTTGTAACATTCAACATGCAGAATTGAACATACAGTTAAGTTTTTGTTGTTATTCATTATCTTGTTAAAATACTAATAAATCAGCAGTTCTTTTCAGGATTATTGTTGCCATTAGGCATGAAATAGATTGCTTGGACAGTGGCATTTATTGGTGCTGTATTACCTGTGAAGCTTCCATTTAATTTAAAAATAGTGCTCCCCCCTCATGAAATGGTCAGTGCCAAATGTGATTATATTCATTTTGCTCTAAAGACCAGTATATCTCATGGTCAGACTGCATCAGATACAGTTTTGACAATGATAATGTTATGAACATCCAAAACCTGTAGAGCTGCTGTAAGACTATTGTTTGACAGTTCTAATATGGTTCTAATATCACTAATGACACTTTACATTACCTTGAAATTCACTATTAAACTATTGTGAGTACAAAAGCTGCTTGTAATTAAGCCTATACTTTGCCATCCAATGGATTTTAGAGAGAGAAACTTGGTGTACGTTATAATTCAATGTTAGTTTGATTGTGATTATATGTGTGTTTGCAGACATGTTTATTGTAATGATATCCGACAAGACCAAGACTGCCAACATTTTGCTTTCCAAGTGTATTAAATGATTTGAACAAGACAGACCCATTATTTTCAAATATCAATTTCAAATCATTTTCTATTGGGTTGATTAAAAGTTGGCTTATTCTCAACTGGGCAATATTATATTTTTGGAGGCAAATGCACTTGGGGGACCTCAAAGCACTTATTCTTAAAACTCTTCCGACACTGTCTGGAAATATGGCAGGTACGAATCAAGTCTGACCAAAAAAAATGACATTAGCACTGATATAGATCCTGCCAATAATTTTTTTTATAAATAGGGCTTAATATTCTCAGCGCAAAAACAGAATTTACAAAAACTTTCTTTAATAAGCATCTTTTTGAGTGAGCTAACTCCAAAACAAATTGTTTCACTTGCAGTACATTGCCTTGTAAATTAGTCTGTTAGGTTTTTATTGTCTGTAATTTTTATTCTTTTTTTTATTGGTACCATACTTAATAACCTGCTCTGTGACAATCAGTTGTGAATACTACACTATATTGATGGTTTTCAATGCAATATGCATGACTGTTTACTAGACATGTTACTGGCATATATCTTGGTGTCAAAAAGTGTCAGTCTCACTTTTCATAAAATTTACAGAAAATTGTATTTTTGTAAACAAAACTTAGGATGTGTAAAGGGTTAAACTCATTTTTCACACATGATCTGGAAGGTATGCTATTTTCCTTGGGCTTGAAAGGTCAACATTACTGTGGGTGAAAGAAATAGTTTCTGAATCCATGCAACATACATATCCAAATTTGGTTGATGACTTGCACAATAACATTATGAAGCTCACTGGATTGCTAGCATTTGTGATACAGAAAACTGATTTTGAAAGAGAAAACTATTTCTGTGTAATACCCAAAATGGCCACCATCTGTAGTTACAGAGTATTCCAAAGTGTTCATTTTTTCAGATCACTGCCATTTCACTTCTGTGTTTTTAATCTCCAGCTTGGTCTACATGGGTATTGGAAAAGCTTGCCAGCAGCTTCTCATGGGTCATTGGTTCTTCCTGGGATTTTCCTGGCTTCTTCTTCCAGCAGTTATACTGGCTGCCATGTATTGCTTATCATGTGCTGAAAAATGTTATTAGGCCAACAACAACCATGTTAATGGTACCCTTTTTATTTTGAGATCAAAAGCTCAAAGGTTTAGATCATTGTAACTTGAAGAAATATGGCTTACACTTAGTGTAAGGAAGTTGATCTTTTCTGGAGGCAAAGGTCACTGATACTGATTAAAAGAAAAAATACGCCTTTAGAGTCACATGAGTCTTCATCATGCTCAGTAACATACTTTGTTGTAAGCTTGGGTCAAGTGGAAACCTAACTGATTTCAAGATCACTTTGGCTGAAAGAAGGTAAAGGTTTTCTGCAAAATAACATTAGTTCTAGATTATGTATATGAACCAAACTTTATAGATGGCATCCATATGGGGCAAGGACAAAGCTTGTCAATTTGGGAGTCAAAAGGTCACAGGTCAGTGTTACTATGATTAAAAAAAAGTAGGTTTCCACACAACATTGATTTTACATTCCAGACCTGAACCAAACTTGAATAAGCTTGTCAATTTTGTGATCAGCACATCTAAGGTTAAAATCAAATGTAACTAAACGAAGTAAAATAATTTCTGCACACAAACTCCAGCTATCAACCTTGTACATTAACCAATATTTGTGGATTAATTGGCTAAGAGTGAAGCCTATTAATTTTATGGTAAGATAGTCATGGTCACTCTGAATAAAAGATAAGTTTTTGTGGGGGTCTGGCTCTTAAAATATCAAAGAGGTCTGTTGATTTTTGTGGTGAAAGGTCATGGTCATTATACCTCAAAGGCAATGGATTTTGCACATTTTTGTCAGCTAAGTTCCTTAATGGAACCTTATGAATGGTTTCATGTATAGTTATAAGGGACTCCATCAAATCTCTGATCTAACAGTCAAAGCTCAAGATCATGTTAAACTAATAAGAAATTTGTAGTTTCTGCTGATTAAGTTTGGAATGTTTATTGATTACATAAGAGTACTGTTAAAGATTTGGCAGATGTATAATGTGTCAATCACAGTGCTCTTGTTTGAAAATTTACTTTATTAGTAATTTTATTGCTGACATTTGTATTTTACAGCTTCAACCAGCTTGATTTACCTGCATATGAGACGTATGACAAGTTACGACACATGCTGCTGCTTGCAGTCAATGAATGTTCTGAGGGTTTCGGTTTGGCCTGATGAGTCAGCACATTAGAGCTGAGGAATTGTCAAGTAAACTTGAGAATACCAAAAATTATGGAAAGGTTTTCAATCCTTAGAAAAGTAAAGTATGGATAGTCTTTGCACATAATAAGGCATGGAGGTTATAGATCAACAGATGGAGTTACCTTGTGACTTTTGCAAAGTGAAATTTCAGAGTGAAAAAGAATTGGAAAGATCTGAATGATCCTCTTGTTTCTTTTTTTATGATCATTTTTAGATACACTACATATGTGATTGTTGTTTTTGTAATGAGAGTTAAATATATGTAACATCATTGTTATTTAAGAACTACCATTAAAAAACATTCATTAGTATCAATGCATATTATCTCTTTGTGACTATATCATCCTACTTGAAAGCATGCTAATGGACTCTGCATCAGTCAGGCAAGGAGTTTGACAAGAGGAGCTGATAACTCTATTCATGTTGCATATTTTTGATCAGACTAAAAAATTCATTTCTTGTGTCAGTATTATTTGGAAATTGTGACAATATCCACTAAAAGCAAAGTATAGAAAAATATCCAGGAGTGACAGTCATAGAAAATTAGGAGATTGAGAGAACACAACAAAAAAAGAATAGCCCATCAATTTTTTATGGACATTAAGTTAGCAGACATAGGATTTTGTAGGTTGATTTTTTTATTTTGTCAGCTCAAGAATTCAGTTCCCACCCATCCTATTCATTATTGTCTTGGGACATACTACTGAGCTGGGTCTAGAAGCCAAATTCCCATAATATGTTTGCTCCTCTAACTTAATCCATTTCATTTTCCAACACTTTAGAAGCAAATTCCTTAGTTAACCCTTTCCTTCCAGCCCAGTTCCCACAGTTTATCCACATTTTCAAGCAGATCCCCAAATTATCCCTACTTTTCTGCCAAATTCACTTAATTTGTTGGTTTTTTTTCCTCAGCAAAATCCCATTTTCCTGCTTTTCAAGTATGATGTCTTTTGTTTTTCTATTAGTCAGTTTTGCTGCACTGGAGGCAGAGTATATCTTTCAGTGACCTACCAGTATTGAATTGTCCCAAAAGCCAGATGCAGACACGCTTTGCAGTAAGACAAGTAGTCCCGTACACCTACACATATATAACTATATAATTCTTTAACATGAAGAAGAAAAAATAATATCCAGTCATAATCAAAGATCAATTTAGATACTCCTCTGTTGAAAGACACTTGGATCTAACTTGCCACTCAGTGCTAAACATATACAATGCCATTGACACTTAAAAATCATTTACCAGAAATGGGTTCTTTCACATATAAACATTGCACATTTCAGTTACACATTTCATCTGTTATCATGGGTTGATTGGAAATTTTGCAGGCATTTCACTTGCTTGGGAAATACATGCTTGAATATTTTCATAATGGCACAAGCTTGTATATTCCATGAGCACAAACTTGTATATTGTGTTGTACTAACTGTGGATTAATTTTTCCTGATTTTTAAAAAGAAATTTGTTTTTCATTTAATATAATTGGCATGTGTTATGTTTATAACAAGTTCTACATTTATAAGTGGTGGCCTGATTTGTATGCAGAACAGCTGTATAATAATTAATTTCATAGGATATAACCTGCATGCATGTAGGTGCAGATTTTAGCTCCTTTTGCAATATTTACATTTAACAGTAAAATGAAATAGTTGTATAACATTTGATTCTGTATCTACACAATGAACTCAATGTTGTATACCCAGGCTTGATGTCCAGGGTTATACTATGACATGTATTGATTCATCGGGGAAAGACTGTAACCTTTCTGCAATTTAAGTTATTTAAGTAACAGTGAAAAAAACATTTTGCCCAGATTGTAAATTGATATAAAGAATTATGAATATATTCACAGTAAACCCCAGGCCAGGGTACAAAGGATGACCATTCCCCTCCACTTCCCTCCCTTAGTTTGTATGTGAAAAATTAAGTACCTCTGGTAGTTACATATATATCTCTTTGTCTATAAATGTCTATAACCAGTTCATGTGAAATGATCATTTTATGAAAGAAAACTTTATTATCGAGTGTTGAACATTGCAAAGCAAAGTAAAATATCTAGGAGACAGCTGCAAAGTTTTTTAAATATCCAAACATTTTTCATTGAGTTAACCAGAACTTCAGCACGTAAGGATGAAAATTGGACATGTCATCTTGAATGATCTATTTTAAAATTCATTTAATCCTTGCAGTGTGTGCACACACACATCCCTTCCCACTTGTAACCATTTTTAGTATACTTGGATTTTTTTTTTCAATATAGTTTTTATTATATGAGAAATTTTGAGGTGGTTTGGGAGAGTGATGTTTGGGTGGTCAGCTTGTCTGCTTTCTTTTTTTCAGTAAAAAGTGAGCTGTTTGAACTGAAAAAGGTGGATCTGGCTGAACCTTCCAAACCCCGATTTGATCTGTGTGGTGTAAATTAATTGACAATGTAGAGTAGGATTTTGTTACCTAAAACAACTGAAGGCTGTTAGAGATTGTTTATTATGACCAAGTGCTTATTTAAATGAGATATGCCATCAATATGGAAGGTTAATGGGTTCAATGAAGGTGTTCATTTAAGCAAGTTATTTGTAATGAGAGGTTTATTAAAATAAAAAACAATTTTATTAGTTTGCCTTACCTTTAGTACATTTAATAGGAAACTTCCTTTTAACAAATCTGTCAATGTTGAGAATATTTAACCAAAAAAGTAATATGTGGATAGATAGAAGAGACAAATATGCTTGACCTGTTGACAAAATGGTCTTAGGATATTATCACATAGAAATACAAAATAAGTACCACAAGGCAAGGAATATCATGTCATGACATACTTCCATCTCTTACCTTGATCTTTTCTGCACAATGACTCCAGTTTTACACCATCTAGCATTACCAAACTTTGTAAATAACTTGTTTTTGAGGTTAAGAAATGTGACAATTTGTGATGACAAACTATTGCGGTTTTACTAGTGTTTCTTTTCAGTGTTTATATTTCAGTAAGTTTGTATGCCTTTTCTTTGTTCGACATCGTTCATACCTGCTCTTCATTTCTAGTCTTTGTTCTTATTATTACCTATGGAATACCATAGTTTTGATGTATAATGCTGTGTACTAAAAGTCGTTTGATCTTTTGTTTAAATATGGGATGTATAGTTTATTGTTGTATAAGGTGTATTACTAATTACATTACTTCTTCATGTTAATGCTTTTCATGCAAGATGTAAAAGTGGAGTACCTTATAGGTAAGATTGCCTTGACATGAGATAAAGAAAACCTTATATTACTGTTACATCATGCAATGGGATCCATAATCATACCTGCCTTATCCTTATGTACCTTATAGTGAGGGAGTGATGTCTATTGCAATGCACATGGTGTAATGATACAGCTTATATGCCATTTAGAAAGTTTGATATAGTAGTTGGAATCTTTTTCATGTATATAAAGATTGTCAGTGTTATTACTAGTATGATCCAAGACCACAACACTGTTGATCACTTTGAACAGACTAAGTCAAAGGAATTGAAGTTTATGAAGATATCTATGGATATGTTGTACCACAGTAAGTGTGCACAGAATTTACCTACACAGTTTGTATTAATAGCGCCAGATGTCATTTAATTGAGGTTTTCAACGATCCCAATGTATATGGACATCAATGATGTATTATTGCATGTTATTCAGGAAACACATCTTAAGTTTTTAGACAGAAATGCTTTGGAATTTGTTATTCTCGCCAATTCTATAAAAGTATTAAGGTTTAATGCTGAAATTCGTTGTAAGACTAGCCAGGTTAATAAAGCCATACTTGCTTAAATTGTTGTACTTGCATAATACTAATTCAATTAAATAGGATGCAGAAAGATATGCTGCTGTCAAATATGAATAGAATACACTTGCTTCTTGAAAACCCAATGACTGAATCTATAAATTGTCAGTTTTCAGGATTTATATGGAACCCTGCTTAAATTTATAATATATTTTGATAAACATTCATATCCATTAAAAGGATTTAACAGAATTATTGTCTCCCAATAAACTAGGCTGGATAATTAATATATCCAATATTTAATTTTAGCTGTTATTAACTACAGTTCAGTCAGCTTTGCCTCATTTGCTTTCAAGCACAAAATTTAAAATGCATACAAGATGTATAAATGCTTTTGTTTATTCATGATATTCACTTGTGACCTTAGTTCTTTGCTTAATGCTATTGATGCTAGTATATGAATTCTTCATGATAAACTTCTTGGAGGGCAATATGTACATGTGAAGATAATTTTTGTAAAGTTCCTTTTTTGGTAAATTATTTAACAATTGTGTTCCATAGTTATCAGTGTTGTGTTTGTTGGTTAATTTGTATTTGAACTGCATTGGTTGAGGAATATCGATTGGAGATTTAATTATATACTTAAGTTTCAAAATATAGGTTTGGCAATAAATTAATAGATGGTTAGATTTGAGATGCTATATTTGCAGTATGCGGAATTTACCAAGTATGGTGATCTCTTAACATGACTGTCATATTACGTTAATTGTGTTTAATTCTGTTTCATACTACACATACATCAAACGTTTCCTGCAAAACTGAGCTTTATATTCGATTCTACTAAAGTGTAAACAATTTCTGAAGTGTTGTCAATGTATATATTTAGCCTTGGTTGAATAATGTTGATTGTGTCCATAAATGTCTGAAAAATGTGAAGAATTTCTAACAGATTTAAATAAAGCTTACTTCCCACATATAGAATTGTCAGTCCTTCCATAGTGTATTCCTTATTAAAGTCTGTAAAATAGCTTTTTGTATACCACATTTCTCTATTGATCTCAGAATTCAGCTACACCATAAGTTCTGGATTGATACTCATGAATTTGGGTAAGTATTGTGATCATTATATTGGGAGACATATCTTGATATTTTTGTAATTGCTACTCCTTGACTTGGATAATCATATTGGCATAGGGTTTTCACCAAAAGGCTTCTTATGATGCCGAGTTTGTCCCAAGCAAGCACGGTTTGCGTTCATTTTAGCCACCAAGGCAGTCGTCGTGAACTTTTTATTACTTGAGAATATCAGATGGTTTCAGCACTCTGTAGTTAAAAAGAAGAAAGGTTTTTATTGTTGATGCCTGAAAATTCATTGTGACTATCTGAACATCAGTCCCTTTGAGAGATTTTTGTGAAGTTTATGAACGTAGACAGACAGATGTGCGTATGGGATAACCTGTATTTTGTCATCATCCATCTGGTGGTGCAAGTTATCACTACTACGCCTCTCTCCAGACGATCCATGCTATGATTACTCCTCAACCTGCATATAACTTGGGATCTGGTGTTTATCCCATTTTTCCACTTGGAAAGTCAAATGAACTGTGGGGGTGGGGGTAGAAGAGCAAATCTTATAACCATAAGACTATGGGCAGCCATCACCTTCTAATTACAGTAATCAAATAAAGTAGTATGAAATTAAATGGTTTAACTCGAGAAATGAAATGAATTTAGATTCCAGATGACGTGCTATTAAATAAAATGGCTTAACAAACGAAGAGAAATTAATTCCTATTTCAAATGAAAATAGCATTAAATGAAAATGTTTAACGCGACAAATGAAATGATGCATTCAGATTCCAAATGGCATGGTTTGGTTCGAGTTGACAACCAATTATATCAAATGCTTATTATTTAATTAATTATATAAAGAGCCCATATTAAGCTACCATATAACATGTCGAAATGTACTGACCAGGTCTTTTTTTTTTTTTTTTAAAAAGTCGTGCTGGGTTCACATTGATGAAATGAAGTGAGAAAAAATGAGTTGAAAAGGTTCTTGTTCTGATTGACTAACCCGACGTTTGTGTGTGAGTGCATTGACACTGTAAGCAAAAAGCAAAGCATATTATTTATCTTCGACCTGATAAATAATGTGGCAGCTTTCTCACTATAATATTGTGTGTGTGTGTGTATATATATATATACATACATATATATATATATATATATATATATATATATATATATATACACACACACACATACATATATACACATTTTCAGGGCCATAGACAGAGATCACGGGCCCTGAGATAAGAAACACCCGTGACTCATATTTCTTATTCAAACAAGAAAAAAATATTTTATAAAATTAAGTGTGCAGCTCGGGCCCCGAGGATATATCTCTGGTTGACCTCTCCCTCCCACTCTTGTTGGACCTGGTCGTTTTTATATCCTAGCATGTTGCATAATTTCCCTAAATTTACACACCTTCCTGTTTGTTTAGCAGCAGGGAGAGTGAATCCTACAAAATTTTGCTCGTATCTTTAACAAAAATAAGGGTTCCTACAACTGGCTGAAAAAAAAAATAAGTCAATAACGCTAAACTAAAGTCTCTCATTATTATATTTCCGTACGGTTAAAAACCGCATGAGGTTAGCTCAGTTTTGTTACTCTATTATTTACTATATTTTTCACGATTTTTATGCGGTTTTGTTTACTTTAAAACCACCTAATTGTTGTCGTTCACCCTCCCTGCTGCTCCTAATTTTATCAGGGATAAACCAAATATTTTATCCAGACCTATACGATATCTGGATCTTGGGTCATGTAGATTTATTGTTATAAATCCAAACGAAACAGATTGTGCTTTAGAAAAGAAATTTTTTAATTTATTCATATCCATGTCCCCTAAACACCAGGTATAATAAATATTCTGCAGGGTATAATTATCTACTCCATTAAACACAACCAAACTATTACAGTTATCTCTGATCACTTTAGGTATCTGTGTATATCTTTGAGTAACATAAATCGCGTCTGTGTTTTTGTGACGACCTCGAGAAAATATTCTAGCTGGATTAGATTATTTGTCCAACATCACATCATCATATACTACGAGATTATTAATGAATCCATCCAAGTCATCTACAGATGGGGCTTCATCTATATCTGTAATAAAATCAATAATATCTTCACCGTCTTTATTAACTGATTTTGCTTTCTCGTTAAAATCCTTAAGTACTTCGTAACAATGCTGATCATCCACAGACGGAGCTATTAAATAAAGTTTGTTCCGTCTCATCCATCTCATTAATAAATTTAATAATAATTGTGTTTTACCTGATCCAGATGGACCTATTATAATCATCCTTATCGAATTTGGTAATGCTGAATGGTGCTTTACTGGTTCTTGTTTTCGTGTCGCCGAAAAAATCAATTGTTGTATCCATATTATTAATAACTTGAGTCTATATTGTGTTCGATGTAAATCGTCAACCCCCACCGTTGGATTGACAACAATAATAACAAATAAACGACATGCATTAACAGGTAAATGTGTAAAATGTGGTACAAAAAAATATAAATTTATCTCAGGGACAACAAAGATAGGTGGGGATATTGCTGCTTCTTTAGGAAAATTACCTGGATTACCATGGTCTAAGTATGTTGGTGAGAAACACCTTCCTGGATATAATTATTGTGGTCCTGGAACTCGTCTCGATATCAGACTCGATAACCAAGATCAACCAAGACCAGGAGAGTATCCAGTAAATAAAATTGATTAAGCATGTCACATTCATGACGTCGCTTATGAAAAAAAAGAGAGATTTGCAACAACGGCATCTCGCAGATGTAAAATTGATTGATGCATTAAATTCTATACCTAATAAATCTGTTAGAGAGAAACTCGCTAGTTTCCTAATAAAATCCGCTATGAAAAGTTAAATAATGTTAGAAGCTGGTAATTAATTATATAATGGAATCAATTTATTATAGTCCATAGAGGGTATTGGAAAGGTAAAGCAGCGATCACTAAACATGCTGAGGCAGCAAAAGTTTCACTTTCTGTTGCTGCAGCGTGGTTAGCACGACAGGCAAAATGGCAAATTTAATTACCACCACCAAAAAAAATTCAATATGCACATTTTGATGTCAGTGTTCCTAACGAAGTTCACCAAGCAGATATTTTGTTTTTACCACATGATACTATTAAAACACGTGGACGAAAGTCTCACACTGACAAATACGCATTGACTGTTGTTGATATTGCAAGTAGATATAAAGAAGCTGATCCATTATTAACAAAAACAGCATTTGATGTTGCATCTGCGTTTGAGCGAATTTATAAACGTGGTGGTCTACAATGGCCAAAACTACTACAAGTTGATCCAGGTAAAGAATTTCTTGGCGCAATATTATCTTTGATGAAAAAAACAACGTCAAAATCAGACAGGGGCATACTGAAATTCATCGTGATCAAGCAATTGTTGAACGATTTAATCGAACACTTGCTGAGCGGTTATTTGGATATCAATACGCGATGGAAATATCTGCTGACTTTAAATCCGGTGATCGATCTCGTGAATGGGTTGCAAGGTTACCAAGTGTGATATCTGCATTAAATGATGAAATTACTCGTGTAAATTCCATGAAACCTTCTAATGCAATAACAAAAAAATATATACCACGTTGCGATGAATACGGACAACGAGGTCAACAACCAGTATTAGGTAATGTGATTGTGAGATATTTATACGAACCAGGGGAGTTGGAGGGTGGCAAAAGACGAGCTACTGACCCTATTTGGAGTGTGACCACACATACAATTTCTAGCGTGGTTAGATCTACTGGAAGACCACCCATATACAGACTAGATTCTACTGCACCTCAACGTGGATTTGTGCGTGAACAATTGAAAGTAATTCCTGCGGATACACAATTACCACCGCGTTCACTTATGTAAACTAGAACCCCGACGTGGATTACATTCAAGACAGGTCAACATCGCATTTTCACGTGTGTGACCAAGATCACTTTATTCTGTCTACTGTAAATTGTCTTGGATTATTATTCGAATACTGCCATAACATTATTGTGTTACAACTTGCACAGTAATTATTCTGTAGTTGTTTTAGTTTTATAATAAATTCAGTATCAATATCAAAGTCACGTTTATTTTTTTTTTGTCACATTGTTTATAAGACGCTAATTTTTTCTTTATTACATCAGCGTCATCAGTAATCTCCTCAGTTATCAAATAATCTATGACAAGCCTATGTAGTTAGGTTATTCTTCTGACGCGAGATTCTGCAAGATAGACTAAGTTTGACCATTCGATTCGATCATATACAATCCAGATATTTGTATCAGAGATAGTTAATCCCTGTGACGAATGAATCGTTATAGCGTATCCTAACGTCCACGGTGATTTATCCATACTCAATGCACTCTTAACAATATCAGCTGCTACGAAAACAATATCATTCAATACCAGATTTTGTACTCGGATACCTTCAGTATCTCCACCTGGAATTTCAACTTCAATATTCTGTCGTCGAGTATCTGCTGGGCGATAACATAATGGTACTGGTAGATTTGAAAACTTTTCTTTATGTAACGTAAATAATTTATTTTGCAATTCATCACGAACTATCTTTCTACTTGCGACTATCAAATCAGTGGGTCTCCATACAGTCCAAAAATCATTCATGGTAGTTTCTGGAATTATCTCACGCATTATCTCACATTGTATTTTATCTGGTTGTAGTCTGATTAATCTTTTAAGTTCTTTCAGCGGTTCATCAATAGCTCTATGATCATCATGTATTTCTTCGTAATAATCCACATTATTCTTTAGCCATTCATGTGGAGACTGTCCAACAAAAGGTGGTGGTTGACCATGATCACCACACATAATCACAGCCGTGTTTTTTGTTAATAACCATTCAAGGAATGTTTCTAGTGTGTCTGACGACACCGTACATATCTCATCCCATATAATATACTTAGGTATATATTTTTCACCCATTCGCTCAGGGTCCATTTATCGAAACTCTGGTCATGTCATGTGTGGGGTGTCCAAATCTGTCAAAGTACTTAGAACATTCACCACATCCAAGAAAACTCCCAGGATAACATGCAGCCATATCGACGGAGATAACATCATTATACTCGTATTTAGTATTCCATAATCCACCGTGCCCATATTCTATGCAACTTTTTTGTATATCCTCAATAAATTCTGATCTTGTCGGTCTCCTTAAAATTTTCTCTTAAGCGAAATGAGCCGCTACCGATGGTACTGTAAAACAATTATTTAGTAGTTGTCTAACTTGACATCGTGAGAAGTATATTTTAGTGCAAGATTTCTCATTTCTTCATAAACGGATTCTGTACGATATATATTACCATTAGGTCGTACAAACTGATCGTAATCATGTTCCGAACTCTGAAATAACCAAACAGATACATCACTTTTATTAATATTTTTTTTAAAAAAAAAAACAAATATATCACCATTATAAAATTTTACCATTCTGTCTCGTGGAAATACAGTTACACCATCAGTCCATGCATGTGCATTATGATCAATAATCGTTATAGGACTTCCATTTTTTTATAATTTGGTTTGTACAATATCTCTCCTGTTAGTGTTTTTACTGTTATTGGAAATCTTAATGACTTTTCTAGCTTAGCAACATCCTCTTAGATGCACCAGTAATTTTAACAGTTTCTGCCCATTCACATATTTTGTTTACGTCTTAAATCTGTTAAGCCATTACCACGCATCGCATTTGTAAAATGTTCAGTAATGCGCTCCGCAACACAGTTTATTCTTGACTCTGATAGTCTCATCGGTTTGAGATCCGCAATACTAGGTTTATCATTCAGCAAAAACAATCCATATACCACAGCAATAACTGGATACCCTCGCTCAAAATACGGTCTATCAATACCAGTCAATATACCAGGTTTGGATTTGTTACTTAATAATATCGTTTTATTATTTCCAGACTGTATATGAATAGGTTCTCTCTTGTCACGAATCATCCATATATTATCTTCTGTCTCCACAATAAAATTTATTAAAATAAAATATTTTTGATTATCTGGGTGGTTAATAATTACCTTCCCTCGTTCGTCGTTCATAACATTAATATTGTTTTTAACTCTGAAAGTTGACCAAACATGCACAGCACCATCTTAAACGAAATTCCGTTTTGGCTTCACGGATACGTTTAGTTATATCTGCATTTGTTAAAGCTACATCTTTCATCGAAACACTAAATTTATATCCTAATAATCTGTCAAGATCAAATCTAGTAGCAGATGGTTCATTTGCTGATAATTCCTCCATTATTATAATTAAGACAAATATTCAAATTGAAATTTAGTATATATATATATATATATATATATATATATATATATATATATATATATATATATATATATATATATATATATATATATTGATTCAAACAGAAAATATATGTGTTTGGGTAAAAATTGGACATATTTCTTTTTGTAATAAATCATGTGTAAACAAAT